>JAZGTN010000103.1:0-136247 GCA_037783415.1 Leptasterias polaris
ATGTCCCCAATTAAAAACTTGATATTATTTGATATCATTGAGGACAGTATTATGGAGAGTCGTTTGTGAAATTTTGGTAAGTTTCTAATTGGAAATCAATAAATGAAAAATAAATGAAAATAGGTTAAAGCTCTGCTATTAAAATGGGCTATTTGTATGTATTGCGCACACACCGAACTGAGGCTTAAGATGGGCTGTGAAAAAGACTAGTTTTATAAAATGTCCCCAATTAAAAGTCCCCAATTAAAAACTTGATATTATTTTTTATCATTGAGGACAGTTTTATGGAGAGTCGTTTGTGAAATTTTGGTAAGTTTCTAATTGGAAATCAATAAATGAAAAATAAATGAAAATAGGTTAAAGCTCTGCTATTAAAATGGGCTCCTTGTATGTATTGCGCACACACCGAACTGAGGCTTAAGATGGGCTGTGAAAAAGACTAGTTTTATAAAATGTCCCCAATTAAAAGTCCCCAATTAAAAACTTGATATTATTTTATATCATTGAGGACAGTATTATGGAGAGTCGTTTGTGAAATTTTGGTAAGTTTCTAATTGGAAATCAATAAATGAAAAATCAATGAAAATAGGTTAAAGCTCTGCTATTAAAACGGGCTATTTGTATGTATTGCGCACACACCGAACTGAGGCTTAAGATGGGCTGTGAAAAAAACTAGTTTTATAAAATGTCCCCAATTAAAAACTTGATATTATTTTATATCATTGAGGACAGTATTATGGAGAGTCGTTTGTGAAATTTTGGTAAGTTTCTAATTGGAAATCAATAAATGAAAAATAAATGAAAATAGGTTAAAGCTCTGCTATTAAAATGGGCTATTTGTATGTATTGCGCACACACCGAACTGAGGCTTAAGATGGGCTGTGAAAAAGACTAGTTTTATAAAATGTCCCCAATTAAAAACTTGATATTATTTTATATCATTGAGGACAGTATTATGGAGAGTCGTTTGTGAAATTTTGGTAAGTTTCTAATTGGAAATCAATAAATGAAAAATAAATGAAAATAGGTTAAAGCTCTGCTATTAAAACGGGCTATTTGTATGTATTGCGCACACACCGAACTGAGGCTTAAGATGGGCTGTGAAAAAAACTAGTTTTATAAAATGTCCCCAATTAAAAACTTGATATTATTTTATATCATTGAGGACAGTATTATGGAGAGTCGTTTGTGAAATTTTGGTAAGTTTCTAATTGGAAATCAATAAATGAAAAATAAATGAAAATAGGTTAAAGCTCTGCTATTAAAATGGGCTATTTGTATGTATTGCGCACACACCGAACTGAGGCTTAAGATGGGCTGTGAAAAAGACTAGTTTTATAAAATGTCCCCAATTAAAAACTTGATATTATTTTATATCATTGAGGACAGTATTATGGAGAGTCGTTTGTGAAATTTTGGTAAGTTTCTAATTGGAAATCAATAAATGAAAAATAAATGAAAATAGGTTAAAGCTCTGCTATTAAAATGGGCTATTTGTATGTATTGCGCACACACCGAACTGAGGCTTAAGATGGGCTGTGAAAAAGACTAGTTTTATAAAATGTCCCCAATTAAAAGTCCCCAATTAAAAACTTGATATTATTTTATATCATTGAGGACAGTATTATGGAGAGTCGTTTGTGAAATTTTGGTAAGTTTCTAATTGGAAATCAATAAATGAAAAATAAATGAAAATAGGTTAAAGCTCTGCTATTAAAATGGGCTATTTGTATGTATTGCGCACACACCGAACTGAGGCTTAAGATGGGCTGTGAAAAAGACTAGTTTTATAAAATGTCCCCAATTAAAAGTCCCCAATTAAAAACTTGATATTATTTTTTATCATTGAGGACAGTTTTATGGAGAGTCGTTTGTGAAATTTTGGTAAGTTTCTAATTGGAAATCAATAAATGAAAAATAAATGAAAATAGGTTAAAGCTCTGCTATTAAAATGGGCTCCTTGTATGTATTGCGCACACACCGAACTGAGGCTTAAGATGGGCTGTGAAAAAGACTAGTTTTATAAAATGTCCCCAATTAAAAGTCCCCAATTAAAAACTTGATATTATTTTATATCATTGAGGACAGTATTATGGAGAGTCGTTTGTGAAATTTTGGTAAGTTTCTAATTGGAAATCAATAAATGAAAAATCAATGAAAATAGGTTAAAGCTCTGCTATTAAAACGGGCTATTTGTATGTATTGCGCACACACCGAACTGAGGCTTAAGATGGGCTGTGAAAAAAACTAGTTTTATAAAATGTCCCCAATTAAAAACTTGATATTATTTTATATCATTGAGGACAGTATTATGGAGAGTCGTTTGTGAAATTTTGGTAAGTTTCTAATTGGAAATCAATAAATGAAAAATAAATGAAAATAGGTTAAAGCTCTGCTATTAAAATGGGCTATTTGTATGTATTGCGCACACACCGAACTGAGGCTTAAGATGGGCTGTGAAAAAGACTAGTTTTATAAAATGTCCCCAATTAAAAACTTGATATTATTTTATATCATTGAGGACAGTATTATGGAGAGTCGTTTGTGAAATTTTGGTAAGTTTCTAATTGGAAATCAATAAATGAAAAATAAATGAAAATAGGTTAAAGCTCTGCTATTAAAACGGGCTATTTGTATGTATTGCGCACACACCGAACTGAGGCTTAAGATGGGCTGTGAAAAAAACTAGTTTTATAAAATGTCCCCAATTAAAAACTTGATATTATTTTATATCATTGAGGACAGTATTATGGAGAGTCGTTTGTGAAATTTTGGTAAGTTTCTAATTGGAAATCAATAAATGAAAAATAAATGAAAATAGGTTAAAGCTCTGCTATTAAAATGGGCTATTTGTATGTATTGCGCACACACCGAACTGAGGCTTAAGATGGGCTGTGAAAAAGACTAGTTTTATAAAATGTCCCCAATTAAAAACTTGATATTATTTTATATCATTGAGGACAGTATTATGGAGAGTCGTTTGTGAAATTTTGGTAAGTTTCTAATTGGAAATCAATAAATGAAAAATAAATGAAAATAGGTTAAAGCTCTGCTATTAAAATGGGCTATTTGTATGTATTGCGCACACACCGAACTGAGGCTTAAGATGGGCTGTGAAAAAGACTAGTTTTATAAAATGTCCCCAATTAAAAGTCCCCAATTAAAAACTTGATATTATTTTATATCATTGAGGACAGTATTATGGAGAGTCGTTTGTGAAATTTTGGTAAGTTTCTAATTGGAAATCAATAAATGAAAAATAAATGAAAATAGGTTAAAGCTCTGCTATTAAAATGGGCTATTTGTATGTATTGCGCACACACCGAACTGAGGCTTAAGATGGGCTGTGAAAAAGACTAGTTTTATAAAATGTCCCCAATTAAAAGTCCCCAATTAAAAACTTGATATTATTTTATATCATTGAGGACAGTATTATGGAGAGTCGTTTGTGAAATTTTGGTAAGTTTCTAATTGGAAATCAATAAATGAAAAATAAATGAAAATAGGTTAAAGCTCTGCTATTAAAATGGGCTATTTGTATGTATTGCGCACACACCGAACTGAGGCTTAAGATGGGCTGTGAAAAAGACTAGTTTTATAAAATGTCCCCAATTAAAAACTTGATATTATTTTATATCATTGAGGACAGTATTATGGAGAGTCGTTTGTGAAATTTTGGTAAGTTTCTAATTGGAAATCAATAAATGAAAAATAAATGAAAATAGGTTAAAGCTCTGCTATTAAAATGGGCTATTTGTATGTATTGCGCACACACCGAACTGAGGCTTAAGATGGGTTGTGAAAAAAACTAGTTTTATAAAATGTCCCCAATTAAAAACTTGATATTATTTTATATCATTGAGGACAGTATTATGGAGAGTCGTTTGTGAAATTTTGGTAAGTTTCTAATTGGAAATCAATAAATGAAAAATAAATGAAAATAGGTTAAAGCTCTGCTATTAAAATGGGCTATTTGTATGTATTGCGCACACACCGAACTGAGGCTTAAGATGGGCTGTGAAAAAGACTAGTTTTATAAAATGTCCCCAATTAAAAACTTGATATTATTTTATATCATTGAGGACAGTATTATGGAGAGTCGTTTGTGAAATTTTGGTAAGTTTCTAATTGGAAATCAATAAATGAAAAATAAATGAAAATAGGTTAAAGCTCTGCTATTAAAATGGGCTATTTGTATGTATTGCGCACACACCGAACTGAGGCTTAAGATGGGCTGTGAAAAAGACTAGTTTTATAAAATGTCCCCAATTAAAAACTTGATATTATTTTATATCATTGAGGACAGTATTATGGAGAGTCGTTTGTGAAATTTTGGTAAGTTTCTAATTGGAAATCAATAAATGAAAAATAAATGAAAATAGGTTAAAGCTCTGCTATTAAAATGGGCTATTTGTATGTATTGCGCACACACCGAACTGAGGCTTAAGATGGGCTGTGAAAAAGACTAGTTTTATAAAATGTCCCCAATTAAAAACTTGATATTATTTTATATCATTGAGGACAGTATTATGGAGAGTCGTTTGTGAAATTTTGGTAAGTTTCTAATTGGAAATCAATAAATGAAAAATAAATGAAAATAGGTTAAAGCTCTGCTATTAAAATGGGCTATTTGTATGTATTGCGCACACACCGAACTGAGGCTTAAGATGGGCTGTGAAAAAGACTAGTTTTATAAAATGTCCCCAATTAAAAGTCCCCAATTAAAAACTTGATATTATTTTATATCATTGAGGACAGTATTATGGAGAGTCGTTTGTGAAATTTTGGTAAGTTTCTAATTGGAAATCAATAAATGAAAAATAAATGAAAATAGGTTAAAGCTCTGCTATTAAAATGGGCTATTTGTATGTATTGCGCATGCGCACACACCGAACTGAGGCTTAAGATGGGCTGTGAAAAAGACTAGTTTTATAAAATGTCCCCAATTAAAAGTCCCCAATTAAAAACTTGATATTATTTTATATCATTGAGGACAGTATTATGGAGAGTCGTTTGTGAAATTTTGGTAAGTTTCTAATTGGAAATCAATAAATGAAAAATAAATGAAAATAGGTTAAAGCTCTGCTATTAAAATGGGCTATTTGTATGTATTGCGCACACACCGAACTGAGGCTTAAGATGGGCTGTGAAAAAGACTAGTTTTATAAAATGTCCCCAATTAAAAGTCCCCAATTAAAAACTTGATATTATTTTATATCATTGAGGACAGTATTATGGAGAGTCGTTTGTGAAATTTTGGTAAGTTTCTAATTGGAAATCAATAAATGAAAAATAAATGAAAATAGGTTAAAGCTCTGCTATTAAAATGGGCTATTTGTATGTATTGCGCACACACCGAACTGAGGCTTAAGATGGGCTGTGAAAAAGACTAGTTTTATAAAATGTCCCCAATTAAAAACTTGATATTATTTTATATCATTGAGGACAGTATTATGGAGAGTCGTTTGTGAAATTTTGGTAAGTTTCTAATTGGAAATCAATAAATGAAAAATAAATGAAAATAGGTTAAAGCTCTGCTATTAAAATGGGCTATTTGTATGTATTGCGCACACACCGAACTGAGGCTTAAGATGGGTTGTGAAAAAAACTAGTTTTATAAAATGTCCCCAATTAAAAACTTGATATTATTTTATATCATTGAGGACAGTATTATGGAGAGTCGTTTGTGAAATTTTGGTAAGTTTCTAATTGGAAATCAATAAATGAAAAATAAATGAAAATAGGTTAAAGCTCTGCTATTAAAATGGGCTATTTGTATGTATTGCGCACACACCGAACTGAGGCTTAAGATGGGCTGTGAAAAAGACTAGTTTTATAAAATGTCCCCAATTAAAAACTTGATATTATTTTATATCATTGAGGACAGTATTATGGAGAGTCGTTTGTGAAATTTTGGTAAGTTTCTAATTGGAAATCAATAAATGAAAAATAAATGAAAATAGGTTAAAGCTCTGCTATTAAAATGGGCTATTTGTATGTATTGCGCACACACCGAACTGAGGCTTAAGATGGGCTGTGAAAAAGACTAGTTTTATAAAATGTCCCCAATTAAAAACTTGATATTATTTTATATCATTGAGGACAGTATTATGGAGAGTCGTTTGTGAAATTTTGGTAAGTTTCTAATTGGAAATCAATAAATGAAAAATAAATGAAAATAGGTTAAAGCTCTGCTATTAAAATGGGCTATTTGTATGTATTGCGCACACACCGAACTGAGGCTTAAGATGGGCTGTGAAAAAGACTAGTTTTATAAAATGTCCCCAATTAAAAACTTGATATTATTTTATATCATTGAGGACAGTATTATGGAGAGTCGTTTGTGAAATTTTGGTAAGTTTCTAATTGGAAATCAATAAATGAAAAATAAATGAAAATAGGTTAAAGCTCTGCTATTAAAATGGGCTATTTGTATGTATTGCGCACACACCGAACTGAGGCTTAAGATGGGCTGTGAAAAAGACTAGTTTTATAAAATGTCCCCAATTAAAAGTCCCCAATTAAAAACTTGATATTATTTTATATCATTGAGGACAGTATTATGGAGAGTCGTTTGTGAAATTTTGGTAAGTTTCTAATTGGAAATCAATAAATGAAAAATAAATGAAAATAGGTTAAAGCTCTGCTATTAAAATGGGCTATTTGTATGTATTGCGCACACACCGAACTGAGGCTTAAGATGGGCTGTGAAAAAGACTAGTTTTATAAAATGTCCCCAATTAAAAGTCCCCAATTAAAAACTTGATATTATTTTATATCATTGAGGACAGTATTATGGAGAGTCGTTTGTGAAATTTTGGTAAGTTTCTAATTGGAAATCAATAAATGAAAAATAAATGAAAATAGGTTAAAGCTCTGCTATTAAATTGGGCTATTTGTATGTATTGCGCACACACCGAACTGAGGCTTAAGATGGGCTGTGAAAAAGACTAGTTTTATAAAATGTCCCCAATTAAAAGTCCCCAATTAAAAACTTGATATTATTTTATATCATTGAGGACAGTATTATGGAGAGTCGTTTGTGAAATGTTGGTAAGTTTCTAATTGGAAATCAATAAATGAAAAATAAATGAAAATAGGTTAAAGCTCTGCTATTAAAATGGGCTATTTGTATGTATTGCGCACACACCGAACTGAGGCTTAAGATGGGCTGTGAAAAAAACTAGTTTTATAAAATGTCCCCAATTAAAAACTTGATATTATTTTATATCATTGAGGACAGTATTATGGAGAGTCGTTTGTGAAATTTTGGTAAGTTTCTAATTGGAAATCAATAAATGAAAAATAAATGAAAATAGGTTAAAGCTCTGCTATTAAAATGGGCTATTTGTATGTATTGCGCACACACCGAACTGAGGCTTAAGATGGGCTGTGAAAAAGACTAGTTTTATAAAATGTCCCCAATTAAAAGTCCCCAATTAAAAACTTGATATTATTTTATATCATTGAGGACAGTATTATGGAGAGTCGTTTGTGAAATTTTGGTAAGTTTCTAATTGGAAATCAATAAATGAAAAATAAATGAAAATAGGTTAAAGCTCTGCTATTAAAATGGGCTATTTGTATGTATTGCGCACACACCGAACTGAGGCTTAAGATGGGCTGTGAAAAAGACTAGTTTTATAAAATGTCCCCAATTAAAAACTTGATATTATTTTATATCATTGAGGACAGTATTATGGAGAGTAGTTTGTGAAATTTTGGTAAGTTTCTAATTGGAAATCAATAAATGAAAAATAAATGAAAATAGGTTAAAGCTCTGCTATTAAAATGGGCTATTTGCGCACACACCGAACTGAGGCTTAAGATGGGCTGTGAAAAAGACTAGTTTTATAAAATGTCCCCAATTAAAAACTTGATATTATTTTATATCATTGAGGACAGTATTATGGAGAGTCGTTTGTGAAATTTTGGTAAGTTTCTAATTGGAAATCAATAAATGAAAAATAAATGAAAATAGGTTAAAGCTCTGCTATTAAAATGGGCTATTTGTATGTATTGCGCACACACCGAACTGAGGCTTAAGATGGGCTGTGAAAAAGACTAGTTTTATAAAATGTCCCCAATTAAAAACTTGATATTATTTTATATCATTGAGGATAGTATTATGGAGAGTCGTTTGTGAAATTTTGGTAAGTTTCTAATTGGAAATCAATAAATGAAAAATAAATGAAAATAGGTTAAAGCTCTGCTATTAAAATGGGCTATTTGTATGTATTGCGCACACACCGAACTGAGGCTTAAGATGGGCTGTGAAAAAGACTAGTTTTATAAAATGTCCCCAATTAAAAACTTGATATTATTTTATATCATTGAGGACAGTATTATGGAGAGTCGTTTGTGAAATTTTGGTAAGTTTCTAATTGGAAATCAATAAATGAAAAATAAATGAAAATAGGTTAAAGCTCTGCTATTAAAATGGGCTATTTGTATGTATTGCGCACACACCGAACTGAGGCTTAAGATGGGCTGTGAAAAAGACTAGTTTTATAAAATGTCCCCAATTAAAAGTCCCCAATTAAAAACTTGATATTATTTTATATCATTGAGGACAGTATTATGGAGAGTCGTTTGTGAAATTTTGGTAAGTTTCTAATTGGAAATCAATAAATGAAAAATAAATGAAAATAGGTTAAAGCTCTGCTATTAAAATGGGCTATTTGTATGTATTGCGCACACACCGAACTGAGGCTTAAGATGGGCTGTGAAAAAGACTAGTTTTATAAAATGTCCCCAATTAAAAGTCCCCAATTAAAAACTTGATATTATTTTATATCATTGAGGACAGTATTATGGAGAGTCGTTTGTGAAATTTTGGTAAGTTTCTAATTGGAAATCAATAAATGAAAAATAAATGAAAATAGGTTAAAGCTCTGCTATTAAATTGGGCTATTTGTATGTATTGCGCACACACCGAACTGAGGCTTAAGATGGGCTGTGAAAAAGACTAGTTTTATAAAATGTCCCCAATTAAAAGTCCCCAATTAAAAACTTGATATTATTTTATATCATTGAGGACAGTATTATGGAGAATCGTTTGTGAAATGTTGGTAAGTTTCTAATTGGAAATCAATAAATGAAAAATAAATGAAAATAGGTTAAAGCTCTGCTATTAAAATGGGCTATTTGTATGTATTGCGCACACACCGAACTGAGGCTTAAGATGGGCTGTGAAAAAGACTAGTTTTATAAAATGTCCCCAATTAAAAGTCCCCAATTAAAAACTTGATATTATTTTATATCATTGAGGACAGTATTATGGAGAGTCGTTTGTGAAATTTTGGTAAGTTTCTAATTGGAAATCAATAAATGAAAAATAAATGAAAATAGGTTAAAGCTCTGCTATTAAAATGGGCTATTTGTATGTATTGCGCACACACCGAACTGAGGCTTAAGATGGGCTGTGAAAAAGACTAGTTTTATAAAATGTCCCCAATTAAAAACTTGATATTATTTTATATCATTGAGGACAGTATTATGGAGAGTAGTTTGTGAAATGTTGGTAAGTTTCTAATTGGAAATCAATAAATGAAAAATAAATGAAAATAGGTTAAAGCTCTGCTATTAAAATGGGCTATTTGTATGTACTGCGCACACACCGAACTGAGGCTTAAGATGGGCTGTGAAAAAGACTAGTTTTATAAAATGTCCCCAATTAAAAACTTGATATTATTTTATATCATTGAGGACAGTATTATGGAGAGTCGTTTGTGAAATTTTGGTAAGTTTCTAATTGGAAATCAATAAATGAAAAATAAATGAAAATAGGTTAAAGCTCTGCTATTAAAATGGGCTATTTGTATGTATTGCGCACACACCGAACTGAGGCTTAAGATGGGCTGTGAAAAAGACTAGTTTTATAAAATGTCCCCAATTAAAAACTTGATATTATTTTATATCATTGAGGACAGTATTATGGAGAGTCGTTTGTGAAATTTTAGTAAGTTTCTAATTGGAAATCAATAAATGAAAAATAAATGAAAATAGGTTAAAGCTCTGCTATTAAAATGGGCTATTTGTATGTATTGCGCACACACCGAACTGAGGCTTAAGATGGGCTGTGAAAAAGACTAGTTTTATAAAATGTCCCCAATTAAAAACTTGATATTAATTTATATCATTGAGGACAGTATTATGGAGAGTCGTTTGTGAAATTTTGGTAAGTTTCTAATTGGAAATCAATAAATGAAAAATAAATGAAAATAGGTTAAAGCTCTGCTATTAAAATGGGCTATTTGTATGTATTGCGCACACACCGAACTGAGGCTTAAGATGGGCTGTGAAAAAGACTAGTTTTAAAAAATGTCCCCAATTAAAAACTTGATATTATTTTATATCATTGAGGACAGTATTATGGAGAGTCGTTTGTGAAATTTTGGTAAGTTTCTAATTGGAAATCAATAAATGAAAAATAAATGAAAATAGGTTAAAGCTAAAATGGGCTATTTGTATGTATTGCGCACACACCGAACTGAGGCTTAAGATGGGCTGTGAAAAAGACTAGTTTTATAAAATGTCCCCAATTAAAAACTTGATATTATTTTATATCATTGAGGACAGTATTATGGAGAGTCGTTTGTGAAATTTTGGTAAGTTTCTAATTGGAAATCAATAAATGAAAAATAAATGAAAATAGGTTAAAGCTCTGCTATTAAAATGGGCTATTTGTATGTATTGCGCACACACCGAACTGAGGCTTAAGATGGGCTGTGAAAAAGACTAGTTTTATAAAATGTCCCCAATTAAAAACTTGATATTATTTTATATCATTGAGGACAGTATTATGGAGAGTCGTTTGTGAAATTTTGGTAAGTTTCTAATTGGAAATCAATAAATGAAAAATAAATGAAAATAGGTTAAAGCTCTGCTATTAAAATGGGCTATTTGTATGTATTGCGCACACACCGAACTGAGGCTTAAGATGGGCTGTGAAAAAGACTAGTTTTATAAAATGTCCCCAATTAAAAACTTGATATTAATTTATATCATTGAGGACAGTATTATGGAGAGTCGTTTGTGAAATTTTGGTAAGTTTCTAATTGGAAATCAATAAATGAAAAATAAATGAAAATAGGTTAAAGCTCTGCTATTAAAATGGGCTATTTGTATGTATTGCGCACACACCGAACTGAGGCTTAAGATGGGCTGTGAAAAAGACTAGTTTTATAAAATGTCCCCAATTAAAAACTTGATATTATTTTATATCATTGAGGACAGTATTATGGAGAGTCGTTTGTGAAATTTTGGTAAGTTTCTAATTGGAAATAAATAAATGAAAAATAAATGAAAATAGGTTAAAGCTCTGCTATTAAAATGGGCTATTTGTATGTATTGCGCACACACCGAACTGAGGCTTAAGATGGGCTGTGAAAAAGACTAGTTTTATAAAATGTCCCCAATTAAAAACTTGATATTATTTTATATCATTGAGGACAGTATTATGGAGAGTCGTTTGTGAAATTTTGGTAAGTTTCTAATTGGAAATAAATAAATGAAAAATAAATGAAAATAGGTTAAAGCTCTGCTATTAAAATGGGCTATTTGTATTTATTGCGCACACACCGAACTGAGGCTTAAGATGGGCTGTGAAAAAGACTAGTTTTATAAAATGTCCCCAATTAAAAGTCCCCAATTAAAAACTTGATATTATTTTATATCATTGAGGACAGTATTATGGAGAGTCGTTTGTGAAATTTTGGTAAGTTTCTAATTGGAAATCAATAAATGAAAAATAAATGAAAATAGGTTAAAGCTCTGCTATTAAAATGGGCTATTTGTATGTATTGCGCACACACCGAACTGAGGCTTAAGATGGGCTGTGAAAAAGACTAGTTTTATAAAATGTCCCCAATTAAATGTCCCCAATTAAAAACTTGATATTATTTTATATCATTGAGGACAGTATTATGGAGAGTCGTTTGTGAAATTTTTGTAAGTTTCTAATTGGAAATCAATAAATGAAAAATAAATGAAAATAGGTTAAAGCTAAAATGGGCTATTTGTATGTATTGCGCACACACCGAACTGAGGCTTAAGATGGGCTGTGAAAAAGACTAGTTTTATAAAATGTCCCCAATTAAAAACTTGATATTATTTTATATCATTGAGGACAGTATTATGGAGAGTCGTTTGTGAAATTTTGGTAAGTTTCTAATTGGAAATCAATAAATGAAAAATAAATGAAAATAGGTTAAAGCTCTGCTATTAAAATGGGCTATTTGTATGTATTGCGCACACACCGAACTGAGGCTTAAGATGGGCTGTGAAAAAGACTAGTTTTATAAAATGTCCCCAATTAAAAACTTGATATTATTTTATATCATTGAGGACAGTATTATGGAGAGTCGTTTGTGAAATTTTGGTAAGTTTCTAATTGGAAATCAATAAATGAAAAATAAATGAAAATAGGTTAAAGCTCTGCTATTAAAATGGGCTATTTGTATGTATTGCGCACACACCGAACTGAGGCTTAAGATGGGCTGTGAAAAAGACTAGTTTTATAAAATGTCCCCAATTAAAAACTTGATATTAATTTATATCATTGAGGACAGTATTATGGAGAGTCGTTTGTGAAATTTTGGTAAGTTTCTAATTGGAAATCAATAAATGAAAAATAAATGAAAATAGGTTAAAGCTCTGCTATTAAAATGGGCTATTTGTATGTATTGCGCACACACCGAACTGAGGCTTAAGATGGGCTGTGAAAAAGACTAGTTTTATAAAATGTCCCCAATTAAAAACTTGATATTATTTTATATCATTGAGGACAGTATTATGGAGAGTCGTTTGTGAAATTTTGGTAAGTTTCTAATTGGAAATAAATAAATGAAAAATAAATGAAAATAGGTTAAAGCTCTGCTATTAAAATGGGCTATTTGTATGTATTGCGCACACACCGAACTGAGGCTTAAGATGGGCTGTGAAAAAGACTAGTTTTATAAAATGTCCCCAATTAAAAACTTGATATTATTTTATATCATTGAGGACAGTATTATGGAGAGTCGTTTGTGAAATTTTGGTAAGTTTCTAATTGGAAATAAATAAATGAAAAATAAATGAAAATAGGTTAAAGCTCTGCTATTAAAATGGGCTATTTGTATTTATTGCGCACACACCGAACTGAGGCTTAAGATGGGCTGTGAAAAAGACTAGTTTTATAAAATGTCCCCAATTAAAAGTCCCCAATTAAAAACTTGATATTATTTTATATCATTGAGGACAGTATTATGGAGAGTCGTTTGTGAAATTTTGGTAAGTTTCTAATTGGAAATCAATAAATGAAAAATAAATGAAAATAGGTTAAAGCTCTGCTATTAAAATGGGCTATTTGTATGTATTGCGCACACACCGAACTGAGGCTTAAGATGGGCTGTGAAAAAGACTAGTTTTATAAAATGTCCCCAATTAAATGTCCCCAATTAAAAACTTGATATTATTTTATATCATTGAGGACAGTATTATGGAGAGTCGTTTGTGAAATTTTTGTAAGTTTCTAATTGGAAATCAATAAATGAAAAATAAATGAAAATAGGTTAAAGCTCTGCTATTAAAATGGGCTATTTGTATGTATTGCGCACACACCGAACTGAGGCTTAAGATGGGCTGTGAAAAAGACTAGTTTTATAAAATGTCCCCAATTAAAAACTTGATATTATTTTATATCATTGAGGACAGTATTATGGAGAGTCGTTTGTGAAATTTTGGTAAGTTTCTAATTGGAAATCAATAAATGAAAAATAAATGAAAATAGGTTAAAGCTCTGCTATTAAAATGGGCTATTTGTATGTATTGCGCACACACCGAACTGAGGCTTAAGATGGGCTGTGAAAAAGACTAGTTTTATAAAATGTCCCCAATTAAAAGTCCCCAATTAAAAACTTGATATTATTTTATATCATTGAGGACAGTATTATGGAGAGTCGTTTGTGAAATTTTGGTAAGTTTCTAATTGGAAATCAATAAATGAAAAATAAATGAAAATAGGTTAAAGCTCTGCTATTAAAATGGGCTATTTGTATGTATTGCGCACACACCGAACTGAGGCTTAAGATGGGCTGTGAAAAAGACTAGTTTTATAAAATGTCCCCAATTAAAAGTCCCCAATTAAAAACTTGATATTATTTTATATCATTGAGGACAGTATTATGGAGAGTCGTTTGTGAAATTTTAGTAAGTTTCTAATTGGAAATCAATAAATGAAAAATAAATGAAAATAGGTTAAAGCTCTGCTATTAAAATGGGCTATTTGTATGTATTGCGCACACACCGAACTGAGGCTTAAGATGGGCTGTGAAAAAGACTAGTTTTATAAAATGTCCCCAATTAAAAACTTGATATTAATTTATATCATTGAGGACAGTATTATGGAGAGTCGTTTGTGAAATTTTGGTAAGTTTCTAATTGGAAATCAATAAATGAAAAATAAATGAAAATAGGTTAAAGCTCTGCTATTAAAATGGGCTATTTGTATGTATTGCGCACACACCGAACTGAGGCTTAAGATGGGCTGTGAAAAAGACTAGTTTTAAAAAATGTCCCCAATTAAAAACTTGATATTATTTTATATCATTGAGGACAGTATTATGGAGAGTCGTTTGTGAAATTTTGGTAAGTTTCTAATTGGAAATCAATAAATGAAAAATAAATGAAAATAGGTTAAAGCTAAAATGGGCTATTTGTATGTATTGCGCACACACCGAACTGAGGCTTAAGATGGGCTGTGAAAAAGACTAGTTTTATAAAATGTCCCCAATTAAAAACTTGATATTATTTTATATCATTGAGGACAGTATTATGGAGAGTCGTTTGTGAAATTTTGGTAAGTTTCTAATTGGAAATCAATAAATGAAAAATAAATGAAAATAGGTTAAAGCTCTGCTATTAAAATGGGCTATTTGTATGTATTGCGCACACACCGAACTGAGGCTTAAGATGGGCTGTGAAAAAGACTAGTTTTATAAAATGTCCCCAATTAAAAACTTGATATTATTTTATATCATTGAGGACAGTATTATGGAGAGTCGTTTGTGAAATTTTGGTAAGTTTCTAATTGGAAATCAATAAATGAAAAATAAATGAAAATAGGTTAAAGCTCTGCTATTAAAATGGGCTATTTGTATGTATTGCGCACACACCGAACTGAGGCTTAAGATGGGCTGTGAAAAAGACTAGTTTTATAAAATGTCCCCAATTAAAAACTTGATATTAATTTATATCATTGAGGACAGTATTATGGAGAGTCGTTTGTGAAATTTTGGTAAGTTTCTAATTGGAAATCAATAAATGAAAAATAAATGAAAATAGGTTAAAGCTCTGCTATTAAAATGGGCTATTTGTATGTATTGCGCACACACCGAACTGAGGCTTAAGATGGGCTGTGAAAAAGACTAGTTTTATAAAATGTCCCCAATTAAAAACTTGATATTATTTTATATCATTGAGGACAGTATTATGGAGAGTCGTTTGTGAAATTTTGGTAAGTTTCTAATTGGAAATAAATAAATGAAAAATAAATGAAAATAGGTTAAAGCTCTGCTATTAAAATGGGCTATTTGTATGTATTGCGCACACACCGAACTGAGGCTTAAGATGGGCTGTGAAAAAGACTAGTTTTATAAAATGTCCCCAATTAAAAACTTGATATTATTTTATATCATTGAGGACAGTATTATGGAGAGTCGTTTGTGAAATTTTGGTAAGTTTCTAATTGGAAATAAATAAATGAAAAATAAATGAAAATAGGTTAAAGCTCTGCTATTAAAATGGGCTATTTGTATTTATTGCGCACACACCGAACTGAGGCTTAAGATGGGCTGTGAAAAAGACTAGTTTTATAAAATGTCCCCAATTAAAAGTCCCCAATTAAAAACTTGATATTATTTTATATCATTGAGGACAGTATTATGGAGAGTCGTTTGTGAAATTTTGGTAAGTTTCTAATTGGAAATCAATAAATGAAAAATAAATGAAAATAGGTTAAAGCTCTGCTATTAAAATGGGCTATTTGTATGTATTGCGCACACACCGAACTGAGGCTTAAGATGGGCTGTGAAAAAGACTAGTTTTATAAAATGTCCCCAATTAAATGTCCCCAATTAAAAACTTGATATTATTTTATATCATTGAGGACAGTATTATGGAGAGTCGTTTGTGAAATTTTTGTAAGTTTCTAATTGGAAATCAATAAATGAAAAATAAATGAAAATAGGTTAAAGCTCTGCTATTAAAATGGGCTATTTGTATGTATTGCGCACACACCGAACTGAGGCTTAAGATGGGCTGTGAAAAAGACTAGTTTTATAAAATGTCCCCAATTAAAAACTTGATATTATTTTATATCATTGAGGACAGTATTATGGAGAGTCGTTTGTGAAATTTTGGTAAGTTTCTAATTGGAAATCAATAAATGAAAAATAAATGAAAATAGGTTAAAGCTCTGCTATTAAAATGGGCTATTTGTATGTATTGCGCACACACCGAACTGAGGCTTAAGATGGGCTGTGAAAAAGACTAGTTTTATAAAATGTCCCCAATTAAAAGTCCCCAATTAAAAACTTGATATTATTTTATATCATTGAGGACAGTATTATGGAGAGTCGTTTGTGAAATTTTGGTAAGTTTCTAATTGGAAATCAATAAATGAAAAATAAATGAAAATAGGTTAAAGCTCTGCTATTAAAATGGGCTATTTGTATGTATTGCGCACACACCGAACTGAGGCTTAAGATGGGCTGTGAAAAAGACTAGTTTTATAAAATGTCCCCAATTAAAAGTCCCCAATTAAAAACTTGATATTATTTTATATCATTGAGGACAGTATTATGGAGAGTCGTTTGTGAAATTTTGGTAAGTTTCTAATTGGAAATCAATAAATGAAAAATAAATGAAAATAGGTTAAAGCTCTGCTATTAAATTGGGCTATTTGTATGTATTGCGCACACACCGAACTGAGGCTTAAGATGGGCTGTGAAAAAGACTAGTTTTATAAAATGTCCCCAATTAAAAGTCCCCAATTAAAAACTTGATATTATTTTATATCATTGAGGACAGTATTATGGAGAGTCGTTTGTGAAATTTTGGTAAGTTTCTAATTGGAAATCAATAAATGAAAAATTAATGAAAATAGGTTAAAGCTCTGCTATTAAAATGGGCTATTTGTATGTATTGCGCACACACCGAACTGAGGCTTAAGATGGGCTGTGAAAAAGACTAGTTTTATAAAATGTCCCCAATTAAAAGTCCCCAATTAAAAACTTGATATTATTTTATATCATTGAGGACAGTATTATGGAGAGTCGTTTGTGAAATTTTGGTAAGTTTCTAATTGGAAATCAATAAATGAAAAATAAATGAAAATAGGTTAAAGCTCTGCTATTAAAATGGGCTATTTGTATGTATTGCGCACACACCGAACTGAGGCTTAAGATGGGCTGTGAAAAAGACTAGTTTTATAAAATGTCCCCAATTAAAAACTTGATATTATTTTATATCATTGAGGACAGTATTATGGAGAGTCGTTTGTGAAATTTTAGTAAGTTTCTAATTGGAAATCAATAAATGAAAAATAAATGAAAATAGGTTAAAGCTCTGCTATTAAAATGGGCTATTTGTATGTATTGCGCACACACCGAACTGAGGCTTAAGATGGGCTGTGAAAAAGACTAGTTTTATAAAATGTCCCCAATTAAAAACTTGATATTAATTTATATCATTGAGGACAGTATTATGGAGAGTCGTTTGTGAAATTTTGGTAAGTTTCTAATTGGAAATCAATAAATGAAAAATAAATGAAAATAGGTTAAAGCTCTGCTATTAAAATGGGCTATTTGTATGTATTGCGCACACACCGAACTGAGGCTTAAGATGGGCTGTGAAAAAGACTAGTTTTATAAAATGTCCCCAATTAAAAACTTGATATTATTTTATATCATTGAGGACAGTATTATGGAGAGTCGTTTGTGAAATTTTGGTAAGTTTCTAATTGGAAATCAATAAATGAAAAATAAATGAAAATAGGTTAAAGCTCTGCTATTAAAATGGGCTATTTGTATGTATTGCGCACACACCGAACTGAGGCTTAAGATGGGCTGTGAAAAAGACTAGTTTTATAAAATGTCCCCAATTAAAAGTCCCCAATTAAAAACTTGATATTATTTTATATCATTGAGGACAGTATTATGGAGAGTCGTTTGTGAAATTTTGGTAAGTTTCTAATTGGAAATCAATAAATGAAAAATAAATGAAAATAGGTTAAAGCTCTGCTATTAAAATGGGCTATTTGTATGTATTGCGCACACACCGAACTGAGGCTTAAGATGGGCTGTGAAAAAGACTAGTTTTATAAAATGTCCCCAATTAAAAACTTGATATTATTTTATATCATTGAGGACAGTATTATGGAGAGTCGTTTGTGAAATTTTGGTAAGTTTCTAATTGGAAATCAATAAATGAAAAATAAATGAAAATAGGTTAAAGCTCTGCTATTAAAATGGGCTATTTGTATGTATTGCGCACACACCGAACTGAGGCTTAAGATGGGCTGTGAAAAAGACTAGTTTTATAAAATGTCCCCAATTAAAAGTCCCCAATTAAAAACTTGATATTATTTTATATCATTGAGGACAGTATTATGGAGAGTCGTTTGTGAAATTTTGGTAAGTTTCTAATTGGAAATCAATAAATGAAAAATAAATGAAAATAGGTTAAAGCTCTGCTATTAAAATGGGCTATTTGTATGTATTGCGCACACACCGAACTGAGGCTTAAGATGGGCTGTGAAAAAGACTAGTTTTATAAAATGTCCCCAATTAAAAGTCCCCAATTAAAAACTTGATATTATTTTATATCATTGAGGACAGTATTATGGAGAGTCGTTTGTGAAATTTTGGTAAGTTTCTAATTGGAAATCAATAAATGAAAAATAAATGAAAATAGGTTAAAGCTCTGCTATTAAAATGGGCTATTTGTATGTATTGCGCACACACCGAACTGAGGCTTAAGATGGGCTGTGAAAAAGACTAGTTTTATAAAATGTCCCCAATTAAAAGTCCCCAATTAAAAACTTGATATTATTTTATATCATTGAGGACAGTATTATGGAGAGTCGTTTGTGAAATTTTGGTAAGTTTCTAATTGGAAATCAATAAATGAAAAATAAATGAAAATAGGTTAAAGCTCTGCTATTAAAATGGGCTATTTGTATGTATTGCGCACACACCGAACTGAGGCTTAAGATGGGCTGTGAAAAAGACTAGTTTTATAAAATCAATAAATGAAAAATAAATGAAAATAGGTTAAAGCTCTGCTATTAAAATGGGCTATTTGTATGTATTGCGCACACACCGAACTGAGGCTTAAGATGGGCTGTGAAAAAGACTAGTTTTATAAAATGTCCCCAATTAAAAGTCCCCAATTAAAAACTTGATATTATTTTATATCATTGAGGACAGTATTATGGAGAGTCGTTTGTAAAATTTTGGTAAGTTTCTAATTGGAAATCAATAAATGAAAAATAAATGAAAATAGGTTAAAGCTCTGCTATTAAAATGGGCTATTTGTATGTATTGCGCACACACCGAACTGAGGCTTAAGATGGGCTGTGAAAAAGACTAGTTTTATAAAATGTCCCCAATTAAAAACTTGATATTATTTTATATCATTGAGGACAGTATTATGGAGAGTCGTTTGTGAAATTTTGGTAAGTTTCTAATTGGAAATCAATAAATGAAAAATAAATGAAAATAGGTTAAAGCTCTGCTATTAAAATGGGCTATTTGTATGTATTGCGCACACACCGAACTGAGGCTTAAGATGGGCTGTGAAAAAGACTAGTTTTATAAAATGTCCCCAATTAAAAGTCCCCAATTAAAAACTTGATATTATTTTATATCATTGAGGACAGTATTATGGAGAGTCGTTTGTGAAATTTTGGTAAGTTTCTAAATGGAAATCAATAAATGAAAAATAAATGAAAATAGGTTAAAGCTCTGCTATTAAAATGGGCTATTTGTATGTATTGCGCACACACCGAACTGAGGCTTAAGATGGGCTGTGAAAAAGACTAGTTTTATAAAATCAATAAATGAAAAATAAATGAAAATAGGTTAAAGCTCTGCTATTAAAATGGGCTATTTGTATGTATTGCGCACACACCGAACTGAGGCTTAAGATGGGCTGTGAAAAAGACTAGTTTTATAAAATGTCCCCAATTAAAAGTCCCCAATTAAAAACTTGATATTATTTTATATCATTGAGGACAGTATTATGGAGAGTCGTTTGTAAAATTTTGGTAAGTTTCTAATTGGAAATCAATAAATGAAAAATAAATGAAAATAGGTTAAAGCTCTGCTATTAAAATGGGCTATTTGTATGTATTGCGCACACACCGAACTGAGGCTTAAGATGGGCTGTGAAAAAGACTAGTTTTATAAAATGTCCCCAATTAAAAACTTGATATTATTTTATATCATTGAGGACAGTATTATGGAGAGTCGTTTGTGAAATTTTGGTAAGTTTCTAATTGGAAATCAATAAATGAAAAATAAATGAAAATAGGTTAAAGCTCTGCTATTAAAATGGGCTATTTGTATGTATTGCGCACACACCGAACTGAGGCTTAAGATGGGCTGTGAAAAAGACTAGTTTTATAAAATGTCCCCAATTAAAAGTCCCCAATTAAAAACTTGATATTATTTTATATCATTGAGGACAGTATTATGGAGAGTCGTTTGTGAAATTTTGGTAAGTTTCTAATTGGAAATCAATAAATGAAAAATAAATGAAAATAGGTTAAAGCTCTGCTATTAAAATGGGCTATTTGTATGTATTGCGCACACACCGAACTGAGGCTTAAGATGGGCTGTGAAAAAGACTAGTTTTAAAAAATGTCCCCAATTAAAAACTTGATATTATTTTATATCATTGAGGACAGTATTATGGAGAGTCGTTTGTGAAATTTTGGTAAGTTTCTAATTGGAAATCAATAAATGAAAAATAAATGAAAATAGGTTAAAGCTCTGCTATTAAAATGGGCTAATTGTATGTATTGCGCACACACCGAACTGAGGCTTAAGATGGGCTGTGAAAAAGACTAGTTTTATAAAATGTCCCCAATTAAAAACTTGATATTATTTTATATCATTGAGGACAGTATTATGGAGAGTCGTTTGTGAAATTTTGGTAAGTTTCTAATTGGAAATCAATAAATGAAAAATAAATGAAAATAGGTTAAAGCTCTGCTATTAAAATGGGCTATTTGTATGTATTGCGCACACACCGAACTGAGGCTTAAGATGGGCTGTGAAAAAGACTAGTTTTATAAAATGTCCCCAATTAAAAACTTGATATTGTTTTATATCATTGAGGACAGTATTATGGAGAGTCGTTTGTGAAATTTTGGTAAGTTTCTAATTGGAAATCAATAAATGAAAAATAAATGAAAATAGGTTAAAGCTCTGCTATTAAAATGGGCTATTTGTATGTATTGCGCACACACCGAACTGAGGCTTAAGATGGGCTGTGAAAAAGACTAGTTTTATAAAATGTCCCCAATTAAAAACTTGATATTATTTTATATCATTGAGGACAGTATTATGGAGAGTCGTTTGTGAAATTTTGGTAAGTTTCTAATTGGAAATCAATAAATGAAAAATAAATGAAAATAGGTTAAAGCTCTGCTATTAAAATGGGCTAATTGTATGTATTGCGCACACACCGAACTGAGGCTTAAGATGGGCTGTGAAAAAGACTAGTTTTATAAAATGTCCCCAATTAAAAACTTGATATTATTTTATATCATTGAGGACAGTATTATGGAGAGTCGTTTGTGAAATTTTGGTAAGTTTCTAATTGGAAATCAATAAATGAAAAATAAATGAAAATAGGTTAAAGCTCTGCTATTAAAATGGGCTATTTGTATGTATTGCGCACACACCGAACTGAGGCTTAAGATGGGCTGTGAAAAAGACTAGTTTTATAAAATGTCCCCAATTAAAAACTTGATATTATTTTATATCATTGAGGACAGTATTATGGAGAGTCGTTTGTGAAATTTTGGTAAGTTTCTAATTGGAAATCAATAAATGAAAAATAAATGAAAATAGGTTAAAGCTCTGCTATTAAAATGGGCTATTTGTATGTATTGCGCACACACCGAACTGAGGCTTAAGATGGGCTGTGAAAAAGACTAGTTTTATAAAATGTCCCCAATTAAAAACTTGATATTATTTTATATCATTGAGGACAGTATTATGGAGAGTCGTTTGTGAAATTTTGGTAAGTTTCTAATTGGAAATCAATAAATGAAAAATAAATGAAAATAGGTTAAAGCTCTGCTATTAAAATGGGATATTTGTATGTATTGCGCACACACCGAACTGAGGCTTAAGATGGGCTGTGAAAAAGACTAGTTTTATAAAATGTCCCCAATTAAAAACTTGATATTATTTTATATCATTGAGGACAGTATTATGGAGAGTCGTTTGTGAAATTTTGGTAAGTTTCTAATTGGAAATCAATAAATGAAAAATAAATGAAAATAGGTTAAAGCTCTGCTATTAAAATGGGCTATTTGTATGTATTGCGCACACACCGAACTGAGGCTTAAGATGGGCTGTGAAAAAGACTAGTTTTAAAAAATGTGACCGGCTCCAGCAAAACCCAACACTTGTGATGAAAATTCAAAATTGAGGATTTGGTATCAGCTTAATGTGCATACAAAAAGGTTTCTTTTGAAACATGTTTGAGGAAATTCTGATAATATTTGGCGAAGTTATGACCAATTAAAGAATGACGGGTCAGAAAAGGTGAAATGGAGTTAATGGTCTTTAAAGTTTGACAAACCAGTTGGTTATTTTTAAGACAAGTTGCACCAGCACTAACTCGTTAGCAACGACATTACCCTAAAAGAGTTAAAACTTGAAACTTCACACAATTGTTTACAACACCTTACATAAACAGGAAAACAAAGTTCATTGAAGTTGAATATTTTTATTTCAAGATATGCAAATGAGCAAAATCATAAATTAAACAAAAATCTATCTTTAAAGGAAACGACTTATATTAAAGGTTATACTTATGTCTGGCGTCCACTCTGCAATTAAATACTTGGTCCATTGTATATTAGAAATAATGACCCCGTTATCAAAATAAATCACTTTGTAGTTATAAAACTATGCTGGTACAATTAATATGAAATGCATAATTATTATGCAAATAAGCCAACTACTAAGAAATGCATAATTATGCAAACTATCAAACAACTAAGCTTCATTTTAGTCGACATGTAAAACTGCAAATCAAGTTAACATGTTGTTTTCCCTACCCCTTGACTTTGCTATAAGAAAAAGGCGACCTGAATTTTAATTAAATTAATAACTTAATTAATATGCAAAATTTTTGTTCAAGAAAAAAACAAAAATAATTCTCCACGTCAGATTTTTTTCCTCAAATCCTTTTCAAGATTTTACATATGATTTTTTGGGTCAAATTTTTTTAATTTGTTTTGTTTTACTTTAGTACAGGTACATGTACGGGGGGAAATTAAATTCTTACACACTGGCACCCATTTAAAAAGTTGTACACAGTTCAAACTTCTGGTTCAGGACATACTAAGTCCCTTGTCTCTTCCTCTCATCCACAACTCTCGGATTTGTTGGAAAAGGTAGCGCTTGTGAGCAGCATCAATTCCAGGCGGCGGGGGAACAACTGGTGGAAGTGTTGGTGACGGAGCTGAGCGGGCAAAATCAAAAGTCTGCTCATCACTACCTGAATGCTCTTAGAATGAAATTGAACCAGAATTGTCTTCAGAAAAACTGAAGTGCTGGTACGATTTCACTCCAGGAAATCGTTTGTAGTGTGTGGAGACAGACGATTAACCTAATCATACACTGGCACAAACACTTCTCCCGATTCAATCCCAACCAGCTGAGGAATATTGATGCCCTGCACAGTCGACTCCTTTACAACATCACAAATCTCCTGCAAAGAGACATCGGCTCTTCCTCCTCAGACTCCTCTTGATCATCTTCATCTGATGTCGAGCTTGGTAGTGACGAAGGTCCAGCGGCATCCTCATCTGATGATTGTTTGACATCATCGTCATCAGAGTCTGAAAAAATTATTTGAGGAAAACATGTATTAAATAATGTGTTCGAAAAACAATTGCTGGGCCTATGTTTTTTTAACAAAATGTTGTGCAGACATCAATAAAACAAAATAAATACTAATAAAAATACTGCGGACTGTAGTTAAATGGGTAGTGTGACCAGCTCCAGTAAATATTTACAGGAACACCACTCTTTTGAGTTGTAGATGTTAAATCTCCACACGTAAGCAGTAAAACAATATTTAGAGTTATAAATAAATAACAAAAAGTAAAAGTAGGCTAATTAGCTAATGCCTAATGTGCTAACTGGGTTTTATTTTAAAAAGCAGAAGTAGTATAGGGTGGGGGTGTATTAACAAACCAATCCGAAATCATTCCTTATCTTACTGATTAGTGTAGTAGTACTACTACAATGTACTAGTACTACTAATATCAAAGTTTGTATTTAATAAGTATTCATGCGGGGAAAAAATATTTGTCTTGAGTAGGAAATAATCTGGGCGAGCGTTCCGCACAAAACATAATCTACATGTGTTTTTCCTAAGTTGGATTTATTATGTCTTTGAAATCATGTGTACATCTTCGGGCTAACACCACATACATAATAGCCATACTATATTTAATTTACGTCCATAAAAAATGTATTTTATAAAACATAAAAAGAAAATGCAAAGCCACGCTAGACTTACCGCCATTGTTTTCGACATCGCTCTGTCACTGTTTACATCACTATCCCCACGTGACGGAACAGCAAAGTAGTCAGCAAACACGTCCTCCACGCCCGTTTTTTCATTCCACATGCACTAACATCATTAAGCATTGCAGCTATTGATGCGATCGTCGACACCTTTATGTTTTTCTGACATACTTGTAACAGATTTTCAGCAATTAACGACGAATAATTGGAAGCAAAAGACACCAAAATGTTGGTTCACATACGACGGCGAGTCGAAGCACGCTAGGTCAGAAACCCGGAAGCGAAGCTGAATTGCCACGTCACCATCGTGTATGGACCAATGAAAACGTTCAATTTAAATCACGTGATTAGCAACCGCGTTGTTTACAGACCGGACAACGAGAGGGTACGAATGATGGGCATGTTCCGTGGCTGTTTTCATTGGTTTGTGAAGGCGGGACAAGCCCACAATTGCCTTATTTGGAATCAGTGGTTCATGCCGGTCATATTCATGCCAAACGTTTACGGGATCAACATGGAAGTTGTAATTTTGTCGACGCGAGAAAAACAGCAAATTGTCCGCATTTTCTTTGTTTTAGCGCGATAAAGTGGAACAATCGGAATGCAGCTATGTTTTACAAATCAATTTTTTGTCAATAATCTGATGAATTTTGAGTCAGTTTAAAAAACAAAACAAATCTTGAATGTATCCCGATGTCGATTCTGCCAAATTTACAAGTTGGTCCCAGAGGCCATTTTTTAAGGTTTTGGGCCCATACCACGTAATGGGAAATGCCGAGAAGCGTCGGGTTTTGCCAGAGTCGGTCACAAATGTCCCCAATTAAAAACTTGATATTATTTTATATCATTGAGGACAGTATTATGGAGAGTCGTTTGTGAAATTTTGGTAAGTTTCTAATTGGAAATCAATAAATGAAAAATAAATTAAAATAGGTTAAAGCTCTGCTATTAAAATGGGCTAATTGTATGTATTGCGCACACACCGAACTGAGGCTTAAGATGGGCTGTGAAAAAGACTAGTTTTATAAAATGTCCCCAATTAAAAACTTGATATTATTTTATATCATTGAGGACAGTATTATGGAGAGTCGTTTGTGAAATTTTGGTAAGTTTCTAATTGGAAATCAATAAATGAAAAATAAATGAAAATAGGTTAAAGCTCTGCTATTAAAATGGGCTATTTGTATGTATTGCGCACACACCGAACTGAGGCTTAAGATGGGCTGTGAAAAAGACTAGTTTTATAAAATGTCCCCAATTAAAAACTTGATATTATTTTATATCATTGAGGACAGTATTATGGAGAGTCGTTTGTGAAATTTTGGTAAGTTTCTAATTGGAAATCAATAAATGAAAAATAAATGAAAATAGGTTAAAGCTCTGCTATTAAAATGGGCTATTTGTATGTATTGCGCACACACCGAACTGAGGCTTAAGATGGGCTGTGAAAAAGACTAGTTTTATAAAATGTCCCCAATTAAAAACTTGATATTATTTTATATCATTGAGGACAGTATTATGGAGAGTCGTTTGTGAAATTTTGGTAAGTTTCTAATTGGAAATCAATAAATGAAAAATAAATGAAAATAGGTTAAAGCTCTGCTATTAAAATGGGCTAATTGTATGTATTGCGCACACACCGAACTGAGGCTTAAGATGGGCTGTGAAAAAGACTAGTTTTATAAAATGTCCCCAATTAAAAACTTGATATTATTTTATATCATTGAGGACAGTATTATGGAGAGTCGTTTGTGAAATTTTGGTAAGTTTCTAATTGGAAATCAATAAATGAAAAATAAATGAAAATAGGTTAAAGCTCTGCTATTAAAATGGGCTATTTGTATGTATTGCGCACACACCGAACTGAGGCTTAAGATGGGCTGTGAAAAAGACTAGTTTTATAAAATGTCCCAATTAAAAACTTGATATTATTTTATATCATTGAGGACAGTATTATGGAGAGTCGTTTGTGAAATTTTGGTAAGTTTCTAATTGGAAATCAATAAATGAAAAATAAATGAAAATAGGTTAAAGCTCTGCTATTAAAATGGGCTATTTGTATGTATTGCGCACACACCGAACTGAGGCTTAAGATGGGCTGTGAAAAAGACTAGTTTTATAAAATGTCCCCAATTAAAAACTTGATATTATTTTATATCATTGAGGACAGTATTATGGAGAGTCGTTTGTGAAATTTTGGTAAGTTTCTAATTGGAAATCAATAAATGAAAAATAAATGAAAATAGGTTAAAGCTCTGCTATTAAAATGGGCTAATTGTATGTATTGCGCACACACCGAACTGAGGCTTAAGATGGGCTGTGAAAAAGACTAGTTTTATAAAATGTCCCCAATTAAAAACTTGATATTATTTTATATCATTGAGGACAGTATTATGGAGAGTCGTTTGTGAAATTTTGGTAAGTTTCTAATTGGAAATCAATAAATGAAAAATAAATGAAAATAGGTTAAAGCTCTGCTATTAAAATGGGCTATTTGTATGTATTGCGCACACACCGAACTGAGGCTTAAGATGGGCTGTGAAAAAGACTAGTTTTATAAAATGTCCCCAATTAAAAACTTGATATTATTTTATATCATTGAGGACAGTATTATGGAGAGTCGTTTGTGAAATTTTGGTAAGTTTCTAATTGGAAATCAATAAATGAAAAATAAATGAAAATAGGTTAAAGCTCTAACCCTTTCCTACCCAAATTATTTATCTTACACTCAATTTTACATGTAATTTTTTTCTAAACCGGTTATAGCGAGTACAATGAAAATTTGAAGAAAAAAAGTTGTATTATTTTTATTTTCGCTAATTATCATGCATAATTAGTGATGGGACTTCAAAGTCCCGACAGGCTACGAGGTCCGAGTTTTGAATCCAATTTCCAATTAAATTAATATATCAGTAAATACAAACAGACACATTATTAGTCTTCATCATGGTGGTTCAACATTTATTTTCTGCAATCACACACAAAAATGATTGTCACCAGATCGAGGCTGGAAGTAAATTAGTCTGGTTCCTTTTTTTCGTACATTATTATTATCATTTTCACTGCTTTTACATGGAACTTTTTCTATTGACAGAACTTGCAAAAGATGGTCTTATTATTGCAATAAAGGTCTATTTCAGTTACACTATTTGATTAGAAATGTCATATTGTAAATCAATGTAACCCAGTGGCACAGGCAAATGGGGCTGTAGCCCCCCCCCCCCCCCCCCCCCGGTCTTTGTTTTCTTTAGGGATTTGCAGGTTGTCGTTCAAGTGAAGAACGGACAATGTCCGCAAAACGATTGCGGGGTATTATCTCAGCTACAACACCAATGTGAAGATCTGGATCAGTGCACCAATAATTGCGGTACGATGGGAGGTGGTGGTAGCCCATGAAAAAGTTAATTCCAACAAATCCAAGAAGCTCACTCTCTGTGAGTGGTTGGAACTTTCTACCCTTTTGCACGGCGTAGAGATTCGACTGATACAAAAAAAAATCACGCATTTCTTGGTCAAAATACATCAGAAATGCCTCAGTCGGTGTGGAGCAGCCTGCAAACTTCTCTTTGTTGCAGACACCCGCATTTTCGAAGAAGTCAGGAATTACTGTTTCTAATTCTCTCTTCTTCCATCGTCGTGCTGCATCACGATTTTTCTGCAGGGAACTCAGGGGTACGTCATCTTCGTCATCAGAGTCCGAGTCTTCAGCTAGCTGTGGCTGCGGAACATCATTGTCATCCAATAAGGTTTATCGCGATTCAGAATCGCAATGGATCATGGGAGGGCAGAGGGGGCAAATGCTACAGTCTGTCGTCGTGCGCGAGTTCCCGGGTTGCCCCCTTTCACTACACCATCATGCGCGGCAAAACAGCGCCCTCTCTTGGTATTTTGCTATTCGCGATAAACCTTATGGCAATCCTGGTTGGGGTAGAGTGTCGGAGAAGAATTCCTCCTGATCCATGTCCGACTCAATAGGGATATCTTCATCTGATCCGTAGCTTGGAATACCTACAAGTATGGATTCAAGAAGGAGCTCTGCTGACACGCTTTTCTTTGTACTTGTAGATGCCATATTATTTGATTCTATCTGGAGAAAATCAATACAAACAACCACGAAATATTAATTGATCAGTATTTTCAAGAGTGCCTGGGTAAAATAATCAACCTTAGTTCAAAATAGTAAAATGTTATTGAATACCTCTAAGACAATTATCATAATATGTACCCTTGTATGTATTTTACATGTATACAACAACTTGCACATACATGTGTACATACACATGTACATGTATACATACACATGTACATGTATTGTATGTGTGCTGAACGTGTATGTCCATGTACATGTATGTATGTATGTACGTGTACATTCGTCATGTACATGTCATTCCCCACTATGCACGCACAGCCTGTCGGGATGTACAAGTCCCATCAACAAAATGGCCCATATTTATACGTTACTCATATTTACCACTAAGTTTACTTTATCAGAACAATCTATATAGCATGTTTTATCAATATAAAAAATATAGAAGTGCTTACCTGCACAGGAAAGTTGATTTTCTTGAGCTGGAAGTTGGCACATAAATTGACAGTAAAAGGACGCGCATCAGGTCGAAGTAAACAGTTGAGAAAAAGCTACCCCTAACAACAGAGGGCAGCATTGTTGTTGATAGCATATTACAGTGACTCATGAGTCCTTTCATACCTGAATAGACTGCAAAGGTTTTTTTTTTTTTAAGTAGCCAGTGAAAGATTGGGCTGGGACTTGAAAGTCCCGTCGGGCGCGAAAGGGTTTGGGCTATTTGTATGTATTGCGCACACACCGAACTGAGGCTTAAGATGGGCTGTGAAAAAGACTAGTTTTATAAAATGTCCCCAATTAAAAACTTGATATTATTTTATATCATTGAGGACAGTATTATGGAGAGTCGTTTGTGAAATTTTGGTAAGTTTCTAATTGGAAATCAATAAATGAAAAATAAATGAAAATAGGTTAAAGCTCTGCTATTAAAATGGGCTATTTGTATGTATTGCGCACACACCGAACTGAGGCTTAAGATGGGCTGTGAAAAAGACTAGTTTTATAAAATGTCCCCAATTAAAAACTTGATATTATTTTATATCATTGAGGACAGTATTATGGAGAGTCGTTTGTGAAATTTTGGTAAGTTTCTAATTGGAAATCAATAAATGAAAAATAAATGAAAATAGGTTAAAGCTCTGCTATTAAAATGGGCTAATTGTATGTATTGCGCACACACCGAACTGAGGCTTAAGATGGGCTGTGAAAAAGACTAGTTTTATAAAATGTCCCCAATTAAAAACTTGATATTATTTTATATCATTGAGGACAGTATTATGGAGAGTCGTTTGTGAAATTTTGGTAAGTTTCTAATTGGAAATCAATAAATGAAAAATAAATGAAAATAGGTTAAAGCTCTGCTATTAAAATGGGCTATTTGTATGTATTGCGCACACACCGAACTGAGGCTTAAGATGGGCTGTGAAAAAGACTAGTTTTATAAAATGTCCCCAATTAAAAACTTGATATTATTTTATATCATTGAGGACAGTATTATGGAGAGTCGTTTGTGAAATTTTGGTAAGTTTCTAATTGGAAATCAATAAATGAAAAATAAATGAAAATAGGTTAAAGCTCTGCTATTAAAATGGGCTATTTGTATGTATTGCGCACACACCGAACTGAGGCTTAAGATGGGCTGTGAAAAAGACTAGTTTTATAAAATGTCCCCAATTAAAAACTTGATATTATTTTATATCATTGAGGACAGTATTATGGAGAGTCGTTTGTGAAATGTTGGTAAGTTTCTAATTGGAAATCAATAAATGAAAAATAAATGAAAATAGGTTAAAGCTCTGCTATTAAAATGGGCTATTTGTATGTATTGCGCACACACCGAACTGAGGCTTAAGATGGGCTGTGAAAAAGACTAGTTTTGTAAAATGTCCCCAATTAAAAACTTGATATTATTTTATATCATTGAGGACAGTATTATGGAGAGACGTTTGTGAAATTTTGGTAAGTTTCTAATTGGAAATCAATAAATGAAAAATAAATGAAAATAGGTTAAAGCTCTGCTATTAAAATGGGCTATTTGTATGTATTGCGCACACACCGAACTGAGGCTTAAGATGGGCTGTGAAAAAGACTAGTTTTATAAAATGTCCCCAATTAAAAACTTGATATTATTTTATATCATTGAGGACAGTATTATGGAGAGTCGTTTGTGAAATTTTGGTAAGTTTCTAATTGGAAATCAATAAATGAAAAATAAATGAAAATAGGTTAAAGCTCTGCTATTAAAATGGGCTATTTGTATGTATTGCGCACACACCGAACTGAGGCTTAAGATGGGCTGTGAAAAAGACTAGTTTTATAAAATGTCCCCAATTAAAAACTTGATATTATTTTATATCATTGAGGACAGTATTATGGAGAGTCGTTTGTGAAATGTTGGTAAGTTTCTAATTGGAAATCAATAAATGAAAAATAAATGAAAATAGGTTAAAGCTCTGCTATTAAAATGGGCTATTTGTATGTATTGCGCACACACCGAACTGAGGCTTAAGATGGGCTGTGAAAAAGACTAGTTTTATAAAATGTCCCCAATTAAAAACTTGATATTATTTTATATCATTGAGGACAGTATTATGGAGAGTCGTTTGTGAAATTTTGGTAAGTTTCTAATTGGAAATCAATAAATGAAAAATAAATGAAAATAGGTTAAAGCTCTGCTATTAAAATGGGCTATTTGTATGTATTGCGCACACACCGAACTGAGGCTTAAGATGGGCTGTGAAAAAGACTAGTTTTATAAAATGTCCCCAATTAAAAACTTGATATTATTTTATATCATTGAGGACAGTATTATGGAGAGTCGTTTGTGAAATTTTGGTAAGTTTCTAATTGGAAATCAATAAATGAAAAATAAATGAAAATAGGTTAAAGCTCTGCTATTAAAATGGGCTATTTGTATGTATTGCGCACACACCGAACTGAGGCTTAAGATGGGCTGTGAAAAAGACTAGTTTTATAAAATGTCCCCAATTAAAAACTTGATATTATTTTATATCATTGAGGACAGTATTATGGAGAGTCGTTTGTGAAATGTTGGTAAGTTTCTAATTGGAAATCAATAAATGAAAAATAAATGAAAATAGGTTAAAGCTCTGCTATTAAAATGGGCTATTTGTATGTATTGCGCACACACCGAACTGAGGCTTAAGATGGGCTGTGAAAAAGACTAGTTTTGTAAAATGTCCCCAATTAAAAACTTGATATTATTTTATATCATTGAGGACAGTATTATGGAGAGACGTTTGTGAAATTTTGGTAAGTTTCTAATTGGAAATCAATAAATGAAAAATAAATGAAAATAGGTTAAAGCTCTGCTATTAAAATGGGCTATTTGTATGTATTGCGCACACACCGAACTGAGGCTTAAGATGGGCTGTGAAAAAGACTAGTTTTATAAAATGTCCCCAATTAAAAACTTGATATTATTTTATATCATTGAGGACAGTATTATGGAGAGTCGTTTGTGAAATTTTGGTAAGTTTCTAATTGGAAATCAATAAATGAAAAATAAATGAAAATAGGTTAAAGCTCTGCTATTAAAATGGGCTATTTGTATGTATTGCGCACACACCGAACTGAGGCTTAAGATGGGCTGTGAAAAAGACTAGTTTTATAAAATGTCCCCAATTAAAAGTCCCCAATTAAAAACTCGATATTATTTTATATCATTGAGGACAGTATTATGGAGAGTCGTTTGTGAAATTTTGGTAAGTTTCTAATTGGAAATCAATAAATGAAAAATAAATGAAAATAGGTTAAAGCTCTGCTATTAAAATGGGCTATTTGTATGTATTGCGCACACACCGAACTGAGGCTTAAGATGGGCTGTGAAAAAGACTAGTTTTATAAAATGTCCCCAATTAAAAGTCCCCAATTAAAAACTTGATATTATTTTATATCATTGAGGACAGTATTATGGAGAGTCGTTTGTGAAATGTTGGTAAGTTTCTAATTGGAAATCAATAAATGAAAAATAAATGAAAATAGGTTAAAGCTCTGCTATTAAAATGGGCTATTTGTATGTATTGCGCACACACCGAACTGAGGCTTAAGATGGGCTGTGAAAAAGACTAGTTTTATAAAATGTCCCCAATTAAAAACTTGATATTATTTTATATCATTGAGGACAGTATTATGGAGAGTCGTTTGTGAAATTTTGGTAAGTTTCTAATTGGAAATCAATAAATGAAAAATAAATGAAAATAGGTTAAAGCTCTGCTATTAAAATGGGCTATTTGTATGTATTGCGCACACACCGAACTGAGGCTTAAGATGGGCTGTGAAAAAGACTAGTTTTATAAAATGTCCCCAATTAAAAGTCCCCAATTAAAAACTTGATATTATTTTATATCATTGAGGACAGTATTATGGAGAGTCGTTTGTGAAATTTTGGTAAGTTTCTAATTGGAAATCAATAAATGAAAAATAAATGAAAATAGGTTAAAGCTCTGCTATTAAAATGGGCTATTTGTATGTATTGCGCACACACCGAACTGAGGCTTAAGATGGGCTGTGAAAAAGACTAGTTTTATAAAATGTCCCCAATTAAAAGTCCCCAATTAAAAACTTGATATTATTTCATATCATTGAGGACAGTATTATGGAGAGTCGTTTGTGAAATTTTGGTAAGTTTCTAATTGGAAATCAATAAATGAAAAATAAATGAAAATAGGTTAAAGCTCTGCTATTAAAATGGGCTATTTGTATGTATTGCGCACACACCGAACTGAGGCTTAAGATGGGCTGTGAAAAAGACTAGTTTTATAAAATGTCCCCAATTAAAAGTCCCCAATTAAAAACTTGATATTATTTTATATCATTGAGGACAGTATTATGGAGAGTCGTTTGTGAAATTTTGGTAAGTTTCTAATTGGAAATCAATAAATGAAAAATAAATGAAAATAGGTTATTAAAGCTCTGCTATTAAAATGGGCTATTTGTATGTATTGCGCACACACCGAACTGAGGCTTAAGATGGGCTGTGAAAAAGACTAGTTTTATAAAATGTCCCCAATTAAAAACTTGATATTATTTTATATCATTGAGGACAGTATTATGGAGAGTCGTTTGTGAAATTTTGGTAAGTTTCTAATTGGAAATCAATAAATGAAAAATAAATGAAAATAGGTTAAAGCTCTGCTATTAAAATGGGCTATTTGTATGTATTGCGCACACACCGAACTGAGCCTTAAGATGGGCTGTGAAAAAGACTAGTTTTATAAAATGTCCCCAATTAAAAGTCCCCAATTAAAAACTTGATATTATTTTATATCATTGAGGACAGTATTATGGAGAGTCGTTTGTGAACTTTTGGTAAGTTTCTAATTGGAAATCAATAAATGAAAAATAAATGAAAATAGGTTAAAGCTCTGCTATTAAAATGGGCTATTTGTATGTATTGCGCACACACCGAACTGAGGCTTAAGATGGGCTGTGAAAAAGACTAGTTTTATAAAATGTCCCCAATTAAAAGTCCCCAATTAAAAACTTGATATTATTTTTTATCATTGAGGACAGTATTATGGAGAGTCGTTTGTGAAATTTTGGTAAGTTTCTAATTGGAAATCAATAAATGAAAAATAAATGAAAATAGGTTAAAGCTCTGCTATTAAAATGGGCTATTTGTATGTATTGCGCACACACCGAACTGAGGCTTAAGATGGGCTGTGAAAAAGACTAGTTTTATAAAATGTCCCCAATTAAAAGTCCCCAATTAAAAACTTGATATTATTTTATATCATTGAGGACAGTATTATGGAGAGTCGTTTGTGAAATTTTGGTAAGTTTCTAATTGGAAATCAATAAATGAAAAATAAATGAAAATAGGTTAAAGCTCTGCTATTAAAATGGGCTATTTGTATGTATTGCGCACACACCGAACTGAGGCTTAAGATGGGCTGTGAAAAAGACTAGTTTTATAAAATGTCCCCAATTAAAAACTTGATATTATTTTATATCATTGAGGACAGTATTATGGAGAGTCGTTTGTGAAATTTTGGTAAGTTTCTAATTGGAAATCAATAAATGAAAAATAAATGAAAATAGGTTAAAGCTCTGCTATTAAAATGGGCTATTTGTATGTATTGCGCACACACCGAACTGAGGCTTAAGATGGGCTGTGAAAAAGACTAGTTTTATAAAATGTCCCCAATTAAAAGTCCCCAATTAAAAACTTGATATTATTTTATATCATTGAGGACAGTATTATGGAGAGTCGTTTGTGAAATTTTGGTAAGTTTCTAATTGGAAATCAATAAATGAAAAATAAATGAAAATAGGTTAAAGCTCTGCTATTAAAATGGGCTATTTGTATGTATTGCGCACACACCGAACTGAGGCTTTAGATGGGCTGTGAAAAAGACTAGTTTTATAAATTGTCCCCAATTAAAAACTTGATATTATTTTATATCATTGAGGACAGTATTATGGAGAGTCGTTTGTGAAATTTTGGTAAGTTTCTAATTGGAAATCAATAAATGAAAAATAAATGAAAATAGGTTAAAGCTCTGCTATTAAAATGGGCTATTTGTATTTATTGCGCACACACCGAACTGAAGCTTAAGATGGGCTGTGAAAAAGACTAGTTTTATAAAATGTCCCCAATTAAAAACTTGATATTATTTTATATCATTGAGGACAGTATTATGGAGAGTCGTTTGTGAAATTTTGGTAAGTTTCTAATTGGAAATCAATAAATGAAAAATAAATGAAAATAGGTTAAAGCTCTGCTATTAAAATGGGATATTTGTATGTATTGCGCACACACCGAACTGAGGCTTAAGATGGGCTGTGAAAAAGACTAGATTTATAAAATATCCCCAATTAAAAACTTGATATTATTTTATATCATTGAGGACAGTATTATGGAGAGTCGTTTGTGAAATTTTGGTAAGTTTCTAATTGGAAATTAATAAATGAAAAATAAATGAAAATAGGTTAAAGCTCTGCTATTAAAATGGGCTATTTGTATGTATTGCGCACACACCGAACTGAGGCTTAAGATGGGCTGTGAAAAAGACTAGTTTTATAAAATGTCCCCAATTAAAAACTTGATATTATTTTATATCATTGAGGACAGTATTATGGAGAGTCGTTTGTGAAATTTTGGTAAGTTTCTAATTGGAAATCAATAAATGAAAAAAAAATGAAAATAGGTTAAAGCTCTGCTATTAAAATGGGCTAATTGTATGTATTGCGCACACACCGAACTGAGGCTTAAGATGGGCTGTGAAAAAGACTAGTTTTATAAAATGTCCCCAATTAAAAGACCCCAATTAAAAACTTGATATTATTTTATATCATTGAGGACAGTATTATGGAGAGTCGTTTGTGAAATTTTGGTAAGTTTCTAATTGGAAATCAATAAATGAAAAATAAATGAAAATAGGTTAAAGCTCTGCTATTAAAATGGGCTATTTGTATGTATTGCGCACACACCGAACTGAGGCTTAAGATGGGCTGTGAAAAAGACTAGTTTTTAAAAATGTCCCCAATTAAAAACTTGATATTATTTTATATCATTGAGGACAGTATTATGGAGAGTCGTTTGTGAAATGTTGGTAAGTTTGTAATTGGAATTCAATAAATGAAAAATAAATGAATATAGGTTAAAGCTCTGCTATTAAAATGGGCTATTTGTATGTATTGCGCACACACCGAACTGAGGCTTAAGATGGGCTGTGAAAAAGACTAGTTTTATAAAATGTCCCCAATTAAAAGACCCCAATTAAAAACTTGATATTATTTTATATCATTGAGGACAGTATTATGGAGAGTCGTTTGTGAAATTTTGGTAAGTTTCTAATTGGAAATCAATAAATGAAAAATAAATGAAAATAGGTTAAAGCTCTGCTATTAAAATGGGCTATTTGTATGTATTGCGCACACACCGAACTGAGGCTTAAGATGGGCTGTGAAAAAGACTAGTTTTATAAAATGTCCCCAATTAAAAACTTGATATTATTTTATATCATTGAGGACAGTATTATGGAGAGTCGTTTGTGAAATTTTGGTAAGTTTCTAATTGGAAATCAATAAATGAAAAATAAATGAAAATAGGTTAAAGCTCTGCTATTAAAATGGGCTATTTGTATGTATTGCGCACACACCGAACTGAGGCTTAAGATGGGCTGTGAAAAAGACTAGTTTTATAAAATGTCCCCAATTAAAAACTTGATATTATTTTATATCATTGAGGACAGTATTATGGAGAGTCGTTTGTGAAATGTTGGTAAGTTTGTAATTGGAATTCAATAAATGAAAAATAAATGAATATAGGTTAAAGCTCTGCTATTAAAATGGGCTATTTGTATGTATTGCGCACACACCGAACTGAGGCTTAAGATGGGCTGTGAAAAAGACTAGTTTTATAAAATGTCCCCAATTAAAAACTTGATATTATTTTATATCATTGAGGACAGTATTATGGAGAGTCGTTTGTGAAATTTTGGTAAGTTTCTAATTGGAAATTAATAAATGAAAAATAAATGAAAATAGGTTAAAGCTCTGCTATTAAAATGGGCTATTTGTATGTATTGCGCACACACCGAACTGAGGCTTAAGATGGGCTGTGAAAAAGACTAGTTTTATAAAATGTCCCCAATTAAAAACTTGATATTATTTTATATCATTGAGGACAGTATTATGGAGAGTCGTTTGTGAAATGTTGGTAAGTTTCTAATTGGAAATCAATAAATGAAAAAAAAATGAAAATAGGTTAAAGCTCTGCTATTAAAATGGGCTAATTGTATGTATTGCGCACACACCGAACTGAGGCTTAAGATGGGCTGTGAAAAAGACTAGTTTTATAAAATGTCCCCAATTAAAAGACCCCAATTAAAAACTTGATATTATTTTATATCATTGAGGACAGTATTATGGAGAGTCGTTTGTGAAATTTTGGTAAGTTTCTAATTGGAAATCAATAAATGAAAAATAAATGAAAATAGGTTAAAGCTCTGCTATTAAAATGGGATATTTGTATGTATTGCGCACACACCGAACTGAGGCTTAAGATGGGCTGTGAAAAAGACTAGTTTTATAAAATGTCCCCAATTAAAAACTTGATATTATTTTATATCATTGAGGACAGTATTATGGAGAGTCGTTTGTGAAATTTTGGTAAGTTTCTAATTGGAAATTAATAAATGAAAAATAAATGAAAATAGGTTAAAGCTCTGCTATTAAAATGGGCTATTTGTATGTATTGCGCACACACCGAACTGAGGCTTAAGATGGGCTGTGAAAAAGACTAGTTTTATAAAATGTCCCCAATTAAAAACTTGATATTATTTTATATCATTGAGGACAGTATTATGGAGAGTCGTTTGTGAAATGTTGGTAAGTTTCTAATTGGAAATCAATAAATGAAAAAAAAATGAAAATAGGTTAAAGCTCTGCTATTAAAATGGGCTAATTGTATGTATTGCGCACACACCGAACTGAGGCTTAAGATGGGCTGTGAAAAAGACTAGTTTTATAAAATGTCCCCAATTAAAAGTCCCCAATTAAAAACTTGATATTATTTTATATCATTGAGGACAGTATTATGGAGAGTCGTTTGTGAAATTTTGGTAAGTTTCTAATTGGAAATCAATAAATGAAAAATAAATGAAAATAGGTTAAAGCTCTGCTATTAAAATGGGCTATTTGTATGTATTGCGCACACACCGAACTGAGGCTTAAGATGGGCTGTGAAAAAGACTAGTTTTTAAAAATGTCCCCAATTAAAAACTTGATATTATTTTATATCATTGAGGACAGTATTATGGAGAGTCGTTTGTGAAATGTTGGTAAGTTTGTAATTGGAATTCAATAAATGAAAAATAAATGAATATAGGTTAAAGCTCTGCTATTAAAATGGGCTATTTGTATGTATTGCGCACACACCGAACTGAGGCTTAAGATGGGCTGTGAAAAAGACTAGTTTTATAAAATGTCCCCAATTAAAAGACCCCAATTAAAAACTTGATATTATTTTATATCATTGAGGACAGTATTATGGAGAGTCGTTTGTGAAATTTTGGTAAGTTTCTAATTGGAAATCAATAAATGAAAAATAAATGAAAATAGGTTAAAGCTCTGCTATTAAAATGGGCTATTTGTATGTATTGCGCACACACCGAACTGAGGCTTAAGATGGGCTGTGAAAAAGACTAGTTTTATAAAATGTCCCCAATTAAAAACTTGATATTATTTTATATCATTGAGGACAGTATTATGGAGAGTCGTTTGTGAAATTTTGGTAAGTTTCTAATTGGAAATCAATAAATGAAAAATAAATGAAAATAGGCTATTAAAATGGGCTATTTGTATGTATTGCGCACACACCGAACTGAGGCTTAAGATGGGCTGTGAAAAAGACTAGTTTTATAAAATGTCCCCAATTAAAAGACCCCAATTAAAAACTTGATATTATTTTATATCATTGAGGACAGTATTATGGAGAGTCGTTTGTGAAATTTTGGTAAGTTTCTAATTGGAAATCAATAAATGAAAAATAAATGAAAATAGGTTAAAGCTCTGCTATTAAAATGGGATATTTGTATGTATTGCGCACACACCGAACTGAGGCTTAAGATGGGCTGTGAAAAAGACTAGTTTTATAAAATGTCCCCAATTAAAAACTTGATATTATTTTATATCATTGAGGACAGTATTATGGAGAGTCGTTTGTGAAATTTTGGTAAGTTTCTAATTGGAAATTAATAAATGAAAAATAAATGAAAATAGGTTAAAGCTCTGCTATTAAAATGGGCTATTTGTATGTATTGCGCACACACCGAACTGAGGCTTAAGATGGGCTGTGAAAAAGACTAGTTTTATAAAATGTCCCCAATTAAAAACTTGATATTATTTTATATCATTGAGGACAGTATTATGGAGAGTCGTTTGTGAAATGTTGGTAAGTTTCTAATTGGAAATCAATAAATGAAAAAAAAATGAAAATAGGTTAAAGCTCTGCTATTAAAATGGGCTAATTGTATGTATTGCGCACACACCGAACTGAGGCTTAAGATGGGCTGTGAAAAAGACTAGTTTTATAAAATGTCCCCAATTAAAAGTCCCCAATTAAAAACTTGATATTATTTTATATCATTGAGGACAGTATTATGGAGAGTCGTTTGTGAAATTTTGGTAAGTTTCTAATTGGAAATCAATAAATGAAAAATAAATGAAAATAGGTTAAAGCTCTGCTATTAAAATGGGCTATTTGTATGTATTGCGCACACACCGAACTGAGGCTTAAGATGGGCTGTGAAAAAGTCTAGTTTTTAAAAATGTCCCCAATTAAAAACTTGATATTATTTTATATCATTGAGGACAGTATTATGGAGAGTCGTTTGTGAAATTTTGGTAAGTTTCTAATTGGAAATCAATAAATGAAAAATAAATGAAAATAGGTTAAAGCTCTGCTATTAAAATGGGCTATTTGTATGTATTGCGCACACACCGAACTGAGGCTTAAGATGGGCTGTGAAAAAGACTAGTTTTATAAAATGTCCCCAATTAAAAACTTGATATTATTTTATATCATTGAGGACAGTATTATGGAGAGTCGTTTGTGAAATTTTGGTAAGTTTCTAATTGGAAATCAATAAATGAAAAATAAATGAAAATAGGTTAAAGCTCTGCTATTAAAATGGGCTATTTGTATGTATTGCGCACACACCGAACTGAGGCTTAAGATGGGCTGTGAAAAAGACTAGTTTTATAAATGTCCCCAATTAAAAGTCCCCAATTAAAAACTTGATATTATTTTATATCATTGAGGACAGTATTATGGAGAGTCGTTTGTGAATTTTTGGTAAGTTTCTAATTGGAAATCAATAAATGAAAAATAAATGAAAATAGGTTAAAGCTCTGCTATTAAAATGGGCTATTTGTATGTATTGCGCACACACCGAACTGAGGCTTAAGATGGGCTGTGAAAAAGACTAGTTTTATAAAATGTCCCCAATTAAAAGTCCCCAATTAAAAACTTGATATTATTTTATATCATTGAGGACAGTATTATGGAGAGTCGTTTGTGAAATTTTGGTAAGTTTCTAATTGGAAATCAATAAATGAAAAATAAATGAAAATAGGTTAAAGCTCTGCTATTAAAATGGGCTATTTGTATGTATTGCGCACACACCGAACTGAGGCTTAAGATGGGCTGTGAAAAAGACTAGTTTTATAAAATGTCCCCAATTAAAAACTTGATATTATTTTATATCATTGAGGACAGTATTATGGAGAGTCGTTTGTGAAATTTTGGTAAGTTTCTAATTGGAAATCAATAAATGAAAAATAAATGAAAATAGGTTAAAGCTCTGCTATTAAAATGGGCTATTTGTATGTATTGCGCACACACCGAACTGAGGCTTAAGATGGGCTGTGAAAAAGACTAGTTTTATAAAATGTCCCCAATTAAAAGTCCCCAATTAAAAACTTGATATTATTTTATATCATTGAGGACAGTATTATGGAGAGTCGTTTGTGAAATTTTGGTAAGTTTCTAATTGGAAATCAATAAATGAAAAATAAATGAAAATAGGTTAAAGCTCTGCTATTAAAATGGGCTATTTGTATGTATTGCGCACACACCGAACTGAGGCTTAAGATGGGCTGTGAAAAATACTAGTTTTATAAAATGTCCCCAATTAAAAACTTGATATTATTTTATATCATTGAGGACAGTATTATGGAGAGTCGTTTGTGAAATTTTGGTAAGTTTCTAATTGGAAATCAATAAATGAAAAATAAATGAAAATAGGTTAAAGCTCTGCTATTAAAATAGGCTATTTGTATGTATTGCGCACACACCGAACTGAGGCTTAAGATGGGCTGTGAAAAAGACTAGTTTTATAAAATGTCCCCAATTAAAAACTTGATATTATTTTATATCATTGAGGACAGTATTATGGAGAGTCGTTTGTGAAATTTTGGTAAGTTTCTAATTGGAAATCAATAAATGAAAAATAAATGAAAATAGGTTAAAGCTCTGCTATTAAAATGGGATATTTGTATGTATTGCGCACACACCGAACTGAGGCTTAAGATGGGCTGTGAAAAAGACTAGTTTTATAAAATGTCCCCAATTAAAAACTTGATATTATTTTATATCATTGAGGACATTTTATATCATTGAGGACATTGAGGAGAGTCGTTTGTGAAATTTTGGTAAGTTTCTAATTGGAATTCAATAAATGAAAAATAAATGAAAATAGGTTAAAGCTCTGCTATTAAAATGGGCTATTTGTATGTATTGCGCACACACCGAACTGAGGCTTAAGATGGGCTGTGAAAAAGACTAGTTTTATAAATGTGACCTGTTCCCACGAAACCCGGACAAAGTAGCAAAAAACTAAAATTGAGTTTATGGTATTTTCACATTGTCCTGTAATTCAGCTTTCCAATGGTATATAGATTGTATTGTTTACCCCTCCCGATGGCCCCATGAGAGGGGATTCAGACCCGAGCAATGCCGACCCACAACATTTTTATTTCGAGTAAACCAGTTGTTTGTGAACAGGAAAAAAATCCACACGCGAATAGTACACGCAGCAGCGCACTCAACAAGGTCATTTCAAATAACCATGGTAACCACCTTGTTCCTATTGTTGGATTCATTTGAAATTTGGCACACATAAAGAACTAAACATGACAAATATGTTCAGAAAGTTTGAACAATTTTTATTAGAATTTTCAAAAGTTATGGCAGTTAACCTTTGACTGAAAATTTGTACTTGTACAACAAAAACATGTGGACTTTTAAGTTTTAGTTTTAAAATACACGCACATAGTATCTGTATTAAAACTGGTCAAATTTTGCTTATTAATATTTATGTACCTCCTCATGTCGGAATGGCAGTGTGTGGCATTATGATCACATAAGAGGTTTACTAAAACAGTCTTTGAATGACTAATAAACACGTCAAGCGAGGTAAGAAGTACGAGTGCTTCGTTCGTTCAACGCGGTCAGAGTCAACGGTGCAGACTCCCTGATGGCCGATGATGCTTCCTTTTCCCCCGGCGAATCGGTCTCGTTTCATGACATTTCCGTCATAAAATATCACAATAATGATTTAACAATGTACACAAATACTAATAATTCGGATATCATGGGTACAAACTTAATAAAAATGCCTAAAATGATGTCAAACACTGGCTTCTGAACATAAAATTTCTCTCGTTACACGTCGACGACGTGCATTGACTCGTAACGACAAACGACATAGTCTGGTTCCCGTTATTGGTGTGCAAACTGTGCTAATAATTTACATGTACGTTCAGGGATCAAGACGACGCCACCAATCACGTGGTATGCATTGGCGAATCATATTTCCCGTATGAGATGACCACGGCAACAAGGATAAGCGTTTACATGTTTTAGCTCTGTAAGAATCACTGTTATTGGCTTACTGTGACGTCATTGACAAATTTTATGAATGAAAATAGAATCTGCAGGCGGCAAGCTTTACGATGATACCACTTTTCAATGGGGGGGATTTATACTCTACTTGGGAAAACGGGCTATTTACTGGTACTTTTTGCAGTAATTTGCTTCGTTTTGTTTCAATCATCACTTTTTGTTTATCAATTTCATTCCAAAATTAGGTGAAAAAAGGTAGTTTACTTGAACATATTTAAAATTTTGTTGAAGTAAAATGATAGATGAATATGTAAAACGTAAGATTATCCCATGTTTTTTTTTTGGACGAATCCAGCCTAAAATGCTTTGGACGCCGTTTACTCGAAATGAATGGATGCGACTTTGTCCGGGTTTCGTGGAAACAGGTCACAAATGTCCCCAATTAAAAGTCCCCAATTAAAAACTTGATATTATTTTATATCATTGAGGACAGTATTATGGAGAGTCGTTTGTGAATTTTTGGTAAGTTTCTAATTGGAAATCAATAAATGAAAAATAAATGAAAATAGGTTAAAGCTCTGCTATTAAAATGGGCTATTTGTATGTATTGCGCACACACCGAACTGAGGCTTAAGATGGGCTGTGAAAAAGACTAGTTTTATAAAATTTCCCCAATTAAAAGTCCCCAATTAAAAACTTGATATTATTTTATATCATTGAGGACAGTATTATGGAGAGTCGTTTGTGAAATTTTGGTAAGTTTCTAATTGGAAATCAATAAATGAAAAATAAATGAAAATAGGTTAAAGCTCTGCTATTAAAATGGGCTATTTGTATGTATTGCGCACACACCGAACTGAGGCTTAAGATGGGCTGTGAAAAAGACTAGTTTTATAAAATGTCCCCAATTAAAAACTTGATATTATTTTATATCATTGAGGACAGTATTATGGAGAGTCGTTTGTGAAATTTTGGTAAGTTTCTAATTGGAAATCAATAAATGAAAAATAAATGAAAATAGGTTAAAGCTCTGCTATTAAAATGGGCTATTTGTATGTATTGCGCACACACCGAACTGAGGCTTAAGATGGGCTGTGAAAAAGACTAGTTTTATAAAATGTCCCCAATTAAAAACTTGATATTATTTTATATCATTGAGGACAGTATTATGGAGAGTCGTTTGTGAAATTTTGGTAAGTTTCTAATTGGAAATCAATAAATGAAAAATAAATGAAAATAGGTTAAAGCTCTGCTATTAAAATGGGATATTTGTATGTATTGCGCACACACCGAACTGAGGCTTAAGATGGGCTGTGAAAAAGACTAGTTTTATAAAATGTCCCCAATTAAAAACTTGATATTATTTTATATCATTGAGGACAGTATTATGGAGAGTCGTTTGTGAAATTTTGGTAAGTTTCTAATTGGAATTCAATAAATGAAAAATAAATGAAAATAGGTTAAAGCTCTGCTATTAAAATGGGCTATTTGTATGTATTGCGCACACACCGAACTGAGGCTTAAGATGGGCTGTGAAAAAGACTAGTTTTATAAAATGTCCCCAATTAAAAGTCCCCAATTAAAAACTTGATATTATTTTATATCATTGAGGACAGTATTATGGAGAGTCGTTTGTGAAATTTTGGTAAGTTTCTAATTGGAAATCAATAAATGAAAAATAAATGAAAATAGGTTAAAGCTCTGCTATTAAAATGGGCTATTTGTATGTATTGCGCACACACCGAACTGAGGCTTAAGATGGGCTGTGAAAAAGACTAGTTTTATAAAATGTCCCCAATTAAAAGTCCCCAATTAAAAACTTGATATTATTTTATATCATTGAGGACAGTATTATGGAGAGTCGTTTGTGAAATTTTGGTAAGTTTCTAATTGGAAATCAATAAATGAAAAATAAATGAAAATAGGTTAAAGCTCTGCTATTAAAATGGGCTATTTGTATGTATTGCGCACACACCGAACTGAGGCTTAAGATGGGCTGTGAAAAAGACTAGTTTTATAAAATGTCCCCAATTAAAAACTTGATATTATTTTATATCATTGAGGACAGTATTATGGAGAGTCGTTTGTGAAATTTTGGTAAGTTTCTAATTGGAAATCAATAAATGAAAAATAAATGAAAATAGGTTAAAGCTCTGCTATTAAAATGGGCTATTTGTATGTATTGCGCACACACCGAACTGAGGCTTAAGATGGGCTGTGAAAAAGACTAGTTTTATAAAATGTCCCCAATTAAAAACTTGATATTATTTTATATCATTGAGGACAGTATTATGGAGAGTCGTTTGTGAAATGTTGGTAAGTTTCTAATTGGAAATCAATAAATGAAAAAAAAATGAAAATAGGTTAAAGCTCTGCTATTAAAATGGGCTAATTGTATGTATTGCGCACACACCGAACTGAGGCTTAAGATGGGCTGTGAAAAAGACTAGTTTTATAAAATGTCCCCAATTAAAAGTCCCCAATTAAAAACTTGATATTATTTTATATCATTGAGGACAGTATTATGGAGAGTCGTTTGTGAAATTTTGGTAAGTTTCTAATTGGAAATCAATAAATGAAAAATAAATGAAAATAGGTTAAAGCTCTGCTATTAAAATGGGCTATTTGTATGTATTGCGCACACACCGAACTGAGGCTTAAGATGGGCTGTGAAAAAGTCTAGTTTTTAAAAATGTCCCCAATTAAAAACTTGATATTATTTTATATCATTGAGGACAGTATTATGGAGAGTCGTTTGTGAAATTTTGGTAAGTTTCTAATTGGAAATCAATAAATGAAAAATAAATGAAAATAGGTTAAAGCTCTGCTATTAAAATGGGCTATTTGTATGTATTGCGCACACACCGAACTGAGGCTTAAGATGGGCTGTGAAAAAGACTAGTTTTATAAAATGTCCCCAATTAAAAACTTGATATTATTTTATATCATTGAGGACAGTATTATGGAGAGTCGTTTGTGAAATTTTGGTAAGTTTCTAATTGGAAAACAATAAATGAAAAATAAATGAAAATAGGTTAAAGCTCTGCTATTAAAATGGGCTATTTGTATGTATTGCGCACACACCGAACTGAGGCTTAAGATGGGCTGTGAAAAAGACTAGTTTTATAAATGTCCCCAATTAAAAGTCCCCAATTAAAAACTTGATATTATTTTATATCATTGAGGACAGTATTATGGAGAGTCGTTTGTGAATTTTTGGTAAGTTTCTAATTGGAAATCAATAAATGAAAAATAAATGAAAATAGGTTAAAGCTCTGCTATTAAAATGGGCTATTTGTATGTATTGCGCACACACCGAACTGAGGCTTAAGATGGGCTGTGAAAAAGACTAGTTTTATAAAATGTCCCCAATTAAAAGTCCCCAATTAAAAACTTGATATTATTTTATATCATTGAGGACAGTATTATGGAGAGTCGTTTGTGAAATTTTGGTAAGTTTCTAATTGGAAATCAATAAATGAAAAATAAATGAGAATAGGTTAAAGCTCTGCTATTAAAATGGGCTATTTGTATGTATTGCGCACACACCGAACTGAGGCTTAAGATGGGCTGTGAAAAAGACTAGTTTTATAAAATGTCCCCAATTAAAAACTTGATATTATTTTATATCATTGAGGACAGTATTATGGAGAGTCGTTTGTGAAATTTTGGTAAGTTTCTAATTGGAAATCAATAAATGAAAAATAAATGAAAATAGGTTAAAGCTCTGCTATTAAAATGGGCTATTTGTATGTATTGCGCACACACCGAACTGAGGCTTAAGATGGGCTGTGAAAAAGACTAGTTTTATAAAATGTCCCCAATTAAAAGTCCCCAATTAAAAACTTGATATTATTTTATATCATTGAGGACAGTATTACGGAGAGTCGTTTGTGAAATTTTGGTAAGTTTCTAATTGGAAATCAATAAATGAAAAATAAATGAAAATAGGTTAAAGCTCTGCTAATAAAATGGGCTATTTGTATGTATTGCGCACACACCGAACTGAGGCTTAAGATGGGCTGTGAAAAATACTAGTTTTATAAAATGTCCCCAATTAAAAACTTGATATTATTTTATATCATTGAGGACAGTATTATGGAGAGTCGTTTGTGAAATTTTGGTAAGTTTCTAATTGGAAATCAATAAATGAAAAATAAATGAAAATAGGTTAAAGCTCTGCTATTAAAATAGGCTATTTGTATGTATTGCGCACACACCGAACTGAGGCTTAAGATGGGCTGTGAAAAAGACTAGTTTTATAAAATGTTCCCAATTAAAAACTTGATATTATTTTATATCATTGAGGACAGTATTATGGAGAGTCGTTTGTGAAATTTTGGTAAGTTTCTAATTGGAAATCAATAAATGAAAAATAAATGAAAATAGGTTAAAGCTCTGCTATTAAAATGGGCTATTTGTATGTATTGCGCACACACCGAACTGAGGCTTAAGATGGGCTGTGAAAAAGACTAGTTTTATAAAATGTCCCCAATTAAAAACTTGATATTATTTTATATCATTGAGGACAGTATTATGGAGAGTCGTTTGTGAAATTTTGGTAAGTTTCTAATTGGAATTCAATAAATGAAAAATAAATGAAAATAGGTTAAAGCTCTGCTATTAAAATGGGCTATTTGTATGTATTGCGCACACACCGAACTGAGGCTTAAGATGGGCTGTGAAAAAGACTAGTTTTATAAAATGTCCCCAATTAAAAGTCCCCAATTAAAAACTTGATATTATTTTATATCATTGAGGACAGTATTATGGAGAGTCGTTTGTGAAATTTTGGTAAGTTTCTAATTGGAAATCAATAAATGAAAAATAAATGAAAATAGGTTAAAGCTCTGCTATTAAAATGGGCTATTTGTATGTATTGCGCACACACCGAACTGAGGCTTAAGATGGGCTGTGAAAAAGACTAGTTTTATAAAATGTCCCCAATTAAAAACTTGATATTATTTTATATCATTGAGGACAGTATTATGGAGAGTCGTTTGTGAAATTTTGGTAAGTTTCTAATTGGAAATCAATAAATGAAAAATAAATGAAAATAGGTTAAAGCTCTGCTATTAAAATGGGCTATTTGTATGTAATGCGCACACACCGAACTGAGGCTTAAGATGGGCTGTGAAAAAGACTAGTTTTATAAAATGTCCCCAATTAAAAGTCCCCAATTAAAAACTTGATATTATTTTATATCATTGAGGACAGTATTATGGAGAGTCGTTTGTGAAATTTTGGTAAGTTTCTAATTGGAAATCAATAAATGAAAAATAAATGAAAATAGGTTAAAGCTCTGCTATTAAAATGGGCTATTTGTATGTATTGCGCACACACCGAACTGAGGCTTAAGATGGGCTGTGAAAAAGACTAGTTTTATAAATTGTCCCCAATTAAAAACTTGATATTATTTTATATCATTGAGGACAGTATTATGGAGAGTCGTTTGTGAAATTTTGGTAAGTTTCTAATTGGAAATCAATAAATGAAAAATAAATGAAAATAGGTTAAAGCTCTGCTATTAAAATGGGCTATTTGTATTTATTGCGCACACACCGAACTGAAGCTTAAGATGGGCTGTGAAAAAGACTAGTTTTATAAAATGTCCCCAATTAAAAACTTGATATTATTTTATATCATTGAGGACAGTATTATGGAGAGTCGTTTGTGAAATTTTGGTAAGTTTCTAATTGGAAATCAATAAATGAAAAATAAATGAAAATAGGTTAAAGCTCTGCTATTAAAATGGGATATTTGTATGTATTGCGCACACACCGAACTGAGGCTTAAGATGGGCTGTGAAAAAGACTAGATTTATAAAATGTCCCCAATTAAAAACTTGATATTATTTTATATCATTGAGGACAGTATTATGGAGAGTCGTTTGTGAAATTTTGGTAAGTTTCTAATTGGAAATTAATAAATGAAAAATAAATGAAAATAGGTTAAAGCTCTGCTATTAAAATGGGCTATTTGTATGTATTGCGCACACACCGAACTGAGGCTTAAGATGGGCTGTGAAAAAGACTAGTTTTATAAAATGTCCCCAATTAAAAACTTGATATTATTTTATATCATTGAGGACAGTATTATGGAGAGTCGTTTGTGAAATTTTGGTAAGTTTCTAATTGGAAATCAATAAATGAAAAAAAAATGAAAATAGGTTAAAGCTCTGCTATTAAAATGGGCTAATTGTATGTATTGCGCACACACCGAACTGAGGCTTAAGATGGGCTGTGAAAAAGACTAGTTTTATAAAATGTCCCCAATTAAAAGACCCCAATTAAAAACTTGATATTATTTTATATCATTGAGGACAGTATTATGGAGAGTCGTTTGTGAAATTTTGGTAAGTTTCTAATTGGAAATCAATAAATGAAAAATAAATGAAAATAGGTTAAAGCTCTGCTATTAAAATGGGCTATTTGTATGTATTGCGCACACACCGAACTGAGGCTTAAGATGGGCTGTGAAAAAGACTAGTTTTTAAAAATGTCCCAAATTAAAAACTTGATATTATTTTATATCATTGAGGAGAGTATTATGGAGAGTCGTTTGTGAAATTTTGGTAAGTTTCTAATTGGAAATCAATAAATGAAAAATAAATGAAAATAGGTTAAAGCTCTGCTATTAAAATGGGCTATTTGTATGTATTGCGCACACACCGAACTGAGGCTTAAGATGGGCTGTGAAAAAGACTAGTTTTATAAAATGTCCCCAATTAAAAACTTGATATTATTTTATATCATTGAGGACAGTATTATGGAGAGTCGTTTGTGAAATTTTGGTAAGTTTCTAATTGGAAATCAATAAATGAAAAATAAATGAAAATAGGTTAAAGCTCTGCTATTAAAATGGGCTATTTGTATGTATTGCGCACACACCGAACTGAGGCTTAAGATGGGCTGTGAAAAAGACTAGTTTTATAAAATGTCCCCAATTAAAAACTTGATATTATTTTATATCATTGAGGACAGTATTATGGAGAGTCGTTTGTGAAATTTTGGTAAGTTTCTAATTGGAATTCAATAAATGAAAAATAAATGAATATAGGTTAAAGCTCTGCTATTAAAATGGGCTATTTGTATGTATTGCGCACACACCGAACTGAGGCTTAAGATGGGCTGTGAAAAAGACTAGTTTTATAAAATGTCCCCAATTAAAAGACCCCAATTAAAAACTTGATATTATTTTATATCATTGAGGACAGTATTATGGAGAGTCGTTTGTGAAATTTTGGTAAGTTTCTAATTGGAAATCAATAAATGAAAAATAAATGAAAATAGGTTAAAGCTCTGCTATTAAAATGGGCTATTTGTATGTATTGCGCACACACCGAACTGAGGCTTAAGATGGGCTGTGAAAAAGACTAGTTTTATAAAATGTCCCCAATTAAAAGTCCCCAATTAAAAACTTGATATTATTTTATATCATTGAGGACAGTATTATGGAGAGTCGTTTGTGAAATGTTGGTAAGTTTCTAATTGGAAATCAATAAATGAAAAATAAATGAAAATAGGTTAAAGCTCTGCTATTAAAATGGGCTATTTGTATGTATTGCGCACACACCGAACTGAGGCTTAAGATGGGCTGTGAAAAAGACTAGTTTTATAAAATGTCCCCAATTAAAAACTTGATATTATTTTATATCATTGAGGACAGTATTATGGAGAGTCGTTTGTGAAATTTTGGTAAGTTTCTAATTGGAAATCAATAAATGAAAAATAAATGAAAATAGGTTAAAGCTCTGCTATTAAAATGGGCTATTTGTATGTAATGCGCACACACCGAACTGAGGCTTAAGATGGGCTGTGAAAAAGACTAGTTTTATAAAATGTCCCCAATTAAAAGTCCCCAATTAAAAACTTGATATTATTTTATATCATTGAGGACAGTATTATGGAGAGTCGTTTGTGAAATTTTGGTAAGTTTCTAATTGGAAATCAATAAATGAAAAATAAATGAAAATAGGTTAAAGCTCTGCTATTAAAATGGGCTATTTGTATGTATTGCGCACACACCGAACTGAGGCTTAAGATGGGCTGTGAAAAAGACTAGTTTTATAAAATGTCCCCAATTAAAAGTCCCCAATTAAAAACTTGATATTATTTTATATCATTGAGGACAGTATTATGGAGAGTCGTTTGTGAAATTTTGGTAAGTTTCTAATTGGAAATCAATAAATGAAAAATAAATGAAAATAGGTTAAAGCTCTGCTATTAAAATGGGCTATTTGTATGTATTGCGCACACACCGAACTGAGGCTTAAGATGGGCTGTGAAAAAGACTAGTTTTATAAAATGTCCCCAATTAAAAACTTGATATTATTTTATATCATTGAGGACAGTATTATGGAGAGTCGTTTGTGAAATGTTGGTAAGTTTCTAATTGGAAATCAATAAATGAAAAATAAATGAAAATAGGTTAAAGCTCTGCTATTAAAATGGGCTATTTGTATGTATTGCGCACACACCGAACTGAGGCTTAAGATGGGCTGTGAAAAAGACTAGTTTTATAAAATGTCCCCAATTAAAAACTTGATATTATTAACATTGAGGACAGTATTATGGAGAGTCGTTTGTGAAATTTAGGTAAGTTTCTAATTGGAATTCAATAAAAGAAAAATAAATGAAAATAGGTTAAAGCTCTGCTATTAAAATGGGCTATTTGTATGTATTGCGCACACACCGAACTGATGCTTAAGATGGGCTGTGAAAAAGACTAGTTTTATAAAATGTCCCCAATTAAAAGTCCCCAATTAAAAACTTGATATTATTTTATATCATTGAGGACAGTATTATGGAGAGTCGTTTGTGAAATTTTGGTAAGTTTCTAATTGGAAATCAATAAATGAAAAATAAATGAAAATAGGTTAAAGCTCTGCTATTAAAATGGGCTATTTGTATGTATTGCGCACACACCGAACTGAGGCTTAAGATGGGCTGTGAAAAAGACTCGTTTTATAAAATGTCCCCAATTAAAAGTCCCCAATTAAAAACTTGATATTATTTTATATCATTGAGGACAGTATTATGGAGAGTCGTTTGTGAAATTTTGGTAAGTTTCTAATTGGAAATCAATAAATGAAAAATAAATGAAAATAGGTTAAAGCTCTGCTATTAAAATGGGCTATTTGTATGTATTGCGCACACACCGAACTGAGGCTTAAGATGGGCTGTGAAAAAGACTAGTTTTATAAAAGGTCCCCAATTAAAAACTTGATATTATTTTATATCATTGAGGACAGTATTATGGAGAGTCGTTTGTGAAATTTTGGTAAGTTTCTAATTGGAAATCAATAAATGAAAAATAAATGAAAATAGGTTAAAGCTCTGCTATTAAAATGGGCAATTTGTATGTAATGCGCACACACCGAACTGAGGCTTAAGATGGGCTGTGAAAAAGACTAGTTTTATAAAATTTCCCCAATTAAAAGTCCCCAATTAAAAACTTGATATTATTTTATATCATTGAGGACAGTATTATGGAGAGTCGTTTGTGAAATTTTGGTAAGTTTCTAATTGGAAATCAATAAATGAAAAATAAATGAAAATAGGTTAAAGCTCTGCTATTAAAATGAGCTATTTGTATGTATTGCGCACACACCGAACTGAGGCTTAAGATGGGCTGTGAAAAAGACTAGTTTTATAAAATGTCCCCAATTAAAAGTCCCCAATTAAAAACTTGATATTATTTTATATCATTGAGGACAGTATTATGGAGAGTCGTTTGTGAAATTTTGGTAAGTTTCTAATTGGAAATCAATAAATGAAAAATAAATGAAAATAGGTTAAAGCTCTGCTATTAAAATGGGCTATTTGTATGTATTGCGCACACACCGAACTGAGGCTTAAGATGGGCTGTGAAAAAGACTAGTTTTATAAAATGTCCCCAATTAAAAACTTGATATTATTTTATATCATTGAGGACAGTATTATGGAGAGTCGTTTGTGAAATTTTTGTAAGTTTCTAATTGGAAATCAATAAATGAAAAATAAATGAAAATAGGTTAAAGCTCTGCTATTAAAATGGGCTATTTGTATGTATTGCGCACACACCGAACTGAGGCTTAAGATGGGCTGTGAAAAAGACTAGTTTTATAAAATGTCCCCAATTAAAAACTTGATATTATTTTATATCATTGAGGACAGTATTATGGAGAGTCGTTTGTGAAATTTTGGTAAGTTTCTAATTGGAATTCAATAAAAGAAAAATAAATGAAAATAGGTTAAAGCTCTGCTATTAAAATGGGCTATTTGTATGTATTGCGCTCACACCGAACTGAGGCTTAAGATGGGCTGTGAAAAAGACTAGTTTTATAAAATGTCCCCAATTAAAAGTCCCCAATTAAAAACTTGATATTATTTTATATCATTGAGGACAGTATTATGGAGAGTCGTTTGTGAAATTTTGGTAAGTTTCTAATTGGAAATCAATAAATGAAAAATAAATGAAAATAGGTTAAAGCTCTGCTATTAAAATGGGCTATTTGTATGTATTGCGCACACACCGAACTGAGGCTTAAGATGGGCTGTGAAAAAGACTAGTTTTATAAAATGTCCCCAATTAAAAGTCCCCAATTAAAAACTTGATATTATTTTATATCATTGAGGACAGTATTATGGAGAGTCGTTTGTGAAATTTTGGTAAGTTTCTAATTGGAAATCAATAAATGAAAAATAAATGAAAATAGGTTAAAGCTCTGCTATTAAAATGGGCTATTTGTATGTATTGCGCACACACCGAACTGAGGCTTAAGATGGGCTGTGAAAAAGACTAGTTTTATAAAAGGTCCCCAATTAAAAACTTGATATTATTTTATATCATTGAGGACAGTATTATGGAGAGTCGTTTGTGAAATTTTGGTAAGTTTCTAATTGGAAATCAATAAATGAAAAATAAATGAAAATAGGTTAAAGCTCTGCTATTAAAATGGGCAATTTGTATGTAATGCGCACACACCGAACTGAGGCTTAAGATGGGCTGTGAAAAAGACTAGTTTTATAAAATGTCCCCAATTAAAAGTCCCCAATTAAAAACTTGATATTATTTTATATCATTGAGGACAGTATTATGGAGAGTCGTTTGTGAAATTTTGGTAAGTTTCTAATTGGAAATCAATAAATGAAAAATAAATGAAAATAGGTTAAAGCTCTGCTATTAAAATGAGCTATTTGTATGTATTGCGCACACACCGAACTGAGGCTTAAGATGGGCTGTGAAAAAGACTAGTTTTATAAAATGTCCCCAATTAAAAACTTGATATTATTTTATATCATTGAGGACAGTATTATGGAGAGTCGTTTGTGAAATTTTGGTAAGTTTCTAATTGGAAATTAATAAATGAAAAATAAATGAAAATAGGTTAAAGCTCTGCTATTAAAATGGGCTATTTGTATGTATTGCGCACACACCGAACTGAGGCTTAAGATGGGCTGTGAAAAAGACTAGTTTTATAAAATGTCCCCAATTAAAAACTTGATATTATTTTATATCATTGAGGACAGTATTATGGAGAGTCGTTTGTGAAATTTGGGTAAGTTTCTAATTGGAAATCAATAAATGAAAAAAAAATGAAAATAGGTTAAAGCTCTGCTATTAAAATGGGCTAATTGTATGTATTGCGCACACACCGAACTGAGGCTTAAGATGGGCTGTGAAAAAGACTAGTTTTATAAAATGTCCCCAATTAAAAGTCCCCAATTAAAAACTTGATATTATTTTATATCATTGAGGACAGTATTATGGAGAGTCGTTTGTGAAATTTTGGTAAGTTTCTAATTGGAAATCAATAAATGAAAAATAAATGAAAATAGGTTAAAGCTCTGCTATTAAAATGGGCTATTTGTATGTATTGCGCACACACCGAACTGAGGCATAAGATGGGCTGTGAAAAAGACTAGTTTTATAAAATGTCCCCAATTAAAAACTTGATATTATTTTATATCATTGAGGACAGTATTATGGAGAGTCGTTTGTGAAATTTTGGTAAGTTTCTAATTGGAAATCAATAAATGAAAAATAAATGAAAATAGGTTAAAGCTCTGCTATTAAAATGGGCTATTTGTATGTAATGCGCACACACCGAACTGAGGCTTAAGATGGGCTGTGAAAAAGACTAGTTTTATAAAATGTCCCCAATTAAAAGTCCCCAATTAAAAACTTGATATTATTTTATATCATTGAGGACAGTATTATGGAGAGTCGTTTGTGAAATTTTGGTAAGTTTCTAATTGGAAATCAATAAATGAAAAATAAATGAAAATAGGTTAAAGCTCTGCTATTAAAATGGGCTATTTGTATGTATTGCGCACACACCGAACTGAGGCTTAAGATGGGCTGTGAAAAAGACTAGTTTTATAAAATGTCCCCAATTAAAAGTCCCCAATTAAAAACTTGATATTATTTTATATCATTGAGGACAGTATTATGGAGAGTCGTTTGTGAAATTTTGGTAAGTTTCTAATTGGAAATCAATAAATGAAAAATAAATGAAAATAGGTTAAAGCTCTGCTATTAAAATGGGCTATTTGTATGTATTGCGCACACACCGAACTGAGGCTTAAGATGGGCTGTGAAAAAGACTAGTTTTATAAAATGTCCCCAATTAAAAACTTGATATTATTTTATATCATTGAGGACAGTATTATGGAGAGTCGTTTGTGAAATTTTGGTAAGTTTCTAATTGGAAATCAATAAATGAAAAATAAATGAAAATAGGTTAAAGCTCTGCTATTAAAATGGGCTATTTGTATGTATTGCGCACACACCGAACTGAGGCTTAAGATGGGCTGTGAAAAAGACTAGTTTTATAAAATGTCCCCAATTAAAAACTTGATATTATTTTATATCATTGAGGACAGTATTATGGAGAGTCGTTTGTGAAATTTTGGTAAGTTTCTAATTGGAAATCAATAAATGAAAAATAAATGAAAATAGGTTAAAGCTCTGCTATTAAAATGGGCTATTTGTATGTATTGCGCACACACCGAACTGAGGCTTAAGATGGGCTGTGAAAAAGACTAGTTTTATAAAATGTCCCCAATTAAAAACTTGATATTATTTTATATCATTGAGGACAGTATTATGGAGAGTCGTTTGTGAAATTTTGGTAAGTTTCTAATTGGAAATCAATAAATGAAAAATAAATGAAAATAGGTTAAAGCTCTGCTATTAAAATGGGCTATTTGTATGTATTGCGCACACACCGAACTGAGGCTTAAGATGGGCTGTGAAAAAGACTAGTTTTATAAAATGTCCCCAATTAAAAACTTGATATTATTTTATATCATTGAGGACAGTATTATGGAGAGTCGTTTGTGAAATTTTGGTAAGTTTCTAATTGGAAATCAATAAATGAAAAATAAATGAAAATAGGTTAAAGCTCTGCTATTAAAATGGGCTATTTGTATGTATTGCGCACACACCGAACTGAGGCTTAAGATGGGCTGTGAAAAAGACTAGTTTTATAAAATGTCCCCAATTAAAAACTTGATATTATTTTATATCATTGAGGACAGTATTATGGAGAGTCGTTTGTGAAATTTTGGTAAGTTTCTAATTGGAATTCAATAAAAGAAAAATAAATGAAAATAGGTTAAAGCTCTGCTATTAAAATGGGCTATTTGTATGTATTGCGCACACACCGAACTGAGGCTTAAGATGGGCTGTGAAAAAGACTAGTTTTATAAAATGTCCCCAATTAAAAGTCCCCAATTAAAAACTTGATATTATTTTATATCATTGAGGACAGTATTATGGAGAGTCGTTTGTGAAATTTTGGTAAGTTTCTAATTGGAAATCAATAAATGAAAAATAAATGAAAATAGGTTAAAGCTCTGCTATTAAAATGGGCTATTTGTATGTATTGCGCACACACCGAACTGAGGCTTAAGATGGGCTGTGAAAAAGACTAGTTTTATAAAAGGTCCCCAATTAAAAACTTGATATTATTTTATATCATTGAGGACAGTATTATGGAGAGTCGTTTGTGAAATTTTGGTAAGTTTCTAATTGGAAATCAATAAATGAAAAATAAATGAAAATAGGTTAAAGCTCTGCTATTAAAATGGGCAATTTGTATGTAATGCGCACACACCGAACTGAGGCTTAAGATGGGCTGTGAAAAAGACTAGTTTTATAAAATGTCCCCAATTAAAAGTCCCCAATTAAAAACTTGATATTATTTTATATCATTGAGGACAGTATTATGGAGAGTCGTTTGTGAAATTTTGGTAAGTTTCTAATTGGAAATCAATAAATGAAAAATAAATGAAAATAGGTTAAAGCTCTGCTATTAAAATGAGCTATTTGTATGTATTGCGCACACACCGAACTGAGGCTTAAGATGGGCTGTGAAAAAGACTAGTTTTATAAAATGTCCCCAATTAAAAACTTGATATTATTTTATATCATTGAGGACAGTATTATGGAGAGTCGTTTGTGAAATTTTGGTAAGTTTCTAATTGGAAATCAATAAATGAAAAATAAATGAAAATAGGTTAAAGCTCTGCTATTAAAATGGGCTATTTGTATGTATTGCGCACACACCGAACTGAGGCTTAAGATGGGCTGTGAAAAAGACTAGTTTTATAAAATGTCCCCAATTAAAAACTTGATATTATTTTATATCATTGAGGACAGTATTATGGAGAGTCGTTTGTGAAATTTTGGTAAGTTTCTAATTGGAAATCAATAAATGAAAAATAAATGAAAATAGGTTAAAGCTCTGCTATTAAAATGGGCTATTTGTATGTATTGCGCACACACCGAACTGAGTCTTAAGATGGGCTGTGAAAAAGACTAGTTTTATAAAATGTCCCCAATTAAAAACTTGATATTATTTTATATCATTGAGGACAGTATTATGGAGAGTCGTTTGTGAAATTTTGGTAAGTTTCTAATTGGAAATCAATAAATGAAAAATAAATGAAAATAGGTTAAAGCTCTGCTATTAAAATGGGCTATTTGTATGTATTGCGCACACACCGAACTGAGGCTTAAGATGGGCTGTGAAAAAGACTAGTTTTATAAAATGTCCCCAATTAAAAACTTGATATTATTTTATATCATTGAGGACAGTATTATGGAGAGTCGTTTGTGAAATTTTGGTAAGTTTCTAATTGGAATTCAATAAAAGAAAAATAAATGAAAATAGGTTAAAGCTCTGCTATTAAAATGGGCTATTTGTATGTATTGCGCACACACCGAACTGAGGCTTAAGATGGGCTGTGAAAAAGACTAGTTTTATAAAATGTCCCCAATTAAAAGTCCCCAATTAAAAACTTGATATTATTTTATATCATTGAGGACAGTATTATGGAGAGTCGTTTGTGAAATTTTGGTAAGTTTCTAATTGGAAATCAATAAATGAAAAATAAATGAAAATAGGTTAAAGCTCTGCTATTAAAATGGGCTATTTGTATGTATTGCGCACACACCGAACTGAGGCTTAAGATGGGCTGTGAAAAAGACTAGTTTTATAAAATGTCCCCAATTAAAAGTCCCCAATTAAAAACTTGATATTATTTTATATCATTGAGGACAGTATTATGGAGAGTCGTTTGTGAAATTTTGGTAAGTTTCTAATTGGAAATCAATAAATGAAAAATAAATGAAAATAGGTTAAAGCTCTGCTATTAAAATGGGCTATTTGTATGTATTGCGCACACACCGAACTGAGGCTTAAGATGGGCTGTGAAAAAGACTAGTTTTATAAAATGTCCCCAATTAAAAACTTGATATTATTTTATATCATTGAGGACAGTATTATGGAGAGTCGTTTGTGAAATTTTGGTAAGTTTCTAATTGGAAATCAATAAATGAAAAATAAATGAAAATAGGTTAAAGCTCTGCTATTAAAATGGGCTATTTGTATGTATTGCGCACACACCGAACTGAGTCTTAAGATGGGCTGTGAAAAAGACTAGTTTTATAAAATGTCCCCAATTAAAAACTTGATATTATTTTATATCATTGAGGACAGTATTATGGAGAGTCGTTTGTGAAATTTTGGTAAGTTTCTAATTGGAAATCAATAAATGAAAAATAAATGAAAATAGGTTAAAGCTCTGCTATTAAAATGGGCTATTTGTATGTATTGCGCACACACCGAACTGAGGCTTAAGATGGGCTGTGAAAAAGACTAGTTTTATAAAATGTCCCCAATTAAAAACTTGATATTATTTTATATCATTGAGGACAGTATTATGGAGAGTCGTTTGTGAAATTTTGGTAAGTTTCTAATTGGAATTCAATAAAAGAAAAATAAATGAAAATAGGTTAAAGCTCTGCTATTAAAATGGGCTATTTGTATGTATTGCGCACACACCGAACTGAGGCTTAAGATGGGCTGTGAAAAAGACTAGTTTTATAAAATGTCCCCAATTAAAAGTCCCCAATTAAAAACTTGATATTATTTTATATCATTGAGGACAGTATTATGGAGAGTCGTTTGTGAAATTTTGGTAAGTTTCTAATTGGAAATCAATAAATGAAAAATAAATGAAAATAGGTTAAAGCTCTGCTATTAAAATGGGCTATTTGTATGTATTGCGCACACACCGAACTGAGGCTTAAGATGGGCTGTGAAAAAGACTAGTTTTATAAAATGTCCCCAATTAAAAGTCCCCAATTAAAAACTTGATATTATTTTATATCATTGAGGACAGTATTATGGAGAGTCGTTTGTGAAATTTTGGTAAGTTTCTAATTGGAAATCAATAAATGAAAAATAAATGAAAATAGGTTAAAGCTCTGCTATTAAAATGGGCTATTTGTATGTATTGCGCACACACCGAACTGAGGCTTAAGATGGGCTGTGAAAAAGACTAGTTTTATAAAATGTCCCCAATTAAAAACTTGATATTATTTTATATCATTGAGGACAGTATTATGGAGAGTCGTTTGTGAAATTTTGGTAAGTTTCTAATTGGAATTCAATAAAAGAAAAATAAATGAAAATAGGTTAAAGCTCTGCTATTAAAATGGGCTATTTGTATGTATTGCGCACACACCGAACTGAGGCTTAAGATGGGCTGTGAAAAAGACTAGTTTTATAAAATGTCCCCAATTAAAAGTCCCCAATTAAAAACTTGATATTATTTTATATCATTGAGGACAGTATTATGGAGAGTCGTTTGTGAAATTTTGGTAAGTTTCTAATTGGAAATCAATAAATGAAAAATAAATGAAAATAGGTTAAAGCTCTGCTATTAAAATGGGCTATTTGTATGTATTGCGCACACACCGAACTGAGGCTTAAGATGGGCTGTGAAAAAGACTAGTTTTATAAAATGTCCCCAATTAAAAGTCCCCAATTAAAAACTTGATATTATTTTATATCATTGAGGACAGTATTATGGAGAGTCGTTTGTGAAATTTTGGTAAGTTTCTAATTGGAAATCAATAAATGAAAAATAAATGAAAATAGGTTAAAGCTCTGCTATTAAAATGGGCTATTTGTATGTATTGCGCACACACCGAACTGAGGCTTAAGATGGGCTGTGAAAAAGACTAGTTTTATAAAATGTCCCCAATTAAAAACTTGATATTATTTTATATCATTGAGGACAGTATTATGGAGAGTCGTTTGTGAAATTTTGGTAAGTTTCTAATTGGAAATCAATAAATGAAAAATAAATGAAAATAGGTTAAAGCTCTGCTATTAAAATGGGCTATTTGTATGTAATGCGCACACACCGAACTGAGGCTTAAGATGGGCTGTGAAAAAGACTAGTTTTATAAAATGTCCCCAATTAAAAGTCCCCAATTAAAAACTTGATATTATTTTATATCATTGAGGACAGTATTATGGAGAGTCGTTTGTGAAATTTTGGTAAGTTTCTAATTGGAATTCAATAAATGAAAAATAAATGAAAATAGGTTAAAGCTCTGCTATTAAAATGGGCTATTTGTATGTATTGCGCACACACCGAACTGAGGCTTAAGATGGGCTGTGAAAAAGACTAGTTTTATAAAATGTCCCCAATTAAAAGTCCCCAATTAAAAACTTGATATTATTTTATATCATTGAGGACAGTATTATGGAGAGTCGTTTGTGAAATTTTGGTAAGTTTCTAATTGGAAATCAATAAATGAAAAATAAATGAAAATAGGTTAAAGCTCTGCTATTAAAATGGGCTATTTGTATGTATTGCGCACACACCGAACTGAGGCTTAAGATGGGCTGTGAAAAAGACTAGTTTTATAAAATGTCCCCAATTAAAAGTCCCCAATTAAAAACTTGATATTATTTTATATCATTGAGGACAGTATTATGGAGAGTCGTTTGTGAAATTTTGGTAAGTTTCTAATTGGAAATCAATAAATGAAAAATAAATGAAAATAGGTTAAAGCTCTGCTATTAAAATGGGCTATTTGTATGTATTGCGCACACACCGAACTGAGGCTTAAGATGGGCTGTGAAAAAGACTAGTTTTATAAAATGTCCCCAATTAAAAACTTGATATTATTTTATATCATTGAGGACAGTATTATGGAGAGTCGTTTGTGAAATTTTGGTAAGTTTCTAATTGGAAATCAATAAATGAAAAATAAATGAAAATAGGTTAAAGCTCTGCTATTAAAATGGGCTATTTGTATGTAATGCGCACACACCGAACTGAGGCTTAAGATGGGCTGTGAAAAGACTAGTTTTATAAAATGTCCCCAATTAAAAGTCCCCAATTAAAAACTTGATATTATTTTATATCATTGAGGACAGTATTATGGAGAGTCGTTTGTGAAATTTTGGTAAGTTTCTAATTGGAAATCAATAAATGAAAAATAAATGAAAATAGGTTAAAGCTCTGCTATTAAAATGGGCTATTTGTATGTATTGCGCACACACCGAACTGAGGCTTAAGATGGGCTGTGAAAAAGACTAGTTTTATAAAATGTCCCCAATTAAAAACTTGATATTATTTTATATCATTGAGGACAGTATTATGGAGAGTCGTTTGTGAAATTTTGGTAAGTTTCTAATTGGAAATCAATAAATGAAAAATAAATGAAAATAGGTTAAAGCTCTGCTATTAAAATGGGCTATTTGTATTTATTGCGCACACACCGAACTGAGGCTTAAGATGGGCTGTGAAAAAGACTAGTTTTATAAAATGTCCCCAATTAAAAACTTGATATTATTTTATATCATTGGGGACAGTATTATGGAGAGTCGTTTGTGAAATTTTGGTAAGTTTCTAATTGGAAATCAATAAATGAAAAATAAATGAAAATAGGTTAAAGCTCTGCTATTAAAATGGGATATTTGTATGTATTGCGCACACACCGAACTGAGGCTTAAGATGGGCTGTGAAAAAGACTAGTTTTATAAAATGTCCCCAATTAAAAACTTGATATTATTTTATATCATTGAGGACAGTATTATGGAGAGTCGTTTGTGAAATTTTGGTAAGTTTCTAATTGGAAATCAATAAATGAAAAATAAATGAAAATAGGTTAAAGCTCTGCTATTAAAATGGGCTAATTGTATGTATTGCGCACACACCGAACTGAGGCTTAAGATGGGCTGTGAAAAAGACTAGTTTTATAAAATGTCCCCAATTAAAAGTCCCCAATTAAAAACTTGATATTATTTTATATCATTGAGGACAGTATTATGGAGAGTCGTTTGTGAACTTTTGGTAAGTTTCTAACTGGAAATCAATAAATGAAAAATAAATGAAAATAGGTTAAAGCTCTGCTATTAAAATGGGCTATTTGTATGTACTGCGCACACACCGAACTGAGGCTTAAGATGGGCTGTGAAAAAGACTAGTTTTTAAAAATGTCCCCAATTAAAAACTTGATATTATTTTATATCATTGAGGACAGTATTATGGAGAGTCGTTTGTGAAATTTTGGTAAGTTTCTAATTGGAAATCAATAAATGAAAAATAAATGAAAATAGGTTAAAGCTCTGCTATTAAAATGGGCTATTTGTATGTATTGCGCACACACCGAACTGAGGCTTAAGATGGGCTGTGAAAAAGACTAGTTTTATAAAATGTCCCCAATTAAAAGTCCCCAATTAAAAACTTGATATTATTTTATATCATTGAGGACAGTATTATGGAGAGTCGTTTGTGAAATTTTGGTAAGTTTCTAATTGGAAATCAATAAATGAAAAATAAATGAAAATAGGTTAAAGCTCTGCTATTAAAATGGGCTATTTGTATGTATTGCGCACACACCGAACTGAGGCTTAAGATGGGCTGTGAAAAAGACTAGTTTTATAAAATGTCCCCAATTAAAAACTTGATATTATTTTATATCATTGAGGACAGTATTATGGAGAGTCGTTTGTGAAATTTTGGTAAGTTTCTAATTGGAAATCAATAAATGAAAAATAAATGAAAATAGGTTAAAGCTCTGCTATTAAAATGGGCTATTTGTATGTATTGCGCACACACCGAACTGAGGCTTAAGATGGGCTGTGAAAAAGACTAGTTTTATAAAATGTCCCCAATTAAAAACTTGATATTATTTTATATCATTGAGGACAGTATTATGGAGAGTCGTTTGTGAAATTTTGGTAAGTTTCTAATTGGAAATCAATAAATGAAAAATAAATGAAAATAGGTTAAAGCTCTGCTATTAAAATGGGCTATTTGTATGTAATGCGCACACACCGAACTGAGGCTTAAGATGGGCTGTGAAAAAGACTAGTTTTATAAAATGTCCCCAATTAAAAGTCCCCAATTAAAAACTTGATATTATTTTATATCATTGAGGACAGTATTATGGAGAGTCGTTTGTGAAATTTTGGTAAGTTTCTAATTGGAAATCAATAAATGAAAAATAAATGAAAATAGGTTAAAGCTCTGCTATTAAAATGGGCTATTTGTATGTATTGCGCACACACCGAACTGAGGCTTAAGATGGGCTGTGAAAAAGACTAGTTTTATAAAATGTCCCCAATTAAAAACTTGATATTATTTTATATCATTGAGGACAGTATTATGGAGAGTCGTTTGTGAAATTTTGGTAAGTTTCTAATTGGAAATCAATAAATGAAAAATAAATGAAAATAGGTTAAAGCTCTGCTATTAAAATGGGCTATTTGTATTTATTGCGCACACACCGAACTGAGGCTTAAGATGGGCTGTGAAAAAGACTAGTTTTATAAAATGTCCCCAATTAAAAACTTGATATTATTTTATATCATTGGGGACAGTATTATGGAGAGTCGTTTGTGAAATTTTGGTAAGTTTCTAATTGGAAATCAATAAATGAAAAATAAATGAAAATAGGTTAAAGCTCTGCTATTAAAATGGGATATTTGTATGTATTGCGCACACACCGAACTGAGGCTTAAGATGGGCTGTGAAAAAGACTAGTTTTATAAAATGTCCCCAATTAAAAACTTGATATTATTTTATATCATTGAGGACAGTATTATGGAGAGTCGTTTGTGAAATTTTGGTAAGTTTCTAATTGGAAATCAATAAATGAAAAATAAATGAAAATAGGTTAAAGCTCTGCTATTAAAATGGGCTAATTGTATGTATTGCGCACACACCGAACTGAGGCTTAAGATGGGCTGTGAAAAAGACTAGTTTTATAAAATGTCCCCAATTAAAAGTCCCCAATTAAAAACTTGATATTATTTTATATCATTGAGGACAGTATTATGGAGAGTCGTTTGTGAACTTTTGGTAAGTTTCTAACTGGAAATCAATAAATGAAAAATAAATGAAAATAGGTTAAAGCTCTGCTATTAAAATGGGCTATTTGTATGTACTGCGCACACACCGAACTGAGGCTTAAGATGGGCTGTGAAAAAGACTAGTTTTTAAAAATGTCCCCAATTAAAAACTTGATATTATTTTATATCATTGAGGACAGTATTATGGAGAGTCGTTTGTGAAATTTTGGTAAGTTTCTAATTGGAAATCAATAAATGAAAAATAAATGAAAATAGGTTAAAGCTCTGCTATTAAAATGGGCTATTTGTATGTATTGCGCACACACCGAACTGAGGCTTAAGATGGGCTGTGAAAAAGACTAGTTTTATAAAATGTCCCCAATTAAAAGTCCCCAATTAAAAACTTGATATTATTTTATATCATTGAGGACAGTATTATGGAGAGTCGTTTGTGAAATTTTTGTATGTTTCTAATTGGAAATCAATAAATGAAAAATAAATGAAAATAGGTTAAAGCTCTGCTATTAAAATGGGCTATTTGTATGTATTGCGCACACACCGAACTGAGGCTTAAGATGGGCTGTGAAAAAGACTAGTTTTATAAAATGTCCCCAATTAAAAACTTGATATTATTTTATATCATTGAGGACAGTATTATGGAGAGTCGTTTGTGAAATTTTGGTAAGTTTCTAATTGGAAATCAATAAATTAAAAATAAATGAAAATAGGTTAAAGCTCTGCTATTAAAATGGGCTATTTGTATGTATTGCGCACACACCGAACTGAGGCTTAAGATGGGCTGTGAAAAAGACTAGTTTTATAAAATGTCCCCAATTAAAAGTCCCCAATTAAAAACTTGATATTATTTTATATCATTGAGGACAGTATTATGGAGAGTCGTTTGTGAAATTTTGGTAAGTTTCTAATTGGAAATCAATAAATGAAAAATAAATGAAAATAGGTTAAAGCTCTGCTATTAAAATGGGCTATTTATGTATTGCGCACACACCGAACTGAGGCTTAAGATGGGCTGTGAAAAAGACTAGTTTTATAAAATGTCCCCAATTAAAAGTCCCCAATTAAAAACTTGATATTATTTTATATCATTGAGGACAGTATTATGGAGAGTCATTTGTGAAATTTTGGTAAGTTTCTAATTGGAAATCAATAAATAAAAAATAAATGAAAATAGGTTAAAGCTCTGCTATTAAAATGGGCTATTTGTATGTATTGCGCACACACCGAACTGAGGCTTAAGATGGGCTGTGAAAAAGACTAGTTTTATAAAATGTCCCCAATTAAAAACTTGATATTATTTTATATCATTGAGGACAGTATTATGGAGAGTCGTTTGTGAAATTTTGGTAAGTTTCTAATTGGAAATCAATAAATGAAAATAGGTTAAAGCTCTGCTATTAAAATGGGCTATTTGTATGTATTGCGCACACACCGAACTGAGGCTTAAGATGGGCTGTGAAAAAGACTAGTTTTATAAAATGTCCCCAATTAAAAGTCCCCAATTAAAAACTTGATATTATTTTATATCATTGAGGACAGTATTATGGAGAGTCGTTTGTGAAATTTTGGTAAGTTTCTAATTGGAAATCAATAAATGAAAAATAAATGAAAATAGGTTAAAGCTCTGCTATTAAAATGGGCTATTTATGTATTGCGCACACACCGAACTGAGGCTTAAGATGGGCTGTGAAAAAGACTAGTTTTATAAAATGTCCCCAATTAAAAGTCCCCAATTAAAAACTTGATATTATTTTATATCATTGAGGACAGTATTATGGAGAGTCATTTGTGAAATTTTGGTAAGTTTCTAATTGGAAATCAATAAATAAAAAATAAATGAAAATAGGTTAAAGCTCTGCTATTAAAATGGGCTATTTGTATGTATTGCGCACACACCGAACTGAGGCTTAAGATGGGCTGTGAAAAAGACTAGTTTTATAAAATGTCCCCAATTAAAAACTTGATATTATTTTATATCATTGAGGACAGTATTATGGAGAGTCGTTTGTGAAATTTTGGTAAGTTTCTAATTGGAAATCAATAAATGAAAAATAAATGAAAATAGGTTAAAGCTCTGCTATTAAAATGGGCTATTTGTATGTATTGCGCACACACCGAACTGAGGCTTAAGATGAGCTGTGAAAAAGACTAGTTTTATAAAATGTCCCCAATTAAAAGTCCCCAATTAAAAACTTGATATTATTTTATATCATTGAGGACAGTATTATGGAGAGTCGTTTGTGAAATTTTTGTATGTTTCTAATTGGAAATCAATAAATGAAAAATAAATGAAAATAGGTTAAAGCTCTGCTATTAAAATGGGCTATTTGTATGTATTGCGCACACACCGAACTGAGGCTTAAGATGGGCTGTGAAAAAGACTAGTTTTATAAAATGTCCCCAATTAAAAACTTGATATTATTTTATATCATTGAGGACAGTATTATGGAGAGTCGTTTGTGAAATTTTGGTAAGTTTCTAATTGGAAATCAATAAATTAAAAATAAATGAAAATAGGTTAAAGCTCTGCTATTAAAATGGGCTATTTGTATGTATTGCGCACACACCGAACTGAGGCTTAAGATGGGCTGTGAAAAAGACTAGTTTTATAAAATGTCCCCAATTAAAAGTCCCCAATTAAAAACTTGATATTATTTTATATCATTGAGGACAGTATTATGGAGAGTCGTTTGTGAAATTTTGGTAAGTTTCTAATTGGAAATCAATAAATGAAAAATAAATGAAAATAGGTTAAAGCTCTGCTATTAAAATGGGCTATTTATGTATTGCGCACACACCGAACTGAGGCTTAAGATGGGCTGTGAAAAAGACTAGTTTTATAAAATGTCCCCAATTAAAAGTCCCCAATTAAAAACTTGATATTATTTTATATCATTGAGGACAGTATTATGGAGAGTCATTTGTGAAATTTTGGTAAGTTTCTAATTGGAAATCAATAAATAAAAAATAAATGAAAATAGGTTAAAGCTCTGCTATTAAAATGGGCTATTTTGTATGTATTGCGCACACACCGAACTGAGGCTTAAGATGGGCTGTGAAAAAGACTAGTTTTATAAAATGTCCCCAATTAAAAACTTGATATTATTTTATATCATTGAGGACAGTATTATGGAGAGTCGTTTGTGAAATTTTGGTAAGTTTCTAATTGGAAATCAATAAATGAAAATAGGTTAAAGCTCTGCTATTAAAATGGGCTATTTGTATGTATTGCGCACACACCGAACTGAGGCTTAAGATGGGCTGTGAAAAAGACTAGTTTTATAAAATGTCCCCAATTAAAAGTCCCCAATTAAAAACTTGATATTATTTTATATCATTGAGGACAGTATTATGGAGAGTCGTTTGTGAAATTTTGGTAAGTTTCTAATTGGAAATCAATAAATGAAAAATAAATGAAAATAGGTTAAAGCTCTGCTATTAAAATGGGCTATTTATGTATTGCGCACACACCGAACTGAGGCTTAAGATGGGCTGTGAAAAAGACTAGTTTTATAAAATGTCCCCAATTAAAAGTCCCCAATTAAAAACTTGATATTATTTTATATCATTGAGGACAGTATTATGGAGAGTCATTTGTGAAATTTTGGTAAGTTTCTAATTGGAAATCAATAAATAAAAAATAAATGAAAATAGGTTAAAGCTCTGCTATTAAAATGGGCTATTTGTATGTATTGCGCACACACCGAACTGAGGCTTAAGATGGGCTGTGAAAAAGACTAGTTTTATAAAATGTCCCCAATTAAAAACTTGATATTATTTTATATCATTGAGGACAGTATTATGGAGAGTCGTTTGTGAAATTTTGGTAAGTTTCTAATTGGAAATCAATAAATGAAAAATAAATGAAAATAGGTTAAAGCTCTGCTATTAAAATGGGCTATTTGTATGTATTGCGCACACACCGAACTGAGGCTTAAGATGAGCTGTGAAAAAGACTAGTTTTATAAAATGTCCCCAATTAAAAGTCCCCAATTAAAAACTTGATATTATTTTATATCATTGAGGACAGTATTATGGAGAGTCGTTTGTGAAATGTTGGTAAGTTTCTAATTGGAAATCAATAAATGAAAAATAAATGAAAATAGGTTAAAGCTCTGCTATTAAAATGGGCTATTTGTATGTATTGCGCACACACCGAACTGAGGCTTAAGATGGGCTGTGAAAAAGACTAGTTTTATAAAATGTCCCCAATTAAAAGTCCCCAATTAAAAACTTGATATTATTTTATACCATTGAGGACAGTATTATGGAGAGTCGTTTGTGAAATTTTGGTAAGTTTCTAATTGGAAATCAATAAATGAAAAATAAATGAAAATAGGTTAAAGCTCTGCTATTAAAATGGGCTATTTGTATGTATTGCGCACACACCGAACTGAGGCTTAAGATGGGCTGTGAAAAAGACTAGTTTTATAAAATGTCCCCAATTAAATGTCCCCAATTAAAAACTTGATATTATTTTATATCATTGAGGACAGTAATATGGAGAGTTGTTTGTGAAATTTTGGTAAGTTTCTAATTGGAAATCAATAAATGAAAAATAAATGAAAATAGGTTAAAGCTCTGCCATTAAAATGGGCTATTTGTATGTATTGCGCACACACCGAACTGAGGCTTAAGATGGGCTGTGAAAAAGACTAGTTTTATAAAATGTCCCCAATTAAAAGTCCCCAATTAAAAACTTGATATTATTTTATATCATTGAGGACAGTATTATGGAGAGTCGTTTGTGAAATTTTGGTAAGTTTCTAATTGGAAATCAATAAATGAAAAATAAATGAAAATAGGTTAAAGCTCTGCTATTAAAATGGGCTATTTGTATGTATTGCGCACACACCGAACTGAGGCTTAAGATGGGCTGTGAAAAAGACTAGTTTTATAAAATGTCCCCAATTAAAAACTTGATAATTATTATTTTATATCATTGAGGACAGTATTATGGAGAGTCGTTTGTGAAATTTTGGTAAGTTTCTAATTGGAAATCAATAAATGAAAAATAAATGAAAATAGGTTAAAGCTCTGCTATTAAAATGGGCTATTTGTATGTATTGCGCACACACCGAACTGAGGCTTAAGATGGGCTGTGAAAAAGACTAGTTTTATAAAATGTCCCCAATTAAAAGTCCCCAATTAAAAACTTGATATTATTTTATATCATTGAGGACAGTATTATGGAGAGTCGTTTGTGAAATTTTGGTAAGTTTCTAATTGGAAATCAATAAATGAAAAATAAATGAAAATAGGTTAAAGCTCTGCTATTAAAATGGGCTATTTATGTATTGCGCACACACCGAACTGAGGCTTAAGATGGGCTGTGAAAAAGACTAGTTTTATAAAATGTCCCCAATTAAAAGTCCCCAATTAAAAACTTGATATTATTTTATATCATTGAGGACAGTATTATGGAGAGTCATTTGTGAAATTTTTGTAAGTTTCTAATTGGAAATCAATAAATAAAAAATAAATGAAAATAGGTTAAAGCTCTGCTATTAAAATGGGCTATTTGTATGTATTGCGCACACACCGAACTGAGGCTTAAGATGGGCTGTGAAAAAGACTAGTTTTATAAAATGTCCCCAATTTAAAACTTGATATTATTTTATATCATTGAGGACAGTATTATGGAGAGTCGTTTGTGAAATTTTGGTAAGTTTCTAATTGGAAATCAATAAATGAAAAATAAATGAAAATAGGTTAAAGCTCTGCTATTAAAATGGGCTATTTGTATGTATTGCGCACACACCGAACTGAGGCTTAAGATGAGCTGTGAAAAAGACTAGTTTTATAAAATGTCCCCAATTAAAAGTCCCCAATTAAAAACTTGATATTATTTTATATCATTGAGGACAGTATTATGGAGAGTCGTTTGTGAAATGTTGGTAAGTTTCTAATTGGAAATCAATAAATGAAAAATAAATGAAAATAGGTTAAAGCTCTGCTATTAAAATGGGCTATTTGTATGTATTGCGCACACACCGAACTGAGGCTTAAGATGGGCTGTGAAAAAGACTAGTTTTATAAAATGTCCCCAATTAAAAGTCCCCAATTAAAAACTTGATATTATTTTATACCATTGAGGACAGTATTATGGAGAGTCGTTTGTGAAATTTTGGTAAGTTTCTAATTGGAAATCAATAAATGAAAAATAAATGAAAATAGGTTAAAGCTCTGCTATTAAAATGGGCTATTTGTATGTATTGCGCACACACCGAACTGAGGCTTAAGATGGGCTGTGAAAAAGACTAGTTTTATAAAATGTCCCCAATTAAATGTCCCCAATTAAAAACTTGATATTATTTTATATCATTGAGGACAGTAATATGGAGAGTCGTTTGTGAAATTTTGGTAAGTTTCTAATTGGAAATCAATAAATGAAAAATAAATGAAAATAGGTTAAAGCTCTGCTATTAAAATGGGCTATTTGTATGTATTGCGCACACACCGAACTGAGGCTTAAGATGGGCTGTGAAAAAGACTAGTTTTATAAAATGTCCCCAATTAAAAACTTGGTATTATTTTATATCATTGAGGACAGTATTATGGAGAGTCGTTTGTGAAATTTTGGTAAGTTTCTTATTGGAAATCAATAAATGAAAAATAAATGAAAATAGGTTAAAGCTCTGCTATTAAAATGGGCTATTTGTATGTATTGCGCACACACCGAACTGAGGCTTAAGATGGGCTGTGAAAAAGACTAGTTTTATAAAATGTCCCCAATTAAAAACTTGATATTATTTTATATCATTGAGGACAGTATTATGGAGAGTCGTTTGTGAAATTTTGGTAAGTTTCTAATTGGAAATCAATAAATGAAAAATAAATGAAAATAGGTTAAAGCTCTGCTATTAAAATACGCTAATTGTATGTATTGCGCACACACCGAACTGAGGCTTAAGATGGGCTGTGAAAAAGACTAGTTTTATAAAATGTCCCCAATTAAAAGTCCCCAATTAAAAACTTGATATTATTTTATATCATTGAGGACAGTATTATGGAGAGTCGTTTGTGAAATTTTGGTAAGTTTCTAATTGGAAATCAATAAATGAAAAATAAATGAAAATAGGTTAAAGCTCTGCTATTAAAATGGGCTATTTGTATGTATTGCGCACACACCGAACTGAGGCTTAAGATGGGCTGTGAAAAAGACTAGTTTTTAAAAATGTCCCCAATTAAAAACTTGATATTATTTTATATCATTGAGGACAGTATTATGGAGAGTCGTTTGTGAAATTTTGGTAAGTTTCTAATTGGAAATCAATAAATGAAAAATAAATGAAAATAGGTTAAAGCTCTGCTATTAAAATGGGCTATTTGTATGTATTGCGCACACACCGAACTGAGGCTTAAGATGGGCTGTGAAAAAGACTAGTTTTATAAAATGTCCCCAATTAAAAGTCCCCAATTAAAAACTTGATATTATTTTATATCATTGAGGACAGTATTATGGAGAGTCGTTTGTGAAATTTTGGTAAGTTTCTAATTGGAAATCAATAAATGAAAAATAAATGAAAATAGGTTAAAGCTCTGCTATTAAAATGGGCTATTTGTATGTATTGCGCACACACCGAACTGAGGCTTAAGATGGGCTGTGAAAAAGACTAGTTTTATAAAATGTCCCCAATTAAATGTCCCCAATTAAAAACTTGATATTATTTTATATCATTGAGGACAGTAATATGGAGAGTCGTTTGTGAAATTTTGGTAAGTTTCTAATTGGAAATCAATAAATGAAAAATAAATGAAAATAGGTTAAAGCTCTGCTATTAAAATGGGCTATTTGTATGTATTGCGCACACACCGAACTGAGGCTTAAGATGGGCTGTGAAAAAGACTAGTTTTATAAAATGTCCCCAATTAAAAACTTGGTATTATTTTATATCATTGAGGACAGTATTATGGAGAGTCGTTTGTGAAATTTTGGTAAGTTTCTTATTGGAAATCAATAAATGAAAAATAAATGAAAATAGGTTAAAGCTCTGCTATTAAAATGGGCTATTTGTATGTATTGCGCACACACCGAACTGAGGCTTAAGATGGGCTGTGAAAAAGACTAGTTTTATAAAATGTCCCCAATTAAAAACTTGATATTATTTTATATCATTGAGGACAGTATTATGGAGAGTCGTTTGTGAAATTTTGGTAAGTTTCTAATTGGAAATCAATAAATGAAAAATAAATGAAAATAGGTTAAAGCTCTGCTATTAAAATACGCTAATTGTATGTATTGCGCACACACCGAACTGAGGCTTAAGATGGGCTGTGAAAAAGACTAGTTTTATAAAATGTCCCCAATTAAAAGTCCCCAATTAAAAACTTGATATTATTTTATATCATTGAGGACAGTATTATGGAGAGTCGTTTGTGAAATTTTGGTAAGTTTCTAATTGGAAATCAATAAATGAAAAATAAATGAAAATAGGTTAAAGCTCTGCTATTAAAATGGGCTATTTGTATGTATTGCGCACACACCGAACTGAGGCTTAAGATGGGCTGTGAAAAAGACTAGTTTTTAAAAATGTCCCCAATTAAAAACTTGATATTATTTTATATCATTGAGGACAGTATTATGGAGAGTCGTTTGTGAAATTTTGGTAAGTTTCTAATTGGAAATCAATAAATGAAAAATAAATGAAAATAGGTTAAAGCTCTGCTATTAAAATGGGCTATTTGTATGTATTGCGCACACACCGAACTGAGGCTTAAGATGGGCTGTGAAAAAGACTAGTTTTATAAAATGTCCCCAATTAAAAGTCCCCAATTAAAAACTTGATATTATTTTATATCATTGAGGACAGTATTATGGAGAGTCGTTTGTGAAATTTTGGTAAGTTTCTAATTGGAAATCAATAAATGAAAAATAAATGAAAATAGGTTAAAGCTCTGCTATTAAAATGGGCTATTTGTATGTATTGCGCACACACCGAACTGAGGCTTAAGATGGGCTGTGAAAAAGACTATTTTTATAAAATGTCCCCAATTAAAAACTTGATAATTATTATTTTATATCATTGAGGACAGTATTATGGAGAGTCGTTTGTGAAATTTTGGTAAGTTTCTAATTGGAAATCAATAAATGAAAAATAAATGAAAATAGGTTAAAGCTCTGCTATTAAAATGGGCTATTTGTATGTATTGCGCACACACCGAACTGAGGCTTAAGATGGGCTGTGAAAAAGACTAGTTTTATAAAATGTCCCCAATTAAAAGTCCCCAATTAAAAACTTGATATTATTTTATATCATTGAGGACAGTATTATGGAGAGTCGTTTGTGAAATTTTGGTAAGTTTCTAATTGGAAATCAATAAATGAAAAATAAATGAAAATAGGTTAAAGCTCTGCTATTAAAATGGGCTATTTATGTATTGCGCACACACCGAACTGAGGCTTAAGATGGGCTGTGAAAAAGACTAGTTTTATAAAATGTCCCCAATTAAAAGTCCCCAATTAAAAACTTGATATTATTTTATATCATTGAGGACAGTATTATGGAGAGTCATTTGTGAAATTTTGGTAAGTTTCTAATTGGAAATCAATAAATAAAAAATAAATGAAAATAGGTTAAAGCTCTGCTATTAAAATGGGCTATTTGTATGTATTGCGCACACACCGAACTGAGGCTTAAGATGGGCTGTGAAAAAGACTAGTTTTATAAAATGTCCCCAATTAAAAACTTGATATTATTTTATATCATTGAGGACAGTATTATGGAGAGTCGTTTGTGAAATTTTGGTAAGTTTCTAATTGGAAATCAATAAATGAAAAATAAATGAAAATAGGTTAAAGCTCTGCTATTAAAATGGGCTATTTGTATGTATTGCGCACACACCGAACTGAGGCTTAAGATGAGCTGTGAAAAAGACTAGTTTTATAAAATGTCCCCAATTAAAAGTCCCCAATTAAAAACTTGATATTATTTTATATCATTGAGGACAGTATTATGGAGAGTCGTTTGTGAAATGTTGGTAAGTTTCTAATTGGAAATCAATGAATGAAAAATAAATGAAAATAGGTTAAAGCTCTGCTATTAAAATGGGCTATTTGTATGTATTGCGCACACACCGAACTGAGGCTTAAGATGGGCTGTGAAAAAGACTAGTTTTATAAAATGTCCCCAATTAAAAGTCCCCAATTAAAAACTTGATATTATTTTATACCATTGAGGACAGTATTATGGAGAGTCGTTTGTGAAATTTTGGTAAGTTTCTAATTGGAAATCAATAAATGAAAAATAAATGAAAATAGGTTAAAGCTCTGCTATTAAAATGGGCTATTTGTATGTATTGCGCACACACCGAACTGAGGCTTAAGATGGGCTGTGAAAAAGACTAGTTTTATAAAATGTCCCCAATTAAATGTCCCCAATTAAAAACTTGATATTATTTTATATCATTGAGGACAGTAATATGGAGAGTCGTTTGTGAAATTTTGGTAAGTTTCTAATTGGAAATCAATAAATGAAAAATAAATGAAAATAGGTTAAAGCTCTGCTATTAAAATGGGCTATTTGTATGTATTGCGCACACACCGAACTGAGGCTTAAGATGGGCTGTGAAAAAGACTAGTTTTATAAAATGTCCCCAATTAAAAACTTGGTATTATTTTATATCATTGAGGACAGTATTATGGAGAGTCGTTTGTGAAATTTTGGTAAGTTTCTTATTGGAAATCAATAAATGAAAAATAAATGAAAATAGGTTAAAGCTCTGCTATTAAAATGGGCTATTTGTATGTATTGCGCACACACCGAACTGAGGCTTAAGATGGGCTGTGAAAAAGACTAGTTTTATAAAATGTCCCCAATTAAAAACTTGATATTATTTTATATCATTGAGGACAGTATTATGGAGAGTCGTTTGTGAAATTTTGGTAAGTTTCTAATTGGAAATCAATAAATGAAAAATAAATGAAAATAGGTTAAAGCTCTGCTATTAAAATACGCTAATTGTATGTATTGCGCACACACCGAACTGAGGCTTAAGATGGGCTGTGAAAAAGACTAGTTTTATAAAATGTCCCCAATTAAAAGTCCCCAATTAAAAACTTGATATTATTTTATATCATTGAGGACAGTATTATGGAGAGTCGTTTGTGAAATTTTGGTAAGTTTCTAATTGGAAATCAATAAATGAAAAATAAATGAAAATAGGTTAAAGCTCTGCTATTAAAATGGGCTATTTGTATGTATTGCGCACACACCGAACTGAGGCTTAAGATGGGCTGTGAAAAAGACTAGTTTTATAAAATGTCCCCAATTAAAAGTCCCCAATTAAAAACTTGATATTATTTTATATCATTGAAGACAGTATTATGGAGAGTCGTTTGTGAAATTTTGGTAAGTTTCTAATTGGAAATCAATAAATGAAAAATAAATGAAAATAGGTTAAAGCTCTGCTATTAAATTGGGCTATTTGTATGTATTGCGCACACACCGAACTGAGGCTTAAGATGGGCTGTGAAAAAGACTAGTTTTATAAAATGTCCCCAATTAAAAACTTGATATTATTTTATATCATTGAGGACAGTATTATGGACAGTCGTTTGTGAAATTTTGGTAAGTTTCTAATTGGAAATCAATAAATGAAAAATAAATGAAAATAGGTTAAAGCTCTGCTATTAAAATGGGCTGTTTGTATGTATTGCGCACACACCGAACTGAGGCTTAAGATGGGCTGTGAAAAAGACTAGTTTTATAAAATGTCCCCAATTAAAAGTCCCCAATTAAAAACTTGATATTATTTTATATCATTGAGGACAGTATTATGGAGAGTCGTTTGTGAAATTTTGGTAAGTTTCTAATTGGAAATCAATAAATGAAAAATAAATGAAAATAGGTTAAAGCTCTGCTATTAAAATGGGCTATTTGTATGTATTGCGCACACACCGAACTGAGGCTTAAGATGGGCTGTGAAAAAGACTAGTTTTATAAAATGTCCCCAATTAAAAACTTGATATTATTTTATATCATTGAGGACAGTATTATGGAGAGTCGTTTGTGAAATTTTGGTAAGTTTCTAATTGGAAATCAATAAATGAAAAATAAATGAAAATAGGTTAAAGCTCTGCTATTAAAATGGGCTAATTGTATGTATTGCGCACACACCGAACTGAGGCTTAAGATGGGCTGTGAAAAAGACTAGTTTTATAAAATGTCCCCAATTAAAAGTCCCCAATTAAAAACTTGATATTATTTTATATCATTGAGGACAGTATTATGGAGAGTCGTTTGTGAAATTTTGGTAAGTTTCTAATTGAAATCAATAAATGAAAAATAAATGAAAATAGGTTAAAGCTCTGCTATTAAAATGGGCTATTTGTATGTATTGCGCACACACCGAACTGAGGCTTAAGATGGGCTGTGAAAAAGACTAGTTTTATAAAATGTCCCCAATTAAAAGTCCCCAATTAAAAACTTGATATTATTTTATATCATTGAGGACAGTATTATGGAGAGTCGTTTGTGAAATTTTGGTAAGTTTCTAATTGGAAATCAATAAATGAAAAATAAATGAAAATAGGTTAAAGCTCTGCTATTAAAATGGGCTATTTGTATGTATTGCGCACACACCGAACTGAGGCTTAAGATGGGCTGTGAAAAAGACTAGTTTTGTAAAATGTCCCCAATTAAAAACTTGATATTATTTTATATCATTGAGGACAGTATTATGGAGAGTCATTTGTGAAATTTTGGTAAGTTTCTAATTGGAAATCAATAAATAAAAAATAAATGAAAATAGGTTAAAGCTCTGCTATTAAAATGGGCTATTTGTATGTATTGCGCACACACCGAACTGAGGCTTAAGATGGGCTGTGAAAAAGACTAGTTTTATAAAATGTCCCCAATTAAAAACTTGATATTATTTTATATCATTGAGGACAGTATTATGGAGAGTCGTTTGTGAAATTTTGGTAAGTTTCTAATTGGAAATCAATAAATGAAAAATAAATGAAAATAGGTTAAAGCTCTGCTATTAAAATGGGCTATTTGTATGTATTGCGCACACACCGAACTGAGGCTTAAGATGAGCTGTGAAAAAGACTAGTTTTATAAAATGTCCCCAATTAAAAGTCCCCAATTAAAAACTTGATATTATTTTATATCATTGAGGACAGTATTATGGAGAGTCGTTTGTGAAATGTTGGTAAGTTTCTAATTGGAAATCAATAAATGAAAAATAAATGAAAATAGGTTAAAGCTCTGCTATTAAAATGGGCTATTTGTATGTATTGCGCACACACCGAACTGAGGCTTAAGATGGGCTGTGAAAAAGACTAGTTTTATAAAATGTCCCCAATTAAAAGTCCCCAATTAAAAACTTGATATTATTTTATACCATTGAGGACAGTATTATGGAGAGTCGTTTGTGAAATTTTGGTAAGTTTCTAATTGGAAATCAATAAATGAAAAATAAATGAAAATAGGTTAAAGCTCTGCTATTAAAATGGGCTATTTGTATGTATTGCGCACACACCGAACTGAGGCTTAAGATGGGCTGTGAAAAAGACTAGTTTTATAAAATGTCCCCAATTAAATGTCCCCAATTAAAAACTTGATATTATTTTATATCATTGAGGACAGTAATATGGAGAGTCGTTTGTGAAATTTTGGTAAGTTTCTAATTGGAAATCAATAAATGAAAAATAAATGAAAATAGGTTAAAGCTCTGCTATTAAAATGGGCTATTTGTATGTATTGCGCACACACCGAACTGAGGCTTAAGATGGGCTGTGAAAAAGACTAGTTTTATAAAATGTCCCCAATTAAAAACTTGGTATTATTTTATATCATTGAGGACAGTATTATGGAGAGTCGTTTGTGAAATTTTGGTAAGTTTCTTATTGGAAATCAATAAATGAAAAATAAATGAAAATAGGTTAAAGCTCTGCTATTAAAATGGGCTATTTGTATGTATTGCGCACACACCGAACTGAGGCTTAAGATGGGCTGTGAAAAAGACTAGTTTTATAAAATGTCCCCAATTAAAAACTTGATATTATTTTATATCATTGAGGACAGTATTATGGAGAGTCGTTTGTGAAATTTTGGTAAGTTTCTAATTGGAAATCAATAAATGAAAAATAAATGAAAATAGGTTAAAGCTCTGCTATTAAAATACGCTAATTGTATGTATTGCGCACACACCGAACTGAGGCTTAAGATGGGCTGTGAAAAAGACTAGTTTTATAAAATGTCCCCAATTAAAAGTCCCCAATTAAAAACTTGATATTATTTTATATCATTGAGGACAGTATTATGGAGAGTCGTTTGTGAAATTTTGGTAAGTTTCTAATTGGAAATCAATAAATGAAAAATAAATGAAAATAGGTTAAAGCTCTGCTATTAAAATGGGCTATTTGTATGTATTGCGCACACACCGAACTGAGGCTTAAGATGGGCTGTGAAAAAGACTAGTTTTATAAAATGTCCCCAATTAAAAGTCCCCAATTAAAAACTTGATATTATTTTATATCATTGAAGACAGTATTATGGAGAGTCGTTTGTGAAATTTTGGTAAGTTTCTAATTGGAAATCAATAAATGAAAAATAAATGAAAATAGGTTAAAGCTCTGCTATTAAATTGGGCTATTTGTATGTATTGCGCACACACCGAACTGAGGCTTAAGATGGGCTGTGAAAAAGACTAGTTTTATAAAATGTCCCCAATTAAAAACTTGATATTATTTTATATCATTGAGGACAGTATTATGGAGAGTCGTTTGTGAAATGTTGGTAAGTTTCTAATTGGAAATCAATAAATGAAAAATAAATGAAAATAGGTTAAAGCTCTGCTATTAAAATGGGCTATTTGTATGTATTGCGCACACACCGAACTGAGGCTTAAGATGGGCTGTGAAAAAGACTAGTTTTATAAAATGTCCCCAATTAAAAGTCCCCAATTAAAAACTTGATATTATTTTATACCATTGAGGACAGTATTATGGAGAGTCGTTTGTGAAATTTTGGTAAGTTTCTAATTGGAAATCAATAAATGAAAAATAAATGAAAATAGGTTAAAGCTCTGCTATTAAAATGGGCTATTTGTATGTATTGCGCACACACCGAACTGAGGCTTAAGATGGGCTGTGAAAAAGACTAGTTTTATAAAATGTCCCCAATTAAATGTCCCCAATTAAAAACTTGATATTATTTTATATCATTGAGGACAGTAATATGGAGAGTCGTTTGTGAAATTTTGGTAAGTTTCTAATTGGAAATCAATAAATGAAAAATAAATGAAAATAGGTTAAAGCTCTGCTATTAAAATGGGCTATTTGTATGTATTGCGCACACACCGAACTGAGGCTTAAGATGGGCTGTGAAAAAGACTAGTTTTATAAAATGTCCCCAATTAAAAACTTGGTATTATTTTATATCATTGAGGACAGTATTATGGAGAGTCGTTTGTGAAATTTTGGTAAGTTTCTTATTGGAAATCAATAAATGAAAAATAAATGAAAATAGGTTAAAGCTCTGCTATTAAAATGGGCTATTTGTATGTATTGCGCACACACCGAACTGAGGCTTAAGATGGGCTGTGAAAAAGACTAGTTTTATAAAATGTCCCCAATTAAAAACTTGATATTATTTTATATCATTGAGGACAGTATTATGGAGAGTCGTTTGTGAAATTTTGGTAAGTTTCTAATTGGAAATCAATAAATGAAAAATAAATGAAAATAGGTTAAAGCTCTGCTATTAAAATACGCTAATTGTATGTATTGCGCACACACCGAACTGAGGCTTAAGATGGGCTGTGAAAAAGACTAGTTTTATAAAATGTCCCCAATTAAAAGTCCCCAATTAAAAACTTGATATTATTTTATATCATTGAGGACAGTATTATGGAGAGTCGTTTGTGAAATTTTGGTAAGTTTCTAATTGGAAATCAATAAATGAAAAATAAATGAAAATAGGTTAAAGCTCTGCTATTAAAATGGGCTATTTGTATGTATTGCGCACACACCGAACTGAGGCTTAAGATGGGCTGTGAAAAAGACTAGTTTTATAAAATGTCCCCAATTAAAAGTCCCCAATTAAAAACTTGATATTATTTTATATCATTGAAGACAGTATTATGGAGAGTCGTTTGTGAAATTTTGGTAAGTTTCTAATTGGAAATCAATAAATGAAAAATAAATGAAAATAGGTTAAAGCTCTGCTATTAAATTGGGCTATTTGTATGTATTGCGCACACACCGAACTGAGGCTTAAGATGGGCTGTGAAAAAGACTAGTTTTATAAAATGTCCCCAATTAAAAACTTGATATTATTTTATATCATTGAGGACAGTATTATGGACAGTCGTTTGTGAAATTTTGGTAAGTTTCTAATTGGAAATCAATAAATGAAAAATAAATGAAAATAGGTTAAAGCTCTGCTATTAAAATGGGCTGTTTGTATGTATTGCGCACACACCGAACTGAGGCTTAAGATGGGCTGTGAAAAAGACTAGTTTTATAAAATGTCCCCAATTAAAAGTCCCCAATTAAAAACTTGATATTATTTTATATCATTGAGGACAGTATTATGGAGAGTCGTTTGTGAAATTTTGGTAAGTTTCTAATTGGAAATCAATAAATGAAAAATAAATGAAAATAGGTTAAAGCTCTGCTATTAAAATGGGCTATTTGTATGTATTGCGCACACACCGAACTGAGGCTTAAGATGGGCTGTGAAAAAGACTAGTTTTATAAAATGTCCCCAATTAAAAACTTGATATTATTTTATATCATTGAGGACAGTATTATGGAGAGTCGTTTGTGAAATTTTGGTAAGTTTCTAATTGGAAATCAATAAATGAAAAATAAATGAAAATAGGTTAAAGCTCTGCTATTAAAATGGGCTAATTGTATGTATTGCGCACACACCGAACTGAGGCTTAAGATGGGCTGTGAAAAAGACTAGTTTTATAAAATGTCCCCAATTAAAAGTCCCCAATTAAAAACTTGATATTATTTTATATCATTGAGGACAGTATTATGGAGAGTCGTTTGTGAAATTTTGGTAAGTTTCTAATTGAAATCAATAAATGAAAAATAAATGAAAATAGGTTAAAGCTCTGCTATTAAAATGGGCTATTTGTATGTATTGCGCACACACCGAACTGAGGCTTAAGATGGGCTGTGAAAAAGACTAGTTTTATAAAATGTCCCCAATTAAAAGTCCCCAATTAAAAACTTGATATTATTTTATATCATTGAGGACAGTATTATGGAGAGTCGTTTGTGAAATTTTGGTAAGTTTCTAATTGGAAATCAATAAATGAAAAATAAATGAAAATAGGTTAAAGCTCTGCTATTAAAATGGGCTATTTGTATGTATTGCGCACACACCGAACTGAGGCTTAAGATGGGCTGTGAAAAAGACTAGTTTTGTAAAATGTCCCCAATTAAAAACTTGATATTATTTTATATCATTGAGGACAGTATTATGGAGAGTCGTTTGTGAAATTTTGGTAAGTTTCTAATTGGAAATCAATAAATGAAAAATAAATGAAAATAGGTTAAAGCTCTGCTATTAAAATGGGCTGTTTGTATGTATTGCGCACACACCGAACTGAGGCTTAAGATGGGCTGTGAAAAAGACTAGTTTTATAAAATGTCCCCAATTAAAAGTCCCCAATTAAAAACTTGATATTATTTTATATCATTGAGGACAGTATTATGGAGAGTCGTTTGTGAAATTTTGGTAAGTTTCTAATTGGAAATCAATAAATGAAAAATAAATGAAAATAGGTTAAAGCTCTGCTATTAAAATGGGCTATTTGTATGTATTGCGCACACACCGAACTGAGGCTTAAGATGGGCTGTGAAAAAGACTAGTTTTATAAAATGTCCCCAATTAAAAACTTGATATTATTTTATATCATTGAGGACAGTATTATGGAGAGTCGTTTGTGAAATTTTGGTAAGTTTCTAATTGGAAATCAATAAATGAAAAATAAATGAAAATAGGTTAAAGCTCTGCTATTAAAATGGGCTAATTGTATGTATTGCGCACACACCGAACTGAGGCTTAAGATGGGCTGTGAAAAAGACTAGTTTTATAAAATGTCCCCAATTAAAAGTCCCCAATTAAAAACTTGATATTATTTTATATCATTGAGGACAGTATTATGGAGAGTCGTTTGTGAAATGTTGGTAAGTTTCTAATTGGAAATCAATAAATGAAAAATAAATGAAAATAGGTTAAAGCTCTGCTATTAAAATGGGCTATTTGTATGTATTGCGCACACACCGAACTGAGGCTTAAGATGGGCTGTGAAAAAGACTAGTTTTATAAAATGTCCCCAATTAAAAGTCCCCAATTAAAAACTTGATATTATTTTATACCATTGAGGACAGTATTATGGAGAGTCGTTTGTGAAATTTTGGTAAGTTTCTAATTGGAAATCAATAAATGAAAAATAAATGAAAATAGGTTAAAGCTCTGCTATTAAAATGGGCTATTTGTATGTATTGCGCACACACCGAACTGAGGCTTAAGATGGGCTGTGAAAAAGACTAGTTTTATAAAATGTCCCCAATTAAAAACTTGGTATTATTTTATATCATTGAGGACAGTATTATGGAGAGTCGTTTGTGAAATTTTGGTAAGTTTCTTATTGGAAATCAATAAATGAAAAATAAATGAAAATAGGTTAAAGCTCTGCTATTAAAATGGGCTATTTGTATGTATTGCGCACACACCGAACTGAGGCTTAAGATGGGCTGTGAAAAAGACTAGTTTTATAAAATGTCCCCAATTAAAAACTTGATATTATTTTATATCATTGAGGACAGTATTATGGAGAGTCGTTTGTGAAATTTTGGTAAGTTTCTAATTGGAAATCAATAAATGAAAAATAAATGAAAATAGGTTAAAGCTCTGCTATTAAAATGGGCTATTTGTATGTATTGCGCACACACCGAACTGAGGCTTAAGATGGGCTGTGAAAAAGACTAGTTTTATAAAATGTCCCCAATTAAAAGTCCCCAATTAAAAACTTGATATTATTTTATATCATTGAAGACAGTATTATGGAGAGTCGTTTGTGAAATTTTGGTAAGTTTCTAATTGGAAATCAATAAATGAAAAATAAATGAAAATAGGTTAAAGCTCTGCTATTAAATTGGGCTATTTGTATGTATTGCGCACACACCGAACTGAGGCTTAAGATGGGCTGTGAAAAAGACTAGTTTTATAAAATGTCCCCAATTAAAAACTTGATATTATTTTATATCATTGAGGACAGTATTATGGACAGTCGTTTGTGAAATTTTGGTAAGTTTCTAATTGGAAATCAATAAATGAAAAATAAATGAAAATAGGTTAAAGCTCTGCTATTAAAATGGGCTGTTTGTATGTATTGCGCACACACCGAACTGAGGCTTAAGATGGGCTGTGAAAAAGACTAGTTTTATAAAATGTCCCCAATTAAAAGTCCCCAATTAAAAACTTGATATTATTTTATATCATTGAGGACAGTATTATGGAGAGTCGTTTGTGAAATTTTGGTAAGTTTCTAATTGGAAATCAATAAATGAAAAATAAATGAAAATAGGTTAAAGCTCTGCTATTAAAATGGGCTATTTGTATGTATTGCGCACACACCGAACTGAGGCTTAAGATGGGCTGTGAAAAAGACTAGTTTTATAAAATGTCCCCAATTAAAAACTTGATATTATTTTATATCATTGAGGACAGTATTATGGAGAGTCGTTTGTGAAATTTTGGTAAGTTTCTAATTGGAAATCAATAAATGAAAAATAAATGAAAATAGGTTAAAGCTCTGCTATTAAAATGGGCTAATTGTATGTATTGCGCACACACCGAACTGAGGCTTAAGATGGGCTGTGAAAAAGACTAGTTTTATAAAATGTCCCCAATTAAAAGTCCCCAATTAAAAACTTGATATTATTTTATATCATTGAGGACAGTATTATGGAGAGTCGTTTGTGAAATTTTGGTAAGTTTCTAATTGGAAATCAATAAATGAAAAATAAATGAAAATAGGTTAAAGCTCTGCTATTAAAATGGGCTATTTGTATGTATTGCGCACACACCGAACTGAGGCTTAAGATGGGCTGTGAAAAAGACTAGTTTTATAAAATGTCCCCAATTAAAAGTCCCCAATTAAAAACTTGATATTATTTTATATCATTGAGGACAGTATTATGGAGAGTCGTTTGTGAAATTTTGGTAAGTTTCTAATTGGAAATCAATAAATGAAAAATAAATGAAAATAGGTTAAAGCTCTGCTATTAAAATGGGCTATTTGTATGTATTGCGCACACACCGAACTGAGGCTTAAGATGGGCTGTGAAAAAGACTAGTTTTATAAAATGTCCCCAATTAAAAGTCCCCTATTAAAAACTTGATATTATTTTATATCATTGAGGACAGTATTATGGAGAGTCGTTTGTGAAATTTTGGTAAGTTTCTTATTGGAAATCAATAAATGAAAAATAAATGAAAATAGGTTAAAGCTCTGCTATTAAAATGGGCTATTTGTATGTATTGCGCACACACCGAACTGAGGCTTAAGATGGGCTGTGAAAAAGACTAGTTTTATAAAATGTCCCCAATTAAAAACTTGATATTATTTTATATCATTGAGGACAGTATTATGGAGAGTCGTTTGTGAAATTTTGGTAAGTTTCTAATTGGAAATCAATAAATGAAAAATAAATGAAAATAGGTTAAAGCTCTGCTATTAAAATACGCTAATTGTATGTATTGCGCACACACCGAACTGAGGCTTAAGATGGGCTGTGAAAAAGACTAGTTTTATAAAATGTCCCCAATTAAAAGTCCCCAATTAAAAACTTGATATTATTTTATATCATTGAGGACAGTATTATGGAGAGTCGTTTGTGAAATTTTGGTAAGTTTCTAATTGGAAATCAATAAATGAAAAATAAATGAAAATAGGTTAAAGCTCTGCTATTAAAATGGGCTATTTGTATGTATTGCGCACACACCGAACTGAGGCTTAAGATGGGCTGTGAAAAAGACTAGTTTTATAAAATGTCCCCAATTAAAAGTCCCCAATTAAAAACTTGATATTATTTTATATCATTGAAGACAGTATTATGGAGAGTCGTTTGTGAAATTTTGGTAAGTTTCTAATTGGAAATCAATAAATGAAAAATAAATGAAAATAGGTTAAAGCTCTGCTATTAAATTGGGCTATTTGTATGTATTGCGCACACACCGAACTGAGGCTTAAGATGGGCTGTGAAAAAGACTAGTTTTATAAAATGTCCCCAATTAAAAACTTGATATTATTTTATATCATTGAGGACAGTATTATGGACAGTCGTTTGTGAAATTTTTGTAAGTTTCTAATTGGAAATCAATAAATGAAAAATAAATGAAAATAGGTTAAAGCTCTGCTATTAAAATGGGCTGTTTGTATGTATTGCGCACACACCGAACTGAGGCTTAAGATGGGCTGTGAAAAAGACTAGTTTTATAAAATGTCCCCAATTAAAAGTCCCCAATTAAAAACTTGATATTATTTTATATCATTGAGGACAGTATTATGGAGAGTCGTTTGTGAAATTTTGGTAAGTTTCTAATTGGAAATCAATAAATGAAAAATAAATGAAAATAGGTTAAAGCTCTGCTATTAAAATGGGCTATTTGTATGTATTGCGCACACACCGAACTGAGGCTTAAGATGGGCTGTGAAAAAGACTAGTTTTATAAAATGTCCCCAATTAAAAACTTGATATTATTTTATATCATTGAGGACAGTATTATGGAGAGTCGTTTGTGAAATTTTGGTAAGTTTCTAATTGGAAATCAATAAATGAAAAATAAATGAAAATAGGTTAAAGCTCTGCTATTAAAATGGGCTAATTGTATGTATTGCGCACACACCGAACTGAGGCTTAAGATGGGCTGTGAAAAAGACTAGTTTTATAAAATGTCCCCAATTAAAAGTCCCCAATTAAAAACTTGATATTATTTTATATCATTGAGGACAGTATTATGGAGAGTCGTTTGTGAAATTTTGGTAAGTTTCTAATTGGAAATCAATAAATGAAAAATAAATGAAAATAGGTTAAAGCTCTGCTATTAAAATGGGCTATTTGTATGTATTGCGCACACACCGAACTGAGGCTTAAGATGGGCTGTGAAAAAGACTAGTTTTATAAAATGTCCCCAATTAAAAGTCCCCAATTAAAAACTTGATATTATTTTATATCATTGAGGACAGTATTATGGAGAGTCGTTTGTGAAATTTTGGTAAGTTTCTAATTGGAAATCAATAAATGAAAAATAAATGAAAATAGGTTAAAGCTCTGCTATTAAAATGGGCTATTTGTATGTATTGCGCACACACCGAACTGAGGCTTAAGATGGGCTGTGAAAAAGACTAGTTTTGTAAAATGTCCCCAATTAAAAACTTGATATTATTTTATATCATTGAGGACAGTATTATGGAGAGTCGTTTGTGAAATTTTGGTAAGTTTCTAATTGGAAATCAATAAATGAAAAATAAATGAAAATAGGTTAAAGCTCTGCTATTAAAATGGGCTGTTTGTATGTATTGCGCACACACCGAACTGAGGCTTAAGATGGGCTGTGAAAAAGACTAGTTTTATAAAATGTCCCCAATTAAAAGTCCCCAATTAAAAACTTGATATTATTTTATATCATTGAGGACAGTATTATGGAGAGTCGTTTGTGAAATTTTGGTAAGTTTCTAATTGGAAATAAATAAATGAAAAATAAATGAAAATAGGTTAAAGCTCTGCTATTAAAATGGGCTATTTGTATGTATTGCGCACACACCGAACTGAGGCTTAAGATGGGCTGTGAAAAAGACTAGTTTTATAAAATGTCCCCAATTAAAAACTTGATATTATTTTATATCATTGAGGACAGTATTATGGAGAGTCGTTTGTGAAATTTTGGTAAGTTTCTAATTGGAAATCAATAAATGAAAAATAAATGAAAATAGGTTAAAGCTCTGCTATTAAAATGGGCTATTTGTATGTATTGCGCACACACCGAACTGAGGCTTAAGATGGGCTGTGAAAAAGACTAGTTTTGTAAAATGTCCCCAATTAAAAACTTGATATTATTTTATATCATTGAGGACAGTATTATGGAGAGTCGTTTGTGAAATTTTGGTAAGTTTCTAATTGGAAATCAATAAATGAAAAATAAATGAAAATAGGTTAAAGCTCTGCTATTAAAATGGGCTGTTTGTATGTATTGCGCACACACCGAACTGAGGCTTAAGATGGGCTGTGAAAAAGACTAGTTTTATAAAATGTCCCCAATTAAAAGTCCCCAATTAAAAACTTGATATTATTTTATATCATTGAGGACAGTATTATGGAGAGTCGTTTGTGAAATTTTGGTAAGTTTCTAATTGGAAATAAATAAATGAAAAATAAATGAAAATAGGTTAAAGCTCTGCTATTAAAATGGGCTATTTGTATGTATTGCGCACACACCGAACTGAGGCTTAAGATGGGCTGTGAAAAAGACTAGTTTTATAAAATGTCCCCAATTAAAAACTTGATATTATTTTATATCATTGAGGACAGTATTATGGAGAGTCGTTTGTGAAATTTTGGTAAGTTTCTAAATGGAAATCAATAAATGAAAAATAAATGAAAATAGGTTAAAGCTCTGCTATTAAAATGGGCTGTTTGTATGTATTGCGCACACACCGAACTGAGGCTTAAGATGGGCTGTGAAAAAGACTAGTTTTATAAAATGTCCCCAATTAAAAGTCCCCAATTAAAAACTTGATATTATTTTATATCATTGAGGAAAGTATTATGGAGAGTCGTTTGTGAAATTTTGGTAAGTTTCTAATTGGAAATCAATAAATGAAAAATAAATGAAAATAGGTTAAAGCTCTGCTATTAAAATGGGCTATTTGTATGGGGCTATTTGTATGTATTGCGCACACACCGAACTGAGGCTTAAGATGGGCTGTGAAAAAGACTAGTTTTATAAAATGTCCCCAATTAAAAACTTGATATTATTTTATATCATTGAGGACAGTATTATGGAGAGTCGTTTGTGAAATTTTGGTAAGTTTCTAATTGGAAATCAATAAATGAAAAATAAATGAAAATAGGTTAAAGCTCTGCTATTAAAATGGGCTATTTGTATGTATTGCGCACACACCAAACTGAGGCTTAAGATGGGCTGTGAAAATACTAGTTTTATAAAATGTCCCCAATTAAAAACTTGATATTATTTTATATCATTGAGGACAGTATTATGGAGAGTCGTTTGTGAAATTTTGGTAAGTTTCTAATTGGAAATCAATAAATGAAAAATAAATGAAAATAGGTTAAAGCTCTGCTATTAAAATGGGCTATTTGTATGTATTGCGCACACACCGAACTGAGGCTTAAGATGGGCTGTGAAAAAGACTAGTTTTATAAAATGTCCCCAATTAAAAGTCCCCAATTAAAAACTTGATATTATTTTATATCATTGAGGACAGTATTATGGAGAGTCGTTTGTGAAATTTTGGTAAGTTTCTAATTGGAAATCAATAAATGAAAAAAAAATGAAAATAGGTTAAAGCTCTGCTATTAAAATGGGCTATTTGTATGTATTGCGCACACACCGAACTGAGGCTTAAGATGGGCTGTGAAAAAGACTAGTTTTGTAAAATGTCCCCAATTAAAAACTTGATATTATTTTATATCATTGAGGACAGTATTATGGAGAGTCGTTTGTGAAATTTTGGTAAGTTTCTAATTGGAAATCAATAAATGAAAAATAAATGAAAATAGGTTAAAGCTCTGCTATTAAAATGGGCTATTTGTATGTATTGCGCACACACCGAACTGAGGCTTAAGATGGGCTGTGAAAAAGACTAGTTTTGTAAAATGTCCCCAATTAAAAACTTGATATTATTTTATATCATTGAGGACAGTATTATGGAGAGTCGTTTGTGAAATTTTGGTAAGTTTCTAATTGGAAATCAATAAATGAAAAATAAATGAAAATAGGTTAAAGCTCTGCTATTAAAATGGGCTGTTTGTATGTATTGCGCACACACCGAACTGAGGCTTAAGATGGGCTGTGAAAAAGACTAGTTTTATAAAATGTCCCCAATTAAAAGTCCCCAATTAAAAACTTGATATTATTTTATATCATTGAGGACAGTATTATGGAGAGTCGTTTGTGAAATTTTGGTAAGTTTCTAATTGGAAATAAATAAATGAAAAATAAATGAAAATAGGTTAAAGCTCTGCTATTAAAATGGGCTATTTGTATGTATTGCGCACACACCGAACTGAGGCTTAAGATGGGCTGTGAAAAAGACTAGTTTTATAAAATGTCCCCAATTAAAAACTTGATATTATTTTATATCATTGAGGACAGTATTATGGAGAGTCGTTTGTGAAATTTTGGTAAGTTTCTAAATGGAAATCAATAAATGAAAAATAAATGAAAATAGGTTAAAGCTCTGCTATTAAAATGGGCTGTTTGTATGTATTGCGCACACACCGAACTGAGGCTTAAGATGGGCTGTGAAAAAGACTAGTTTTATAAAATGTCCCCAATTAAAAGTCCCCAATTAAAAACTTGATATTATTTTATATCATTGAGGACAGTATTATGGAGAGTCGTTTGTGAAATTTTGGTAAGTTTCTAATTGGAAATCAATAAATGAAAAATAAATGAAAATAGGTTAAAGCTCTGCTATTAAAATGGGCTATTTGTATGTATTGCGCACACACCGAACTGAGGCTTAAGATGGGCTGTGAAAAAGACTAGTTTTATAAAATGTCCCCAATTAAAAGTCCCCAATTAAAAACTTGATATTATTTTATATCATTGAGGACAGTATTATGGTGAGTCGTTTGTGAAATTTTGGTAAGTTTCTAATTGGAAATCAATAAATGAAAAATAAATGAAAATAGGTTAAAGCTCTGCTATTAAAATGGGCTATTTGTATGTATTGCGCACACACCGAACTGAGGCTTAAGATGGGCTGTGAAAAAGACTAGTTTTATAAAATGTCCCCAATTAAAAACTTGATATTATTTTATATCATTGAGGACAGTATTATGGAGAGTCGTTTGTGAAACTTTGGTAAGTTTCTAATTGGAAATCAATAAATGAAAAATAAATGAAAATAGGTTAAAGCTCTGCTATTAAAATGGGCTATTTGTATGTATTGCGCACACACCGAACTGAGGCTTAAGATGGGCTGTGAAAAAGACTAGTTTTATAAAATGTCCCCAATTAAAAACTTGATATTATTTTATATCATTGAGGACAGTATTATGGAGAGTCGTTTGTGAAATTTTGGTAAGTTTCTAATTGGAAATCAATAAATGAAAAATAAATGAAAATAGGTTAAAGCTCTGCTATTAAAATGGGCTATTTGTATGTATTGCGCACACACCAAACTGAGGCTTAAGATGGGCTGTGAAAAAGACTAGTTTTATAAAATGTCCCCAATTAAAAACTTGATATTATTTTATATCATTGAGGACAGTATTATGGAGAGTCGTTTGTGAAATTTTGGTAAGTTTCTAATTGGAAATCAATAAATGAAAAATAAATGAAAATAGGTTAAAGCTCTGCTATTAAAATGGGCTATTTGTATGTATTGCGCACACACCGAACTGAGGCTTAAGATGGGCTGTGAAAAAGACTAGTTTTATAAAATGTCCCCAATTAAAAGTCCCCAATTAAAAACTTGATATTATTTTATATCATTGAGGACAGTATTATGGAGAGTCGTTTGTGAAATTTTGGTAAGTTTCTAATTGGAAATCAATAAATGAAAAAAAAATGAAAATAGGTTAAAGCTCTGCTATTAAAATGGGCTATTTGTATGTATTGCGCACACACCGTACTGAGGCTTAAGATGGGCTGTGAAAAAGACTAGTTTTATAAAATGTCCCCAATTAAAAACTTGATATTATTTTATATCATTGAGGACAGTATTATGGAGAGTCGTTTGTGAAATTTTGGTAAGTTTCTAATTGGAAATCAATAAATGAAAAATAAATGAAAGTAGGTTAAAGCTCTGCTATTAAAATGGGCTATTTGTATGTATTGCGCACACACCGAACTGAGGCTTAAGATGGGCTGTGAAAAAGACTAGTTTTATAAAATGTCCCCAATTAAAAACTTGATATTATTTTATATCATTGAGGACAGTATTATGGAGAGTCGTTTGTGAAATTTTGGTAAGTTTCTAATTGGAAATCAATAAATGAAAAATAAATGAAAATAGGTTAAAGCTCTGCTATTAAAATGGGCTAATTGTATGTATTGCGCACACACCGAACTGAGGCTTAAGATGGGCTGTGAAAAAGACTAGTTTTATAAAATGTCCCCAATTAAAAGTCCCCAATTAAAAACTTGATATTATTTTATATCATTGAGGACAGTATTATGGAGAGTCGTTTGTGAAATTTTGGTAAGTTTCTAATTGGAAATCAATAAATGAAAAATAAATGAAAATAGGTTAAAGCTCTGCTATTAAAATGGGCTATTTGTATGTATTGCGCACACACCGAACTGAGGCTTAAGATGGGCTGTGAAAAAGACTAGTTTTGTAAAATGTCCCCAATTAAAAACTTGATATTATTTTATATCATTGAGGACAGTATTATGGAGAGTCGTTTGTGAAATTTTGGTAAGTTTCTAATTGGAAATCAATAAATGAAAAATAAATGAAAATAGGTTAAAGCTCTGCTATTAAAATGGGCTATTTGTATGTATTGCGCACACACCGAACTGAGGCTTAAGATGGGCTGTGAAAAAGACTAGTTTTGTAAAATGTCCCCAATTAAAAACTTGATATTATTTTATATCATTGAGGACAGTATTATGGAGAGTCGTTTGTGAAATTTTGGTAAGTTTCTAATTGGAAATCAATAAATGAAAAATAAATGAAAATAGGTTAAAGCTCTGCTATTAAAATGGGCTGTTTGTATGTATTGCGCACACACCGAACTGAGGCTTAAGATGGGCTGTGAAAAAGACTAGTTTTATAAAATGTCCCCAATTAAAAGTCCCCAATTAAAAACTTGATATTATTTTATATCATTGAGGACAGTATTATGGAGAGTCGTTTGTGAAATTTTGGTAAGTTTCTAATTGGAAATAAATAAATGAAAAATAAATGAAAATAGGTTAAAGCTCTGCTATTAAAATGGGCTATTTGTATGTATTGCGCACACACCGAACTGAGGCTTAAGATGGGCTGTGAAAAAGACTAGTTTTATAAAATGTCCCCAATTAAAAACTTGATATTATTTTATATCATTGAGGACAGTATTATGGAGAGTCGTTTGTGAAATTTTGGTAAGTTTCTAAATGGAAATCAATAAATGAAAAATAAATGAAAATAGGTTAAAGCTCTGCTATTAAAATGGGCTGTTTGTATGTATTGCGCACACACCGAACTGAGGCTTAAGATGGGCTGTGAAAAAGACTAGTTTTATAAAATGTCCCCAATTAAAAGTCCCCAATTAAAAACTTGATATTATTTTATATCATTGAGGACAGTATTATGGAGAGTCGTTTGTGAAATTTTGGTAAGTTTCTAATTGGAAATCAATAAATGAAAAATAAATGAAAATAGGTTAAAGCTCTGCTATTAAAATGGGCTATTTGTATGTATTGCGCACACACCGAACTGAGGCTTAAGATGGGCTGTGAAAAAGACTAGTTTTGTAAAATGTCCCCAATTAAAAACTTGATATTATTTTATATCATTGAGGACAGTATTATGGAGAGTCGTTTGTGAAATTTTGGTAAGTTTCTAATTGGAAATCAATAAATGAAAAATAAATGAAAATAGGTTAAAGCTCTGCTATTAAAATGGGCTATTTGTATGTATTGCGCACACACCGAACTGAGGCTTAAGATGGGCTGTGAAAAAGACTAGTTTTGTAAAATGTCCCCAATTAAAAACTTGATATTATTTTATATCATTGAGGACAGTATTATGGAGAGTCGTTTGTGAAATTTTGGTAAGTTTCTAATTGGAAATCAATAAATGAAAAATAAATGAAAATAGGTTAAAGCTCTGCTATTAAAATGGGCTGTTTGTATGTATTGCGCACACACCGAACTGAGGCTTAAGATGGGCTGTGAAAAAGACTAGTTTTATAAAATGTCCCCAATTAAAAGTCCCCAATTAAAAACTTGATATTATTTTATATCATTGAGGACAGTATTATGGAGAGTCGTTTGTGAAATTTTGGTAAGTTTCTAATTGGAAATAAATAAATGAAAAATAAATGAAAATAGGTTAAAGCTCTGCTATTAAAATGGGCTATTTGTATGTATTGCGCACACACCGAACTGAGGCTTAAGATGGGCTGTGAAAAAGACTAGTTTTATAAAATGTCCCCAATTAAAAACTTGATATTATTTTATATCATTGAGGACAGTATTATGGAGAGTCGTTTGTGAAATTTTGGTAAGTTTCTAAATGGAAATCAATAAATGAAAAATAAATGAAAATAGGTTAAAGCTCTGCTATTAAAATGGGCTGTTTGTATGTATTGCGCACACACCGAACTGAGGCTTAAGATGGGCTGTGAAAAAGACTAGTTTTATAAAATGTCCCCAATTAAAAGTCCCCAATTAAAAACTTGATATTATTTTATATCATTGAGGACAGTATTATGGAGAGTCGTTTGTGAAATTTTGGTAAGTTTCTAATTGGAAATCAATAAATGAAAAATAAATGAAAATAGGTTAAAGCTCTGCTATTAAAATGGGCTATTTGTATGTATTGCGCACACACCGAACTGAGGCTTAAGATGGGCTGTGAAAAAGACTAGTTTTATAAAATGTCCCCAATTAAAAGTCCCCAATTAAAAACTTGATATTATTTTATATCATTGAGGACAGTATTATGGTGAGTCGTTTGTGAAATTTTGGTAAGTTTCTAATTGGAAATCAATAAATGAAAAATAAATGAAAATAGGTTAAAGCTCTGCTATTAAAATGGGCTATTTGTATGTATTGCGCACACACCGAACTGAGGCTTAAGATGGGCTGTGAAAAAGACTAGTTTTATAAAATGTCCCCAATTAAAAACTTGATATTATTTTATATCATTGAGGACAGTATTATGGAGAGTCGTTTGTGAAATTTTGGTAAGTTTCTAATTGGAAATCAATAAATGAAAAATAAATGAAAATAGGTTAAAGCTCTGCTATTAAAATGGGCTATTTGTATGTATTGCGCACACACCAAACTGAGGCTTAAGATGGGCTGTGAAAAAGACTAGTTTTATAAAATGTCCCCAATTAAAAACTTGATATTATTTTATATCATTGAGGACAGTATTATGGAGAGTCGTTTGTGAAATTTTGGTAAGTTTCTAATTGGAAATCAATAAATGAAAAATAAATGAAAATAGGTTAAAGCTCTGCTATTAAAATGGGCTATTTGTATGTATTGCGCACACACCGAACTGAGGCTTAAGATGGGCTGTGAAAAAGACTAGTTTTATAAAATGTCCCCAATTAAAAGTCCCCAATTAAAAACTTGATATTATTTTATATCATTGAGGACAGTATTATGGAGAGTCGTTTGTGAAATTTTGGTAAGTTTCTAATTGGAAATCAATAAATGAAAAATAAATGAAAGTAGGTTAAAGCTCTGCTATTAAAATGGGCTATTTGTATGTATTGCGCACACACCGAACTGAGGCTTAAGATGGGCTGTGAAAAAGACTAGTTTTATAAAATGTCCCCAATTAAAAACTTGATATTATTTTATATCATTGAGGACAGTATTATGGAGAGTCGTTTGTGAAATTTTGGTAAGTTTCTAATTGGAAATCAATAAATGAAAAATAAATGAAAATAGGTTAAAGCTCTGCTATTAAAATGGGCTAATTGTATGTATTGCGCACACACCGAACTGAGGCTTAAGATGGGCTGTGAAAAAGACTAGTTTTATAAAATGTCCCCAATTAAAAGTCCCCAATTAAAAACTTGATATTATTTTATATCATTGAGGACAGTATTATGGAGAGTCGTTTGTGAAATTTTGGTAAGTTTCTAATTGGAAATCAATAAATGAAAAATAAATGAAAATAGGTTAAAGCTCTGCTATTAAAATGGGCTATTTGTATGTATTGCGCACACACCGAACTGAGGCTTAAGATGGGCTGTGAAAAAGACTAGTTTTGTAAAATGTCCCCAATTAAAAACTTGATATTATTTTATATCATTGAGGACAGTATTATGGAGAGTCGTTTGTGAAATTTTGGTAAGTTTCTAATTGGAAATCAATAAATGAAAAATAAATGAAAATAGGTTAAAGCTCTGCTATTAAAATGGGCTGTTTGTATGTATTGCGCACACACCGAACTGAGGCTTAAGATGGGCTGTGAAAAAGACTAGTTTTATAAAATGTCCCCAATTAAAAGTCCCCAATTAAAAACTTGATATTATTTTATATCATTGAGGACAGTATTATGGAGAGTCGTTTGTGAAATTTTGGTAAGTTTCTAATTGGAAATAAATAAATGAAAAATAAATGAAAATAGGTTAAAGCTCTGCTATTAAAATGGGCTATTTGTATGTATTGCGCACACACCGAACTGAGGCTTAAGATGGGCTGTGAAAAAGACTAGTTTTATAAAATGTCCCCAATTAAAAACTTGATATTATTTTATATCATTGAGGACAGTATTATGGAGAGTCGTTTGTGAAATTTTGGTAAGTTTCTAATTGGAAATCAATAAATGAAAAATAAATGAAAATAGGTTAAAGCTCTGCTATTAAAATGGGCTATTTGTATGTATTGCGCACACACCGAACTGAGGCTTAAGATGGGCTGTGAAAAAGACTAGTTTTGTAAAATGTCCCCAATTAAAAACTTGATATTATTTTATATCATTGAGGACAGTATTATGGAGAGTCGTTTGTGAAATTTTGGTAAGTTTCTAATTGGAAATCAATAAATGAAAAATAAATGAAAATAGGTTAAAGCTCTGCTATTAAAATGGGCTGTTTGTATGTATTGCGCACACACCGAACTGAGGCTTAAGATGGGCTGTGAAAAAGACTAGTTTTATAAAATGTCCCCAATTAAAAGTCCCCAATTAAAAACTTGATATTATTTTATATCATTGAGGACAGTATTATGGAGAGTCGTTTGTGAAATTTTGGTAAGTTTCTAATTGGAAATCAATAAATGAAAAATAAATGAAAATAGGTTAAAGCTCTGCTATTAAAATGGGCTATTTGTATGTATTGCGCACACACCGAACTGAGGCTTAAGATGGGCTGTGAAAAAGAATAGTTTTATAAAATGTCCCCAATTAAAAGTCCCCAATTAAAAACTTGATATTATTTTATATCATTGAAGACAGTATTATGGAGAGTCGTTTGTGAAATTTTGGTAAGTTTCTAATTGGAAATCAATAAATGAAAAATAAATGAAAATAGGTTAAAGCTCTGCTATTAAATTGGGCTATTTGTATGTATTGCGCACACACCGAACTGAGGCTTAAGATGGGCTGTGAAAAAGACTAGTTTTATAAAATGTCCCCAATTAAAAACTTGATATTATTTTATATCATTGAGGACAGTATTATGGACAGTCGTTTGTGAAATTTTGGTAAGTTTCTAATTGGAAATCAATAAATGAAAAATAAATGAAAATAGGTTAAAGCTCTGCTATTAAAATGGGCTGTTTGTATGTATTGCGCACACACCGAACTGAGGCTTAAGATGGGCTGTGAAAAAGACTAGTTTTATAAAATGTCCCCAATTAAAAGTCCCCAATTAAAAACTTGATATTATTTTATATCATTGAGGACAGTATTATGGAGAGTCGTTTGTGAAATTTTGGTAAGTTTCTAATTGGAAATCAATAAATGAAAAATAAATGAAAATAGGTTAAAGCTCTGCTATTAAAATGGGCTATTTGTATGTATTGCGCACACACCGAACTGAGGCTTAAGATGGGCTGTGAAAAAGACTAGTTTTATAAAATGTCCCCAATTAAAAACTTGATATTATTTTATATCATTGAGGACAGTATTATGGAGAGTCGTTTGTGAAATTTTGGTAAGTTTCTAATTGGAAATCAATAAATGAAAAATAAATGAAAATAGGTTAAAGCTCTGCTATTAAAATGGGCTAATTGTATGTATTGCGCACACACCGAACTGAGGCTTAAGATGGGCTGTGAAAAAGACTAGTTTTATAAAATGTCCCCAATTAAAAACTTGATATTATTTTATATCATTGAGGACAGTATTATGGAGAGTCGTTTGTGAAATTTTGGTAAGTTTCTAATTGGAAATCAATAAATGAAAAATAAATGAAAATAGGTTAAAGCTCTGCTATTAAAATGGGCTGTTTGTATGTATTGCGCACACACCGAACTGAGGCTTAAGATGGGCTGTGAAAAAGACTAGTTTTATAAAATGTCCCCAATTAAAAGTCCCCAATTAAAAACTTGATATTATTTTATATCATTGAGGACAGTATTATGGAGAGTCGTTTGTGAAATTTTGGTAAGTTTCTAATTGGAAATAAATAAATGAAAAATAAATGAAAATAGGTTAAAGCTCTGCTATTAAAATGGGCTATTTGTATGTATTGCGCACACACCGAACTGAGGCTTAAGATGGGCTGTGAAAAAGACTAGTTTTATAAAATGTCCCCAATTAAAAACTTGATATTATTTTATATCATTGAGGACAGTATTATGGAGAGTCGTTTGTGAAATTTTGGTAAGTTTCTAATTGGAAATCAATAAATGAAAAATAAATGAAAATAGGTTAAAGCTCTGCTATTAAAATGGGCTATTTGTATGTATTGCGCACACACCGAACTGAGGCTTAAGATGGGCTGTGAAAAAGACTAGTTTTGTAAAATGTCCCCAATTAAAAACTTGATATTATTTTATATCATTGAGGACAGTATTATGGAGAGTCGTTTGTGAAATTTTGGTAAGTTTCTAATTGGAAATCAATAAATGAAAAATAAATGAAAATAGGTTAAAGCTCTGCTATTAAAATGGGCTGTTTGTATGTATTGCGCACACACCGAACTGAGGCTTAAGATGGGCTGTGAAAAAGACTAGTTTTATAAAATGTCCCCAATTAAAAGTCCCCAATTAAAAACTTGATATTATTTTATATCATTGAGGACAGTATTATGGAGAGTCGTTTGTGAAATTTTGGTAAGTTTCTAATTGGAAATAAATAAATGAAAAATAAATGAAAATAGGTTAAAGCTCTGCTATTAAAATGGGCTATTTGTATGTATTGCGCACACACCGAACTGAGGCTTAAGATGGGCTGTGAAAAAGACTAGTTTTATAAAATGTCCCCAATTAAAAACTTGATATTATTTTATATCATTGAGGACAGTATTATGGAGAGTCGTTTGTGAAATTTTGGTAAGTTTCTAAATGGAAATCAATAAATGAAAAATAAATGAAAATAGGTTAAAGCTCTGCTATTAAAATGGGCTGTTTGTATGTATTGCGCACACACCGAACTGAGGCTTAAGATGGGCTGTGAAAAAGACTAGTTTTATAAAATGTCCCCAATTAAAAGTCCCCAATTAAAAACTTGATATTATTTTATATCATTGAGGACAGTATTATGGAGAGTCGTTTGTGAAATTTTGGTAAGTTTCTAATTGGAAATCAATAAATGAAAAATAAATGAAAATAGGTTAAAGCTCTGCTATTAAAATGGGCTATTTGTATGTATTGCGCACACACCAAACTGAGGCTTAAGATGGGCTGTGAAAAAGACTAGTTTTATAAAATGTCCCCAATTAAAAACTTGATATTATTTTATATCATTGAGGACAGTATTATGGAGAGTCGTTTGTGAAATTTTGGTAAGTTTCTAATTGGAAATCAATAAATGAAAAATAAATGAAAATAGGTTAAAGCTCTGCTATTAAAATGGGCTATTTGTATGTATTGCGCACACACCGAACTGAGGCTTAAGATGGGCTGTGAAAAAGACTAGTTTTATAAAATGTCCCCAATTAAAAGTCCCCAATTAAAAACTTGATATTATTTTATATCATTGAGGACAGTATTATGGAGAGTCGTTTGTGAAATTTTGGTAAGTTTCTAATTGGAAATCAATAAATGAAAAAAAAATGAAAATAGGTTAAAGCTCTGCTATTAAAATGGGCTATTTGTATGTATTGCGCACACACCGAACTGAGGCTTAAGATGGGCTGTGAAAAAGACTAGTTTTGTAAAATGTCCCCAATTAAAAACTTGATATTATTTTATATCATTGAGGACAGTATTATGGAGAGTCGTTTGTGAAATTTTGGTAAGTTTCTAATTGGAAATCAATAAATGAAAAATAAATGAAAATAGGTTAAAGCTCTGCTATTAAAATGGGCTATTTGTATGTATTGCGCACACACCGAACTGAGGCTTAAGATGGGCTGTGAAAAAGACTAGTTTTGTAAAATGTCCCCAATTAAAAACTTGATATTATTTTATATCATTGAGGACAGTATTATGGAGAGTCGTTTGTGAAATTTTGGTAAGTTTCTAATTGGAAATCAATAAATGAAAAATAAATGAAAATAGGTTAAAGCTCTGCTATTAAAATGGGCTGTTTGTATGTATTGCGCACACACCGAACTGAGGCTTAAGATGGGCTGTGAAAAAGACTAGTTTTATAAAATGTCCCCAATTAAAAGTCCCCAATTAAAAACTTGATATTATTTTATATCATTGAGGACAGTATTATGGAGAGTCGTTTGTGAAATTTTGGTAAGTTTCTAATTGGAAATAAATAAATGAAAAATAAATGAAAATAGGTTAAAGCTCTGCTATTAAAATGGGCTATTTGTATGTATTGCGCACACACCGAACTGAGGCTTAAGATGGGCTGTGAAAAAGACTAGTTTTATAAAATGTCCCCAATTAAAAACTTGATATTATTTTATATCATTGAGGACAGTATTATGGAGAGTCGTTTGTGAAATTTTGGTAAGTTTCTAAATGGAAATCAATAAATGAAAAATAAATGAAAATAGGTTAAAGCTCTGCTATTAAAATGGGCTGTTTGTATGTATTGCGCACACACCGAACTGAGGCTTAAGATGGGCTGTGAAAAAGACTAGTTTTATAAAATGTCCCCAATTAAAAGTCCCCAATTAAAAACTTGATATTATTTTATATCATTGAGGACAGTATTATGGAGAGTCGTTTGTGAAATTTTGGTAAGTTTCTAATTGGAAATCAATAAATGAAAAATAAATGAAAATAGGTTAAAGCTCTGCTATTAAAATGGGCTATTTGTATGTATTGCGCACACACCGAACTGAGGCTTAAGATGGGCTGTGAAAAAGACTAGTTTTATAAAATGTCCCCAATTAAAAGTCCCCAATTAAAAACTTGATATTATTTTATATCATTGAGGACAGTATTATGGTGAGTCGTTTGTGAAATTTTGGTAAGTTTCTAATTGGAAATCAATAAATGAAAAATAAATGAAAATAGGTTAAAGCTCTGCTATTAAAATGGGCTATTTGTATGTATTGCGCACACACCGAACTGAGGCTTAAGATGGGCTGTGAAAAAGACTAGTTTTATAAAATGTCCCCAATTAAAAACTTGATATTATTTTATATCATTGAGGACAGTATTATGGAGAGTCGTTTGTGAAACTTTGGTAAGTTTCTAATTGGAAATCAATAAATGAAAAATAAATGAAAATAGGTTAAAGCTCTGCTATTAAAATGGGCTATTTGTATGTATTGCGCACACACCGAACTGAGGCTTAAGATGGGCTGTGAAAAAGACTAGTTTTATAAAATGTCCCCAATTAAAAACTTGATATTATTTTATATCATTGAGGACAGTATTATGGAGAGTCGTTTGTGAAATTTTGGTAAGTTTCTAATTGGAAATCAATAAATGAAAAATAAATGAAAATAGGTTAAAGCTCTGCTATTAAAATGGGCTATTTGTATGTATTGCGCACACACCAAACTGAGGCTTAAGATGGGCTGTGAAAAAGACTAGTTTTATAAAATGTCCCCAATTAAAAACTTGATATTATTTTATATCATTGAGGACAGTATTATGGAGAGTCGTTTGTGAAATTTTGGTAAGTTTCTAATTGGAAATCAATAAATGAAAAATAAATGAAAATAGGTTAAAGCTCTGCTATTAAAATGGGCTATTTGTATGTATTGCGCACACACCGAACTGAGGCTTAAGATGGGCTGTGAAAAAGACTAGTTTTATAAAATGTCCCCAATTAAAAGTCCCCAATTAAAAACTTGATATTATTTTATATCATTGAGGACAGTATTATGGAGAGTCGTTTGTGAAATTTTGGTAAGTTTCTAATTGGAAATCAATAAATGAAAAAAAAATGAAAATAGGTTAAAGCTCTGCTATTAAAATGGGTTATTTGTATGTATTGCGCACACACCGAACTGAGGCTTAAGATGGGCTGTGAAAAAGACTAGTTTTATAAAATGTCCCCAATTAAAAACTTGATATTATTTTATATCATTGAGGACAGTATTATGGAGAGTCGTTTGTGAAATTTTGGTAAGTTTCTAATTGGAAATCAATAAATGAAAAATAAATGAAAGTAGGTTAAAGCTCTGCTATTAAAATGGGCTATTTGTATGTATTGCGCACACACCGAACTGAGGCTTAAGATGGGCTGTGAAAAAGACTAGTTTTATAAAATGTCCCCAATTAAAAACTTGATATTATTTTATATCATTGAGGACAGTATTATGGAGAGTCGTTTGTGAAATTTTGGTAAGTTTCTAAATGGAAATCAATAAATGAAAAATAAATGAAAATAGGTTAAAGCTCTGCTATTAAAATGGGCTGTTTGTATGTATTGCGCACACACCAAACTGAGGCTTAAGATGGGCTGTGAAAAAGACTAGTTTTATAAAATGTCCCCAATTAAAAGTCCCCAATTAAAAACTTGATATTATTTTATATCATTGAGGACAGTATTATGGAGAGTCGTTTGTGAAATTTTGGTAAGTTTCTAATTGGAAATCAATAAATGAAAAATAAATGAAAATAGGTTAAAGCTCTGCTATTAAAATGGGCTATTTGTATGTATTGCGCACACACCGAACTGAGGCTTAAGATGGGCTGTGAAAAAGACTAGTTTTATAACATGTCCCCAATTAAAAACTTGATATTATTTTATATCATTGAGGACAGTATTATGAAGAGTCGTTTGTGAAATTTTGGTAAGTTTCTAATTGGAAATCAATAAATGAAAAATAAATGAAAATAGGTTAAAGCTCTGCTATTAAAATGGGCTATTTGTATGTATTGCGCACACACCGAACTGAGGCTTAAGTTGGGCTGTGAAAAAGACTAGTTTTATAAAATGTCCCCAATTAAAAACTTGATATTATTTTATATCATTGAGGACAGTATTATGGAGAGTCGTTTGTGAAATTTTGGTAAGTTTCTAATTGGAATTCAATAAATGAAAAATAAATGAAAATAGGTTAAAGCTCTGCTATTAAAATGGGCTATTTGTATGTATTGCGCACACACCACGGCCGTATCAAGCCCATTAACACAGCGCATTAAAAGATTTCGCAACGAACAAACGTTTCCTCCAGTAATGAAACAACAATCCGTTTCCAAAATGGCGGAGGCTCAACGTTAACGTTGAATAAAAAAACGATAATTACATTGAATTGTCCATACATAACCAATTGATTTTCGAGTTATTTGTTCATAATTTATCATAAACACTTTCAATCGATCACTTTTATTTATTGAGAGTAATAATGTGTGAGGAAAAATATAAAATATGAGGGTTTTTCCACCCTGGTAACTGGACGTGAATTCCCGAAGATAGTGAGAAACTGTTGATTCTAAAATGTCCCAAAATAAAAATTCTGGGTTTTCCCGATAAAGTGGAGCCAATTTCTTGAAAAAAATATACTTGTTTTCCCTAAAGCCCAAACGAATAAAACAAGACAGCGGGCATATTTACAAGAAATAGATTTTTAAGAGTGTGTTTTTCACGGAGATGAACAAAAAATCACGTAAAACTCCTATTAAAATGTACACACAGTCGCAGACGTGCACCGCGCACCTCCACAGCCAACACGTCAATAGCGCGCGGGATGCAAAACGTAGATTAGTGTAGTAAAAAGATCTATGTACTACTACCATAGCTCTATGACTACTACTCAGTATGTTGTTTACGTTCGTATCGCGATCGTCAAACACAGACTCTCAAATAAAGATGTGTTGAACAAACAGACTGCAATACTACTGTGATTCACTGTTTCAAGGTAAACACTTTATTGCAACGATGACATCTTTACAGGAAGTTTTCCAGATATGAATACATTGCAGTTTCATCAATTAGCACTTGATAAGTTGTGTCGTGTGTGCACAAAATTAAATACAAATAATTCATATGTGGCAGTGGATTGTGCACAATACAGAAAGGAATTAGAAATACTGTACAGTATAAATATCTGGCTCGATGATTCAACAAGGCATCCGAATAAATTATGCTGGAGGTGTGTGCGTAATTTGACACATTGTAAACAACAAACTAGGGAATTTGAATATTCATCTGCTACACAAAAAACTACTGACGAATGGCCGACTCACTCAAGATCTGGAACATGCACCACATGTGAGCAGTACAGAAAAAGTACTTAAGGGGGGTCGCCCTGTTAAGAGAAATCGTACTGGAAAAGGTCTTCCGAACATTAATCCACCGAGCCTCAACAAACAGGACTGTGAGAAAAGTTATCTGTTTAACTTTGCGACTAATGATTCTGCGTACACAGTTCCCCCAAATCTCGACATTCTTGGCACAGAGAAGGCAGTGGAGACAATTTTCATATGTGCAATATGCCAGTGTATCCTGAGCTCCCCTTCTGTGCAAACTCAATGCGAACACAACTACTGTTCTTCATGTTTAGAGCAGTGGTTCGTTTTTCGAGGCAGTCACACCGTTCCCTGCCCTGTATGTCAAGTTAGTGTGAATCATGACAACGTCACATCATCACCCCGAATTTTGAGGCTTCAGCTTAGCACATTGACAACAGTTTGCACAGTATGCGGAACAATAGGTAAACTGTCCAAAATGGCTGACCATGTTTGTCCAGAAAAGGATAAAACACCATCATGTAACTGTGACTTGTGTTCAAAATCAGCAAACCCCATCCAAACATATCCCGAGACAAGCACAGTTAAAATACACAGAGATGATATTATAAAGGCTGCAAACCTTCTCAAGCAAGTTGCAGTGGAACACAGCAGAGGCACACCTATCCCAGCAGAAATTGAAGAAGTCAGTGATCGCTGGACTTGGTTAAAGCTTAGTGCACACAAGGGAAACGATGTGCGCTTGAAAACACCAGGCCGGGTATGTATTGTAAAACAACTTGCATTGTTATTAATTATTATTTTCTTTAAATACTTTTTACAAGTGTACAAGTCAAATTTACATCATTCGCATACCACAGCCATCAATAAATTATGTACTTAATAAACATTTTCATAATAATAAAAATATTGATGGTTAGGATTTAGCTTCTGAAATAGAACATCAAACACATAATTTCTGCTTAATGCCAACACAAACACCCAAACGTAAACACATTTAAACATTACTAAGTCAAAATTTACAAATTTACAAATAGTACATTTTGTATTCAATGATGCTGTTTTATACTAACACAAATTATGACAATCCATTTTTTACATCTCATCTTTACAACCATTGTTTGTGCAGAAAATTGCTCACAGCTCAATCAAATCTCCTCGAAAATCCACCAAAAGCGGACCCCCCAGAATCCTTCAAAGTGTATCCAACGATGACATTCCACTGAAACATCAGCAAGAACTCATCAGAGAAGCAGCTAAATTGGGGTCTACTTTCGAGGATATTTTCCTAAAATTTGCCGATGCACACTTTGCGATAAACCATAGGAGGGCATTATCACCAGATGACTTGAACCGCATTGGTAATTACTCAACTCCATTTAATTTTTGTTGTGAAGTACCAATGTTAATACCAGTCCAGAGTAATGATGTTTTTTTTGTTGTTGCAGATATGTGTATCAAGGTCTTCATGGCATCTTACCGAGAGAGTTTCCCTGAATCCAGCATCACACCAAAGATGCACTTATTGGAGAACCACGCCGTTGAACAGCTGTCCAGGTTTGGTGTTGGGTTTGGCCTCCTCAATGAGCAAGGAGGCGAGCTCATACACACCGAGTTCAACAGGACAGGTCGTGTTGTACAGCGTCTCATGACAACAATGCGACGTCACCACTTGTCAACCACTCCAGAAGTACAAGCCAAAGTCATCACATGTAGAAAAAAAGCAAAAATAGAAGAATAACACAAATATTGTTTTTAAGCAAGGTTCAAGTTGGGTATTAATTTACTACGCTATAATATTTTGTGTGCAAATACATCATATCATGATCACATCAAACTTAAACAATTGTTTTCAACAGCTGAATGATACATGATGACAAGATAGTGTAAATAATATGCATGCAAATTTGCCAAAGGGGGGGGTACATGCACAGCAAGACTTTTAATTTCCAAAATTATGAATAGCACAGCTGAGTTTAAAGGCTTCAAAATGAAAATACAAGTCGGACTAGTGTAGCGTTACAATTTTACTTGGAATAGTCACTCACCTTCACATGTAGGCCTACTTATAGTCCTCTCTGCTTTGGTAAGCTGGCACTGGTAGGGTTCGAGTTCGACAGTGGCTGTGTAATTTCGAGAAAATAAGAAAATGTTTAATTATCAGCAATCCCAATAAAAAAACATAATGTCCATTAATTAAGCCATACCACCACAGGACGTAACAGTTCACTTCAAGAAACGTGTTATTCCAGACACCCAGGGACCAGAATCAAATCACGATTTAGTATATTATTATTTGCATTTGGGTTGGCATGATGGATCGGAGGATTGTATGTACATGTAGAATGAAATTTTTTCCAGTTTTCATTCAAAAAAGTAGGCCTATAATATATACCCTAGTAAAAAATTGTTTTGAAAACACAGATGCAGTAGGCCTAACAACTTAAATCATAGGGCCTAGGCTAGTTTGAAATCAGTCATGAAAATATCCCGACACTGACACAACGATGTACAAAATGAACGTATGCAAACTCTACGTAGCCTCTGTATATTATAGTGTATTGAATGTACATAATAAACGAAAGATCATTTTTCACACGTTGGAAAATAACCAAACAAAATCTCTAATATCACAAATCATCCCGCTGTCTTTTACCTTCTTTTATCCTGATTGGCTTGGAGTATGCTTCTTTTAAACATCTGTGGTCAGATTTTGTTGATGAAAACTCTTATTTCCATAAAATAACACTCTTTTGCACGTCATTCGCACGCCAAAATAGTAAAACGACGACACCATGACACCCCGTACGCAGTGGCCCCTGGATTGCAGCTCACATGGCTGAATTGACCTCGGAGATCCAAGTAAGGATTAATCAGATGAATATTCATGAGAATTATCACTATTTTTATTCAAAACATTCCTGCGACCAATGAAATTTAAGGAAATGGTGATATGCAAATCACAAAACGTGACCTTTTTCAGGTGTAAACATAAACTTGCAAATGTCGCGCGCGCGTAACTTGTCAGAATGAACTGGACGCAGCGTGAACACTGAGGGCGTGCACATTTTAATACTGCGGAACGGCCGTGACACCGAACTGAGGCTTAAGATGGGCTGTGAAAAAGACTAGTTTTATAAAATGTCCCCAATTAAAAGTCCCCAATTAAAAACTTGATATTATTTTATATCATTGAGGACAGTATTATGGAGAGTCGTTTGTGAAATTTTGGTAAGTTTCTAATTGGAAATCAATAAATGAAAAAAAAATGAAAATAGGTTAAAGCTCTGCTATTAAAATGGGCTATTTGTATGTATTGCGCACACACCGAACTGAGGCTTAAGATGGGCTGTGAAAAAGACTAGTTTTATAAAATGTCCCCAATTAAAAACTTGATATTATTTTATATCATTGAGGACAGTATTATGGAGAGTCGTTTGTGAAATTTTGGTAAGTTTCTAATTGGAAATCAATAAATGAAAAATAAATGAAAATAGGTTAAAGCTCTGCTATTAAAATGGGCTATTTGTATGTATTGCGCACACACCGAACTGAGGCTTAAGATGGGCTGTGAAAAAGACTAGTTTTATAAAATGTCCCCAATTAAAAGTCCCCAATTAAAAACTTGATATTATTTTATATCATTGAGGACAGTATTATGGAGAGTCGTTTGTGAAATTTTGGTAAGTTTCTAATTGGAAATCAATAAATGAAAAATAAATGAAAATAGGTTAAAGCTCTGCTATTAAAATGGGCTATTTGTATGTATTGCGCACACACCGAACTGAGGCTTAAGATGGGCTGTGAAAAAGACTAGTTTGATAAAATGTCCCCAATTAAAAACTTGATATTATTTTATATCATTGAGGACAGTATTATGGAGAGTCGTTTGTGAAATTTTGGTAAGTTTCTAATTGGAAATCAATAAATGAAAAATAAATGAAAATAGGTTAAAGCTCTGCTATTAAAATGGGCTATTTGTATGTAATGCGCACACACCGAACTGAGGCTTAAGATGGGCTGTGAAAAAGACTAGTTTTATAAAATGTCCCCAATTAAAAGTCCCCAATTAAAAACTTGATATTATTTTATATCATTGAGGACAGTATTATGGAGAGTCGTTTGTGAAATTTTGGTAAGTTTCTAATTGGAAATCAATAAATGAAAAATAAATGAAAATAGGTTAAAGCTCTGCTATTAAAATGGGCTATTTGTATGTATTGCGCACACACCGAACTGAGGCTTAAGATGGGCTGTGAAAAAGACTAGTTTTATAAAATGTCCCCAATTAAAAACTTGATATTATTTTATATCATTGAGGACAGTATTATGGAGAGTCGTTTGTGAAATTTTGGTAAGTTTCTAATTGGAAATCAATAAATGAAAAATAATTGAAAATAGGTTAAAGCTCTGCTATTAAAATGGGCTAATTGTATGTATTGCGCACACACCGAACTGAGGCTTAAGATGGGCTGTGAAAAAGACTAGTTTTATAAAATGTCCCCAATTAAAAACTTGATATTATTTTATATCATTGAGGACAGTATTATGGAGAGTCGTTTGTGAAATTTTGGTAAGTTTCTAATTGGAAATCAATAAATGAAAAATAAATGAAAATAGGTTAAAGCTCTGCTATTAAAATGGGCTATTTGTATGTATTGCGCACACACCGAACTGAGGCTTAAGATGGGCTGTGAAAAAGACTAGTTTTATAAAATGTCCCCAAATAAAAACTTGATATTATTTTATATCATTGAGGACAGTATTATGGAGAGTCGTTTGTGAAATTTTGGTAAGTTTCTAATTGGAAATCAATAAATGAAAAATAAATGAAAATAGGTTAAAGCTCTACTATTAAAATGGGCTATTTGTATGTATTGCGCACACACCGAACTGAGGCTTAAGATGGGCTGTGAAAAAGACTAGTTTTATAAAATGTCCCCAATTAAAAGTCCCCAATTAAAAACTTGATATTATTTTATATCATTGAGGACAGTATTATGGAGAGTCGTTTGTGAAATTTTGGTAAGTTTCTAATTGGAAATCAATAAATGAAAAATAAATGAAAATAGGTTAAAGCTCTGCTATTAAAATGGGCTATTTGTATGTATTGCGCACACACCGAACTGAGGCTTAAGATGGGCTGTGAAAAAGACTAGTTTTATAAAATGTCCCCAATTAAAAACTTGATATTATTTTATATCATTGAGGACAGTATTATGGAGAGTCGTTTGTGAAATTTTGGTAAGTTTCTAATTGGAAATCAATAAATGAAAAATAAATGAAAATAGGTTAAAGCTCTGCTATTAAAATGGGCTATTTGTATGTATTGCGCACACACCGAACTGAGGCTTAAGATGGGCTGTGAAAAAGACTAGTTTTATAAAATGTCCCCAATTAAAAGTCCCCGATTAAAAACTTGATATTATTTTATATCATTGAGGACAGTATTATGGAGAGTCGTTTGTGAAATTTTGGTAAGTTTCTAATTGGAAATCAATAAATGAAAAATAAATGAAAATAGGTTAAAGCTCTGCTATTAAAATGGGCTATTTGTATGTATTGCGCACACACCGAACTGAGGCTTAAGATGGGCTGTGAAAAAGACTAGTTTTATAAAATGTCCCCAATTAAAAGTCCCCAATTAAAAACTTGATATTATTTTATATCATTGAGGACAGTATTATGGAGAGTCGTTTGTGAAATTTTGGTAAGTTTCTAATTGGAAATCAATAAATGAAAAATAAATGAAAATAGGTTAAAGCTCTGCTATTAAAATGGGCTATTTGTATGTATTGCGCACACACCGAACTGAGGCTTAAGATGGGCTGTGAAAAAGACTAGTTTTATAAAATGTCCCCAATTAAAAACTTGATATTATTTTATATCATTGAGGACAGTATTATGGAGAGTCGTTTGTGAAATTTTGGTAAGTTTCTAATTGGAAATCAATAAATGAAAAATAAATGAAAATAGGTTAAAGCTCTGCTATTAAAATGGGCTATTTGTATGTAATGCGCACACACCGAACTGAGGCTTAAGATGGGCTGTGAAAAAGACTAGTTTTATAAAATGTCCCCAATTAAAAGTCCCCAATTAAAAACTTGATATTATTTTATATCATTGAGGACAGTATTATGGAGAGTCGTTTGTGAAATTTTGGTAAGTTTCTAATTGGAAATCAATAAATGAAAAATGAATGAAAATAGGTTAAAGCTCTGCTATTAAAATGGGCTATTTGTATGTATTGCGCACACACCGAACTGAGGCTTAAGATGGGCTGTGAAAAAGACTAGTTTTATAAAATGTCCCCAATTAAAAACTTGATATTATTTTATATCATTGAGGACAGTATTATGGAGAGTCGTTTGTGAAATTTTGGTAAGTTTCTAATTGGAAATCAATAAATGAAAAATTAATGAAAATAGGTTAAAGCTCTGCTATTAAAATGGGCTATTTGTATGTATTGCGCACACACCGAACTGAGGCTTAAGATGGGCTGTGAAAAAGACTAGTTTTATAACATGTCCCCAATTAAAAACTTGATATTATTTTATATCATTGAGGACAGTATTATGAAGAGTCGTTTGTGAAATTTTGGTAAGTTTCTAATTGGAAATCAATAAATGAAAAATAAATGAAAATAGGTTAAAGCTCTGCTATTAAAATGGGCTATTTGTATGTATTGCGCACACACCGAACTGAGGCTTAAGTTGGGCTGTGAAAAAGACTAGTTTTATAAAATGTCCCCAATTAAAAACTTGATATTATTTTATATCATTGAGGACAGTATTATGGAGAGTCGTTTGTGAAATTTTGGTAAGTTTCTAATTGGAATTCAATAAATGAAAAATAAATGAAAATAGGTTAAAGCTCTGCTATTAAAATGGGCTATTTGTATGTATTGCGCACACACCGAACTGAGGCTTAAGATGGGCTGTGAAAAAGACTAGTTTTATAAAATGTCCCCAATTAAAAGTCCCCAATTAAAAACTTGATATTATTTTATATCATTGAGGACAGTATTATGGAGAGTCGTTTGTGAAATTTTGGTAAGTTTCTAATTGGAAATCAATAAATGAAAAATAAATGAAAATAGGTTAAAGCTCTGCTATTAAAATGGGCTATTTGTATGTATTGCGCACACACCGAACTGAGGCTTAAGATGGGCTGTGAAAAAGACTAGTTTTATAAAATGTCCCCAATTAAAAGTCCCCAATTAAAAACTTGATATTATTTTATATCATTGAGGACAGTATTATGGAGAGTCGTTTGTGAAATTTTGGTAAGTTTCTAATTGGAAATCAATAAATGAAAAATAAATGAAAATAGGTTAAAGCTCTGCTATTAAAATGGGCTATTTGTATGTATTGCGCACACACCGAACTGAGGCTTAAGATGGGCTGTGAAAAAGACTAGTTTTATAAAATGTCCCCAATTAAAAACTTGATATTATTTTATATCATTGAGGACAGTATTATGGAGAGTCGTTTGTGAAATTTTGGTAAGTTTCTAATTGGAAATCAATAAATGAAAAATAAATGAAAATAGGTTAAAGCTCTGCTATTAAAATGGGCTATTTGTATGTAATGCGCACACACCGAACTGAGGCTTAAGATGGGCTGTGAAAAAGACTAGTTTTATAAAATGTCCCCAATTAAAAGTCCCCAATTAAAAACTTGATATTATTTTATATCATTGAGGACAGTATTATGGAGAGTCGTTTGTGAAATTTTGGTAAGTTTCTAATTGGAAATCAATAAATGAAAAATAAATGAAAATAGGTTAAAGCTCTGCTATTAAAATGGGCTATTTGTATGTATTGCGCACACACCGAACTGAGGCTTAAGATGGGCTGTGAAAAAGACTAGTTTTATAAAATGTCCCCAATTAAAAACTTGATATTATTTTATATCATTGAGGACAGTATTATGGAGAGTCGTTTGTGAAATTTTGGTAAGTTTCTAATTGGAAATCAATAAATGAAAAATAATTGAAAATAGGTTAAAGCTCTGCTATTAAAATGGGCTAATTGTATGTATTGCGCACACACCGAACTGAGGCTTAAGATGGGCTGTGAAAAAGACTAGTTTTATAAAATGTCCCCAATTAAAAACTTGATATTATTTTATATCATTGAGGACAGTATTATGGAGAGTCGTTTGTGAAATTTTGGTAAGTTTCTAATTGGAAATCAATAAATGAAAAATAAATGAAAATAGGTTAAAGCTCTGCTATTAAAATGGGCTATTTGTATGTATTGCGCACACACCGAACTGAGGCTTAAGATGGGCTGTGAAAAAGACTAGTTTTATAAAATGTCCCCAATTAAAAACTTGATATTATTTTATATCATTGAGGACAGTATTATGGAGAGTCGTTTGTGAAATTTTGGTAAGTTTCTAATTGGAAATCAATAAATGAAAAATAAATGAAAATAGGTTAAAGCTCTACTATTAAAATGGGCTATTTGTATGTATTGCGCACACACCGAACTGAGGCTTAAGATGGGCTGTGAAAAAGACTAGTTTTATAAAATGTCCCCAATTAAAAGTCCCCAATTAAAAACTTGATATTATTTTATATCATTGAGGACAGTATTATGGAGAGTCGTTTGTGAAATTTTGGTAAGTTTCTAATTGGAAATCAATAAATGAAAAATAAATGAAAATAGGTTAAAGCTCTGCTATTAAAATGGGCTATTTGTATGTATTGCGCACACACCGAACTGAGGCTTAAGATGGACTGTGAAAAAGACTAGTTTTATAAAATGTCCCCAATTAAAAACTTGATATTATTTTATATCATTGAGGACAGTATTATGGAGAGTCGTTTGTGAAATTTTGGTAAGTTTCTAATTGGAATTCAATAAATGAAAAATAAATGAAAATAGGTTAAAGCTCTGCTATTAAAATGGGCTATTTGTATGTATTGCGCACACACCGAACTGAGGCTTAAGATGGGCTGTGAAAAAGACTAGTTTTATAAAATGTCCCCAATTAAAAACTTGATATTATTTTATATCATTGAGGACAGTATTATGGAGAGTCGTTTGTGAAATTTTGGTAAGTTTCTAATTGGAAATCAATAAATGAAAAATAAATGAAAATAGGTTAAAGCTCTGCTATTAAAATGGGCTATTTGTATGTATTGCGCACACACCGAACTGAGGCTTAAGATGGGCTGTGAAAAAGACTAGTTTTATAAAATGTCCCCAATTAAAAGTCCCCAATTAAAAACTTGATATTATTTTATATCATTGAGGACAGTATTATGGAGAGTCGTTTGTGAAATTTTGGTAAGTTTCTAATTGGAAATCAATAAATAAAAAAAAAATGAAAATAGGTTAAAGCTCTGCTATTAAAATGGGCTATTTGTATGTATTGCGCACACACCGAACTGAGGCTTAAGATGGGCTGTGAAAAAGACTAGTTTTATAAAATGTCCCCAATTAAAAACTTGATATTATTTTATATCATTGAGGACAGTATTATGGAGAGTCGTTTGTGAAATTTTGGTAAGTTTCTAATTGGAAATCAATAAATGAAAAATAAATGAAAATAGGTTAAAGCTCTGCTATTAAAATGGGCTATTTGTATGTATTGCGCACACACCGAACTGAGGCTTAAGATGGGCTGTGAAAAAGACTAGTTTTATAAAATGTCCCCAATTAAAAGTCCCCAATTAAAAACTTGATATTATTTTATATCATTGAGGACAGTATTATGGAGAGTCGTTTGTGAAATTTTGGTAAGTTTCTAATTGGAAATCAATAAATGAAAAATAAATGAAATTAGGTTAAAGCTCTGCTATTAAAATGGGCTATTTGTATGTATTGCGCACACACCGAACTGAGGCTTAAGATGGGCTGTGAAAAAGACTAGTTTTATAAAATGTCCCCAATTAAAAACTTGATATTATTTTATATCATTGAGGACAGTATTATGGAGAGTCGTTTGTGAAATTTTGGTAAGTTTCTAATTGGAAATCAATAAATGAAAAATAAATGAAAATAGGTTAAAGCTCTGCTATTAAAATGGGCTATTTGTATGTATTGCGCACACACCGAACTGAGGCTTAAGATGGGCTGTGAAAAAGACTAGTTTGATAAAATGTCCCCAATTAAAAACTTGATATTATTTTATATCATTGAGGACAGTAATATGGAGAGTCGTTTGTGAAATTTTGGTAAGTTTTTAATTGGAAATCAATAAATGAAAAAGAAATGAAAATAGGTTAAAGCTCTACTATTAAAATGGGCTATTTGTATGTATTGCGCACACACCGAACTGAGGCTTAAGATGGGCTGTGAAAAAGACTAGTTTTATAAAATGTCCCCAATTAAAAGTCCCCAATTAAAAACTTGATATTATTTTATATCATTGAGGACAGTATTATGGAGAGTCGTTTGTGAAATTTTGGTAAGTTTCTAATTGGAAATCAATAAATGAAAAATAAATGAAAATAGGTTAAAGCTCTGCTATTAAAATGGGCTATTTGTATGTATTGCGCACACACCGAACTGAGGCTTAAGATGGGCTGTGAAAAAGACTAGTTTTATAAAATGTCCCCAATTAAAAGTCCCCAATTAAAAACTTGATATTATTTTATATCATTGAGGACAGTATTATGGAGAGTCGTTTGTGAAATTTTGGTAAGTTTCTAATTGGAAATCAATAAATAAAAAAAAAATGAAAATAGGTTAAAGCTCTGCTATTAAAATGGGCTATTTGTATGTATTGCGCACACACCGAACTGAGGCTTAAGATGGGCTGTGAAAAAGACTAGTTTTATAAAATGTCCCCAATTAAAAACTTGATATTATTTTATATCATTGAGGACAGTATTATGGAGAGTCGTTTGTGAAATTTTGGTAAGTTTCTAATTGGAAATCAATAAATGAAAAATAAATGAAAATAGGTTAAAGCTCTGCTATTAAAATGGGCTATTTGTATGTATTGCGCACACACCGAACTGAGGCTTAAGATGGGCTGTGAAAAAGACTAGTTTTATAAAATGTCCCCAATTAAAAGTCCCCAATTAAAAACTTGATATTATTTTATATCATTGAGGACAGTATTATGGAGAGTCGTTTGTGAAATTTTGGTAAGTTTCTAATTGGAAATCAATAAATGAAAAATAAATGAAATTAGGTTAAAGCTCTGCTATTAAAATGGGCTATTTGTATGTATTGCGCACACACCGAACTGAGGCTTAAGATGGGCTGTGAAAAAGACTAGTTTTATAAAATGTCCCCAATTAAAAACTTGATATTATTTTATATCATTGAGGACAGTATTATGGAGAGTCGTTTGTGAAATTTTGGTAAGTTTCTAATTGGAAATCAATAAATGAAAAATAAATGAAAATAGGTTAAAGCTCTGCTATTAAAATGGGCTATTTGTATGTATTGCGCACACACCGAACTGAGGCTTAAGATGGGCTGTGAAAAAGACTAGTTTGATAAAATGTCCCCAATTAAAAACTTGATATTATTTTATATCATTGAGGACAGTAATATGGAGAGTCGTTTGTGAAATTTTGGTAAGTTTTTAATTGGAAATCAATAAATGAAAAAGAAATGAAAATAGGTTAAAGCTCTACTATTAAAATGGGCTATTTGTATGTATTGCGCACACACCGAACTGAGGCTTAAGATGGGCTGTGAAAAAGACTAGTTTTATAAAATGTCCCCAATTAAAAGTCCCCAATTAAAAACTTGATATTATTTTATATCATTGAGGACAGTATTATGGAGAGTCGTTTGTGAAATTTTGGTAAGTTTCTAATTGGAAATCAATAAATGAAAAATGAATGAAAATAGGTTAAAGCTCTGCTATTAAAATGGGCTATTTGTATGTATTGCGCACACACCGAACTGAGGCTTAAGATGGGCTGTGAAAAAGACTAGTTTTATAAAATGTCCCCAATTAAAAACTTGATATTATTTTATATCATTGAGGACAGTATTATGGAGAGTCGTTTGTAAAATTTTGGTAAGTTTCTAATTGGAAATCAATAAATGAAAAATTAATGAAAATAGGTTAAAGCTCTGCTATTAAAATGGGCTATTTGTATGTATTGCGCACACACCGAACTGAGGCTTAAGATGGGCTGTGAAAAAGACTAGTTTTATAAAATGTCCCCAATTAAAAACTTGATATTATTTTATATCATTGAGGACAGTATTATGGAGAGTCGTTTGTGAAATTTTGGTAAGTTTCTAATTGGAAATCAATAAATGAAAAATAAATGAAAATAGGTTAAAGCTCTGCTATTAAAATGGGCTATTTGTATGTATTGCGCACACACCGAACTGAGGCTTAAGATGGGCTGTGAAAAAGACTAGTTTTATAAAATGTCCCCAATTAAAAGTCCCCAATTAAAAACTTGATATTATTTTATATCATTGAGGACAGTATTATGGAGAGTCGTTTGTGAAATTTTGGTAAGTTTCTAATTGGAAATCAATAAATGAAAAATAAATGAAATTAGGTTAAAGCTCTGCTATTAAAATGGGCTATTTGTATGTATTGCGCACACACCGAACTGAGGCTTAAGATGGGCTGTGAAAAAGACTAGTTTTATAAAATGTCCCCAATTAAAAACTTGATATTATTTTATATCATTGAGGACAGTATTATGGAGAGTCGTTTGTGAAATTTTGGTAAGTTTCTAATTGGAAATCAATAAATGAAAAATAAATGAAAATAGGTTAAAGCTCTGCTATTAAAATGGGCTATTTGTATGTATTGCGCACACACCGAACTGAGGCTTAAGATGGGCTGTGAAAAAGACTAGTTTGATAAAATGTCCCCAATTAAAAACTTGATATTATTTTATATCATTGAGGACAGTATTATGGAGAGTCGTTTGTGAAATTTTGGTAAGTTTCTAATTGGAAATCAATAAATGAAAAATAAATGAAAATAGGTTAAAGCTCTGCTATTAAAATGGGCTATTTGTATGTATTGCGCACACACCGAACTGAGGCTTAAGATGGGCTGTGAAAAAGACTAGTTTGATAAAATGTCCCCAATTAAAAACTTGATATTATTTTATATCATTGAGGACAGTAATATGGAGAGTCGTTTGTGAAATTTTGGTAAGTTTTTAATTGGAAATCAATAAATGAAAAAGAAATGAAAATAGGTTAAAGCTCTACTATTAAAATGGGCTATTTGTATGTATTGCGCACACACCGAACTGAGGCTTAAGATGGGCTGTGAAAAAGACTAGTTTTATAAAATGTCCCCAATTAAAAGTCCCCAATTAAAAACTTGATATTATTTTATATCATTGAGGACAGTATTATGGAGAGTCGTTTGTGAAATTTTGGTAAGTTTCTAATTGGAAATCAATAAATGAAAAATGAATGAAAATAGGTTAAAGCTCTGCTATTAAAATGGGCTATTTGTATGTATTGCGCACACACCGAACTGAGGCTTAAGATGGGCTGTGAAAAAGACTAGTTTTATAAAATGTCCCCAATTAAAAACTTGATATTATTTTATATCATTGAGGACAGTATTATGGAGAGTCGTTTGTAAAATTTTGGTAAGTTTCTAATTGGAAATCAATAAATGAAAAATTAATGAAAATAGGTTAAAGCTCTGCTATTAAAATGGGCTATTTGTATGTATTGCGCACACACCGAACTGAGGCTTAAGATGGGCTGTGAAAAAGACTAGTTTTATAAAATGTCCCCAATTAAAAACTTGATATTATTTTATATCATTGAGGACAGTATTATGGAGAGTCGTTTGTGAAATTTTGGTAAGTTTCTAATTGGAAATCAATAAATGAAAAATAAATGAAAATAGGTTAAAGCTCTGCTATTAAAATGGGCTATTTGTATGTATTGCGCACACACCGAACTGAGGCTTAAGATGGGCTGTGAAAAAGACTAGTTTTATAAAATGTCCCCAATTAAAAGTCCCCAATTAAAAACTTGATATTATTTTATATCATTGAGGACAGTATTATGGAGAGTCGTTTGTGAAATTTTGGTAAGTTTCTAATTGGAAATCAATAAATGAAAAATAAATGAAATTAGGTTAAAGCTCTGCTATTAAAATGGGCTATTTGTATGTATTGCGCACACACCGAACTGAGGCTTAAGATGGGCTGTGAAAAAGACTAGTTTTATAAAATGTCCCCAATTAAAAACTTGATATTATTTTATATCATTGAGGACAGTATTATGGAGAGTCGTTTGTGAAATTTTGGTAAGTTTCTAATTGGAAATCAATAAATAAAAAAAAAATGAAAATAGGTTAAAGCTCTGCTATTAAAATGGGCTATTTGTATGTATTGCGCACACACCGAACTGAGGCTTAAGATGGGCTGTGAAAAAGACTAGTTTTATAAAATGTCCCCAATTAAAAACTTGATATTATTTTATATCATTGAGGACAGTATTATGGAGAGTCGTTTGTGAAATTTTGGTAAGTTTCTAATTGGAAATCAATAAATGAAAAATAAATGAAAATAGGTTAAAGCTCTGCTATTAAAATGGGCTATTTGTATGTATTGCGCACACACCGAACTGAGGCTTAAGATGGGCTGTGAAAAAGACTAGTTTTATAAAATGTCCCCAATTAAAAGTCCCCAATTAAAAACTTGATATTATTTTATATCATTGAGGACAGTATTATGGAGAGTCGTTTGTGAAATTTTGGTAAGTTTCTAATTGGAAATCAATAAATGAAAAATAAATGAAATTAGGTTAAAGCTCTGCTATTAAAATGGGCTATTTGTATGTATTGCGCACACACCGAACTGAGGCTTAAGATGGGCTGTGAAAAAGACTAGTTTTATAAAATGTCCCCAATTAAAAACTTGATATTATTTTATATCATTGAGGACAGTATTATGGAGAGTCGTTTGTGAAATTTTGGTAAGTTTCTAATTGGAAATCAATAAATGAAAAATAAATGAAAATAGGTTAAAGCTCTGCTATTAAAATGGGCTATTTGTATGTATTGCGCACACACCGAACTGAGGCTTAAGATGGGCTGTGAAAAAGACTAGTTTGATAAAATGTCCCCAATTAAAAACTTGATATTATTTTATATCATTGAGGACAGTAATATGGAGAGTCGTTTGTGAAATTTTGGTAAGTTTTTAATTGGAAATCAATAAATGAAAAAGAAATGAAAATAGGTTAAAGCTCTACTATTAAAATGGGCTATTTGTATGTATTGCGCACACACCGAACTGAGGCTTAAGATGGGCTGTGAAAAAGACTAGTTTTATAAAATGTCCCCAATTAAAAGTCCCCAATTAAAAACTTGATATTATTTTATATCATTGAGGACAGTATTATGGAGAGTCGTTTGTGAAATTTTGGTAAGTTTCTAATTGGAAATCAATAAATGAAAAATAAATGAAAATAGGTTAAAGCTCTGCTATTAAAATGGGCTATTTGTATGTATTGCGCACACACCGAACTGAGGCTTAAGATGGGCTGTGAAAAAGACTAGTTTTATAAAATGTCCCCAATTAAAAGTCCCCAATTAAAAACTTGATATTATTTTATATCATTGAGGACAGTATTATGGAGAGTCGTTTGTGAAATTTTGGTAAGTTTCTAATTGGAAATCAATAAATAAAAAAAAATGAAAATAGGTTAAAGCTCTGCTATTAAAATGGGCTATTTGTATGTATTGCGCACACACCGAACTGAGGCTTAAGATGGGCTGTGAAAAAGACTAGTTTTATAAAATGTCCCCAATTAAAAACTTGATATTATTTTATATCATTGAGGACAGTATTATGGAGAGTCGTTTGTGAAATTTTGGTAAGTTTCTAATTGGAAATCAATAAATGAAAAATAAATGAAAATAGGTTAAAGCTCTGCTATTAAAATGGGCTATTTGTATGTATTGCGCACACACCGAACTGAGGCTTAAGATGGGCTGTGAAAAAGACTAGTTTTATAAAATGTCCCCAATTAAAAGTCCCCAATTAAAAACTTGATATTATTTTATATCATTGAGGACAGTATTATGGAGAGTCGTTTGTGAAATTTTGGTAAGTTTCTAATTGGAAATCAATAAATGAAAAATAAATGAAATTAGGTTAAAGCTCTGCTATTAAAATGGGCTATTTGTATGTATTGCGCACACACCGAACTGAGGCTTAAGATGGGCTGTGAAAAAGACTAGTTTTATAAAATGTCCCCAATTAAAAACTTGATATTATTTTATATCATTGAGGACAGTATTATGGAGAGTCGTTTGTGAAATTTTGGTAAGTTTCTAATTGGAAATCAATAAATGAAAAATAAATGAAAATAGGTTAAAGCTCTGCTATTAAAATGGGCTATTTGTATGTATTGCGCACACACCGAACTGAGGCTTAAGATGGGCTGTGAAAAAGACTAGTTTGATAAAATGTCCCCAATTAAAAACTTGATATTATTTTATATCATTGAGGACAGTAATATGGAGAGTCGTTTGTGAAATTTTGGTAAGTTTTTAATTGGAAATCAATAAATGAAAAAGAAATGAAAATAGGTTAAAGCTCTACTATTAAAATGGGCTATTTGTATGTATTGCGCACACACCGAACTGAGGCTTAAGATGGGCTGTGAAAAAGACTAGTTTTATAAAATGTCCCCAATTAAAAGTCCCCAATTAAAAACTTGATATTATTTTATATCATTGAGGACAGTATTATGGAGAGTCGTTTGTGAAATTTTGGTAAGTTTCTAATTGGAAATCAATAAATGAAAAATGAATGAAAATAGGTTAAAGCTCTGCTATTAAAATGGGCTATTTGTATGTATTGCGCACACACCGAACTGAGGCTTAAGATGGGCTGTGAAAAAGACTAGTTTTATAAAATGTCCCCAATTAAAAACTTGATATTATTTTATATCATTGAGGACAGTATTATGGAGAGTCGTTTGTAAAATTTTGGTAAGTTTCTAATTGGAAATCAATAAATGAAAAATTAATGAAAATAGGTTAAAGCTCTGCTATTAAAATGGGCTATTTGTATGTATTGCGCACACACCGAACTGAGGCTTAAGATGGGCTGTGAAAAAGACTAGTTTTATAAAATGTCCCCAATTAAAAACTTGATATTATTTTATATCATTGAGGACAGTATTATGGAGAGTCGTTTGTGAAATTTTGGTAAGTTTCTAATTGGAAATCAATAAATGAAAAATAAATGAAAATAGGTTAAAGCTCTGCTATTAAAATGGGCTATTTGTATGTATTGCGCACACACCGAACTGAGGCTTAAGATGGGCTGTGAAAAAGACTAGTTTTATAAAATGTCCCCAATTAAAAGTCCCCAATTAAAAACTTGATATTATTTTATATCATTGAGGACAGTATTATGGAGAGTCGTTTGTGAAATTTTGGTAAGTTTCTAATTGGAAATCAATAAATGAAAAATAAATGAAATTAGGTTAAAGCTCTGCTATTAAAATGGGCTATTTGTATGTATTGCGCACACACCGAACTGAGGCTTAAGATGGGCTGTGAAAAAGACTAGTTTTATAAAATGTCCCCAATTAAAAACTTGATATTATTTTATATCATTGAGGACAGTATTATGGAGAGTCGTTTGTGAAATTTTGGTAAGTTTCTAATTGGAAATCAATAAATGAAAAATAAATGAAAATAGGTTAAAGCTCTGCTATTAAAATGGGCTATTTGTATGTATTGCGCACACACCGAACTGAGGCTTAAGATGGGCTGTGAAAAAGACTAGTTTGATAAAATGTCCCCAATTAAAAACTTGATATTATTTTATATCATTGAGGACAGTATTATGGAGAGTCGTTTGTGAAATTTTGGTAAGTTTCTAATTGGAAATCAATAAATGAAAAATAAATGAAAATAGGTTAAAGCTCTGCTATTAAAATGGGCTATTTGTATGTATTGCGCACACACCGAACTGAGGCTTAAGATGGGCTGTGAAAAAGACTAGTTTGATAAAATGTCCCCAATTAAAAACTTGATATTATTTTATATCATTGAGGACAGTAATATGGAGAGTCGTTTGTGAAATTTTGGTAAGTTTTTAATTGGAAATCAATAAATGAAAAAGAAATGAAAATAGGTTAAAGCTCTACTATTAAAATGGGCTATTTGTATGTATTGCGCACACACCGAACTGAGGCTTAAGATGGGCTGTGAAAAAGACTAGTTTTATAAAATGTCCCCAATTAAAAGTCCCCAATTAAAAACTTGATATTATTTTATATCATTGAGGACAGTATTATGGAGAGTCGTTTGTGAAATTTTGGTAAGTTTCTAATTGGAAATCAATAAATGAAAAATGAATGAAAATAGGTTAAAGCTCTGCTATTAAAATGGGCTATTTGTATGTATTGCGCACACACCGAACTGAGGCTTAAGATGGGCTGTGAAAAAGACTAGTTTTATAAAATGTCCCCAATTAAAAACTTGATATTATTTTATATCATTGAGGACAGTATTATGGAGAGTCGTTTGTAAAATTTTGGTAAGTTTCTAATTGGAAATCAATAAATGAAAAATTAATGAAAATAGGTTAAAGCTCTGCTATTAAAATGGGCTATTTGTATGTATTGCGCACACACCGAACTGAGGCTTAAGATGGGCTGTGAAAAAGACTAGTTTTATAAAATGTCCCCAATTAAAAACTTGATATTATTTTATATCATTGAGGACAGTATTATGGAGAGTCGTTTGTGAAATTTTGGTAAGTTTCTAATTGGAAATCAATAAATGAAAAATAAATGAAAATAGGTTAAAGCTCTGCTATTAAAATGGGCTATTTGTATGTATTGCGCACACACCGAACTGAGGCTTAAGATGGGCTGTGAAAAAGACTAGTTTTATAAAATGTCCCCAATTAAAAGTCCCCAATTAAAAACTTGATATTATTTTATATCATTGAGGACAGTATTATGGAGAGTCGTTTGTGAAATTTTGGTAAGTTTCTAATTGGAAATCAATAAATGAAAAATAAATGAAATTAGGTTAAAGCTCTGCTATTAAAATGGGCTATTTGTATGTATTGCGCACACACCGAACTGAGGCTTAAGATGGGCTGTGAAAAAGACTAGTTTTATAAAATGTCCCCAATTAAAAACTTGATATTATTTTATATCATTGAGGACAGTATTATGGAGAGTCGTTTGTGAAATTTTGGTAAGTTTCTAATTGGAAATCAATAAATGAAAAATAAATGAAAATAGGTTAAAGCTCTGCTATTAAAATGGGCTATTTGTATGTATTGCGCACACACCGAACTGAGGCTTAAGATGGGCTGTGAAAAAGACTAGTTTGATAAAATGTCCCCAATTAAAAACTTGATATTATTTTATATCATTGAGGACAGTATTATGGAGAGTCGTTTGTGAAATTTTGGTAAGTTTCTAATTGGAAATCAATAAATGAAAAATAAATGAAAATAGGTTAAAGCTCTGCTATTAAAATGGGCTATTTGTATGTATTGCGCACACACCGAACTGAGGCTTAAGATGGGCTGTGAAAAAGACTAGTTTGATAAAATGTCCCCAATTAAAAACTTGATATTATTTTATATCATTGAGGACAGTAATATGGAGAGTCGTTTGTGAAATTTTGGTAAGTTTTTAATTGGAAATCAATAAATGAAAAAGAAATGAAAATAGGTTAAAGCTCTACTATTAAAATGGGCTATTTGTATGTATTGCGCACACACCGAACTGAGGCTTAAGATGGGCTGTGAAAAAGACTAGTTTTATAAAATGTCCCCAATTAAAAGTCCCCAATTAAAAACTTGATATTATTTTATATCATTGAGGACAGTATTATGGAGAGTCGTTTGTGAAATTTTGGTAAGTTTCTAATTGGAAATCAATAAATGAAAAATGAATGAAAATAGGTTAAAGCTCTGCTATTAAAATGGGCTATTTGTATGTATTGCGCACACACCGAACTGAGGCTTAAGATGGGCTGTGAAAAAGACTAGTTTTATAAAATGTCCCCAATTAAAAACTTGATATTATTTTATATCATTGAGGACAGTATTATGGAGAGTCGTTTGTAAAATTTTGGTAAGTTTCTAATTGGAAATCAATAAATGAAAAATTAATGAAAATAGGTTAAAGCTCTGCTATTAAAATGGGCTATTTGTATGTATTGCGCACACACCGAACTGAGGCTTAAGATGGGCTGTGAAAAAGACTAGTTTTATAAAATGTCCCCAATTAAAAACTTGATATTATTTTATATCATTGAGGACAGTATTATGGAGAGTCGTTTGTGAAATTTTGGTAAGTTTCTAATTGGAAATCAATAAATGAAAAATAAATGAAAATAGGTTAAAGCTCTGCTATTAAAATGGGCTATTTGTATGTATTGCGCACACACCGAACTGAGGCTTAAGATGGGCTGTGAAAAAGACTAGTTTTATAAAATGTCCCCAATTAAAAGTCCCCAATTAAAAACTTGATATTATTTTATATCATTGAGGACAGTATTATGGAGAGTCGTTTGTGAAATTTTGGTAAGTTTCTAATTGGAAATCAATAAATGAAAAATAAATGAAATTAGGTTAAAGCTCTGCTATTAAAATGGGCTATTTGTATGTATTGCGCACACACCGAACTGAGGCTTAAGATGGGCTGTGAAAAAGACTAGTTTTATAAAATGTCCCCAATTAAAAACTTGATATTATTTTATATCATTGAGGACAGTATTATGGAGAGTCGTTTGTGAAATTTTGGTAAGTTTCTAATTGGAAATCAATAAATGAAAAATAAATGAAAATAGGTTAAAGCTCTGCTATTAAAATGGGCTATTTGTATGTATTGCGCACACACCGAACTGAGGCTTAAGATGGGCTGTGAAAAAGACTAGTTTGATAAAATGTCCCCAATTAAAAACTTGATATTATTTTATATCATTGAGGACAGTAATATGGAGAGTCGTTTGTGAAATTTTGGTAAGTTTTTAATTGGAAATCAATAAATGAAAAAGAAATGAAAATAGGTTAAAGCTCTACTATTAAAATGGGCTATTTGTATGTATTGCGCACACACCGAACTGAGGCTTAAGATGGGCTGTGAAAAAGACTAGTTTTATAAAATGTCCCCAATTAAAAGTCCCCAATTAAAAACTTGATATTATTTTATATCATTGAGGACAGTATTATGGAGAGTCGTTTGTGAAATTTTGGTAAGTTTCTAATTGGAAATCAATAAATGAAAAATGAATGAAAATAGGTTAAAGCTCTGCTATTAAAATGGGCTATTTGTATGTATTGCGCACACACCGAACTGAGGCTTAAGATGGGCTGTGAAAAAGACTAGTTTTATAAAATGTCCCCAATTAAAAACTTGATATTATTTTATATCATTGAGGACAGTATTATGGAGAGTCGTTTGTAAAATTTTGGTAAGTTTCTAATTGGAAATCAATAAATGAAAAATTAATGAAAATAGGTTAAAGCTCTGCTATTAAAATGGGCTATTTGTATGTATTGCGCACACACCGAACTGAGGCTTAAGATGGGCTGTGAAAAAGACTAGTTTTATAACATGTCCCCAATTAAAAACTTGATATTATTTTATATCATTGAGGACAGTATTATGAAGAGTCGTTTGTGAAATTTTGGTAAGTTTCTAATTGGAAATCAATAAATGAAAAATAAATGAAAATAGGTTAAAGCTCTGCTATTAAAATGGGCTATTTGTATGTATTGCGCACACACCGAACTGAGGCTTAAGTTGGGCTGTGAAAAAGACTAGTTTTATAAAATGTCCCCAATTAAAAACTTGATATTATTTTATATCATTGAGGACAGTATTATGGAGAGTCGTTTGTGAAATTTTGGTAAGTTTCTAATTGGAATTCAATAAATGAAAAATAAATGAAAATAGGTTAAAGCTCTGCTATTAAAATGGGCTATTTGTATGTATTGCGCACACACCGAACTGAGGCTTAAGATGGGCTGTGAAAAAGACTAGTTTTATAAAATGTCCCCAATTAAAAGTCCCCGATTAAAAACTTGATATTATTTTATATCATTGAGGACAGTATTATGGAGAGTCGTTTGTGAAATTTTGGTAAGTTTCTAATTGGAAATCAATAAATGAAAAATAAATGAAAATAGGTTAAAGCTCTGCTATTAAAATGGGCTATTTGTATGTATTGCGCACACACCGAACTGAGGCTTAAGATGGGCTGTGAAAAAGACTAGTTTTATAAAATGTCCCCAATTAAAAGTCCCCAATTAAAAACTTGATATTATTTTATATCATTGAGGACAGTATTATGGAGAGTCGTTTGTGAAATTTTGGTAAGTTTCTAATTGGAAATCAATAAATGAAAAATAAATGAAAATAGGTTAAAGCTCTGCTATTAAAATGGGCTATTTGTATGTATTGCGCACACACCGAACTGAGGCTTAAGATGGGCTGTGAAAAAGACTAGTTTTATAAAATGTCCCCAATTAAAAACTTGATATTATTTTATATCATTGAGGACAGTATTATGGAGAGTCGTTTGTGAAATTTTGGTAAGTTTCTAATTGGAAATCAATAAATGAAAAATAAATGAAAATAGGTTAAAGCTCTGCTATTAAAATGGGCTATTTGTATGTAATGCGCACACACCGAACTGAGGCTTAAGATGGGCTGTGAAAAAGACTAGTTTTATAAAATGTCCCCAATTAAAAGTCCCCAATTAAAAACTTGATATTATTTTATATCATTGAGGACAGTATTATGGAGAGTCGTTTGTGAAATTTTGGTAAGTTTCTAATTGGAAATCAATAAATGAAAAATGAATGAAAATAGGTTAAAGCTCTGCTATTAAAATGGGTTATTTGTATGTATTGCGCACACACCGAACTGAGGCTTAAGATGGGCTGTGAAAAAGACTAGTTTTATAATATGTCCCCAATTAAAAACTTGATATTATTTTATATCATTGAGGACAGTATTATGGAGAGTCGTTTGTGAAATTTTGGTAAGTTTCTAATTGGAAATCAATAAATGAAAAATTAATGAAAATAGGTTAAAGCTCTGCTATTAAAATGGGCTATTTGTATGTATTGCGCACACACCGAACTGAGGCTTAAGATGGGCTGTGAAAAAGACTAGTTTTATAACATGTCCCCAATTAAAAACTTGATATTATTTTATATCATTGAGGACAGTATTATGAAGAGTCGTTTGTGAAATTTTGGTAAGTTTCTAATTGGAAATCAATAAATGAAAAATAAATGAAAATAGGTTAAAGCTCTGCTATTAAAATGGGCTATTTGTATGTATTGCGCACACACCGAACTGAGGCTTAAGTTGGGCTGTGAAAAAGACTAGTTTTATAAAATGTCCCCAATTAAAAACTTGATATTATTTTATATCATTGAGGACAGTATTATGGAGAGTCGTTTGTGAAATTTTGGTAAGTTTCTAATTGGAATTCAATAAATGAAAAATAAATGAAAATAGGTTAAAGCTCTGCTATTAAAATGGGCTATTTGTATGTATTGCGCACACACCGAACTGAGGCTTAAGATGGGCTGTGAAAAAGACTAGTTTTATAAAATGTCCCCAATTAAAAGTCCCCAATTAAAAACTTGATATTATTTTATATCATTGAGGACAGTATTATGGAGAGTCGTTTGTGAAATTTTGGTAAGTTTCTAATTGGAAATCAATAAATGAAAAATAAATGAAAATAGGTTAAACTCTGCTATTAAAATGGGCTATTTGTATGTATTGCGCACACACCGAACTGAGGCTTAAGATGGGCTGTGAAAAAGACTAGTTTTATAAAATGTCCCCAATTAAAAACTTGATATTATTTTATATCATTGAGGACAGTATTATGGAGAGTCGTTTGTGAAATTTTGGTAAGTTTCTAATTGGAAATCAATAAATGAAAAATAAATGAAAATAGGTTAAAGCTCTGCTATTAAAATGGGCTATTTGTATGTATTGCGCACACACCGAACTGAGGCTTAAGATGGGCTGTGAAAAAGACTAGTTTTATAAAATGTCCCCAATTAAAAGTCCCCAATTAAAAACTTGATATTATTTTATATCATTGAGGACAGTATTATGGAGAGTCGTTTGTGAAATTTTGGTAAGTTTCTAATTGGAAATCAATAAATGAAAAATAAATGAAATTAGGTTAAAGCTCTGCTATTAAAATGGGCTATTTGTATGTATTGCGCACACACCGAACTGAGGCTTAAGATGGGCTGTGAAAAAGACTAGTTTTATAAAATGTCCCCAATTAAAAACTTGATATTATTTTATATCATTGAGGACAGTATTATGGAGAGTCGTTTGTGAAATTTTGGTAAGTTTCTAATTGGAAATCAATAAATGAAAAATAAATGAAAATAGGTTAAAGCTCTGCTATTAAAATGGGCTATTTGTATGTATTGCGCACACACCGAACTGAGGCTTAAGATGGGCTGTGAAAAAGACTAGTTTGATAAAATGTCCCCAATTAAAAACTTGATATTATTTTATATCATTGAGGACAGTATTATGGAGAGTCGTTTGTGAAATTTTGGTAAGTTTCTAATTGGAAATCAATAAATGAAAAATAAATGAAAATAGGTTAAAGCTCTGCTATTAAAATGGGCTATTTGTATGTATTGCGCACACACCGAACTGAGGCTTAAGATGGGCTGTGAAAAAGACTAGTTTGATAAAATGTCCCCAATTAAAAACTTGATATTATTTTATATCATTGAGGACAGTAATATGGAGAGTCGTTTGTGAAATTTTGGTAAGTTTTTAATTGGAAATCAATAAATGAAAAAGAAATGAAAATAGGTTAAAGCTCTACTATTAAAATGGGCTATTTGTATGTATTGCGCACACACCGAACTGAGGCTTAAGATGGGCTGTGAAAAAGACTAGTTTTATAAAATGTCCCCAATTAAAAGTCCCCAATTAAAAACTTGATATTATTTTATATCATTGAGGACAGTATTATGGAGAGTCGTTTGTGAAATTTTGGTAAGTTTCTAATTGGAAATCAATAAATGAAAAATGAATGAAAATAGGTTAAAGCTCTGCTATTAAAATGGGCTATTTGTATGTATTGCGCACACACCGAACTGAGGCTTAAGATGGGCTGTGAAAAAGACTAGTTTTATAAAATGTCCCCAATTAAAAACTTGATATTATTTTATATCATTGAGGACAGTATTATGGAGAGTCGTTTGTAAAATTTTGGTAAGTTTCTAATTGGAAATCAATAAATGAAAAATTAATGAAAATAGGTTAAAGCTCTGCTATTAAAATGGGCTATTTGTATGTATTGCGCACACACCGAACTGAGGCTTAAGATGGGCTGTGAAAAAGACTAGTTTTATAAAATGTCCCCAATTAAAAACTTGATATTATTTTATATCATTGAGGACAGTATTATGGAGAGTCGTTTGTGAAATTTTGGTAAGTTTCTAATTGGAAATCAATAAATGAAAAATAAATGAAAATAGGTTAAAGCTCTGCTATTAAAATGGGCTATTTGTATGTATTGCGCACACACCGAACTGAGGCTTAAGATGGGCTGTGAAAAAGACTAGTTTTATAAAATGTCCCCAATTAAAAGTCCCCAATTAAAAACTTGATATTATTTTATATCATTGAGGACAGTATTATGGAGAGTCGTTTGTGAAATTTTGGTAAGTTTCTAATTGGAAATCAATAAATGAAAAATAAATTAAATTAGGTTAAAGCTCTGCTATTAAAATGGGCTATTTGTATGTATTGCGCACACACCGAACTGAGGCTTAAGATGGGCTGTGAAAAAGACTAGTTTTATAAAATGTCCCCAATTAAAAACTTGATATTATTTTATATCATTGAGGACAGTATTATGGAGAGTCGTTTGTGAAATTTTGGTAAGTTTCTAATTGGAAATCAATAAATGAAAAATAAATGAAAATAGGTTAAAGCTCTGCTATTAAAATGGGCTATTTGTATGTATTGCGCACACACCGAACTGAGGCTTAAGATGGGCTGTGAAAAAGACTAGTTTGATAAAATGTCCCCAATTAAAAACTTGATATTATTTTATATCATTGAGGACAGTAATATGGAGAGTCGTTTGTGAAATTTTGGTAAGTTTTTAATTGGAAATCAATAAATGAAAAAGAAATGAAAATAGGTTAAAGCTCTACTATTAAAATGGGCTATTTGTATGTATTGCGCACACACCGAACTGAGGCTTAAGATGGGCTGTGAAAAAGACTAGTTTTATAAAATGTCCCCAATTAAAAGTCCCCAATTAAAAACTTGATATTATTTTATATCATTGAGGACAGTATTATGGAGAGTCGTTTGTGAAATTTTGGTAAGTTTCTAATTGGAAATCAATAAATGAAAAATGAATGAAAATAGGTTAAAGCTCTGCTATTAAAATGGGCTATTTGTATGTATTGCGCACACACCGAACTGAGGCTTAAGATGGGCTGTGAAAAAGACTAGTTTTATAAAATGTCCCCAATTAAAAACTTGATATTATTTTATATCATTGAGGACAGTATTATGGAGAGTCGTTTGTAAAATTTTGGTAAGTTTCTAATTGGAAATCAATAAATGAAAAATTAATGAAAATAGGTTAAAGCTCTGCTATTAAAATGGGCTATTTGTATGTATTGCGCACACACCGAACTGAGGCTTAAGATGGGCTGTGAAAAAGACTAGTTTTATAACATGTCCCCAATTAAAAACTTGATATTATTTTATATCATTGAGGACAGTATTATGAAGAGTCGTTTGTGAAATTTTGGTAAGTTTCTAATTGGAAATCAATAAATGAAAAATAAATGAAAATAGGTTAAAGCTCTGCTATTAAAATGGGCTATTTGTATGTATTGCGCACACACCGAACTGAGGCTTAAGTTGGGCTGTGAAAAAGACTAGTTTTATAAAATGTCCCCAATTAAAAACTTGATATTATTTTATATCATTGAGGACAGTATTATGGAGAGTCGTTTGTGAAATTTTGGTAAGTTTCTAATTGGAATTCAATAAATGAAAAATAAATGAAAATAGGTTAAAGCTCTGCTATTAAAATGGGCTATTTGTATGTATTGCGCACACACCGAACTGAGGCTTAAGATGGGCTGTGAAAAAGACTAGTTTTATAAAATGTCCCCAATTAAAAGTCCCCGATTAAAAACTTGATATTATTTTATATCATTGAGGACAGTATTATGGAGAGTCGTTTGTGAAATTTTGGTAAGTTTCTAATTGGAAATCAATAAATGAAAAATAAATGAAAATAGGTTAAAGCTCTGCTATTAAAATGGGCTATTTGTATGTATTGCGCACACACCGAACTGAGGCTTAAGATGGGCTGTGAAAAAGACTAGTTTTATAAAATGTCCCCAATTAAAAGTCCCCAATTAAAAACTTGATATTATTTTATATCATTGAGGACAGTATTATGGAGAGTCGTTTGTGAAATTTTGGTAAGTTTCTAATTGGAAATCAATAAATGAAAAATAAATGAAAATAGGTTAAAGCTCTGCTATTAAAATGGGCTATTTGTATGTATTGCGCACACACCGAACTGAGGCTTAAGATGGGCTGTGAAAAAGACTAGTTTTATAAAATGTCCCCAATTAAAAACTTGATATTATTTTATATCATTGAGGACAGTATTATGGAGAGTCGTTTGTGAAATTTTGGTAAGTTTCTAATTGGAAATCAATAAATGAAAAATAAATGAAAATAGGTTAAAGCTCTGCTATTAAAATGGGCTATTTGTATGTAATGCGCACACACCGAACTGAGGCTTAAGATGGGCTGTGAAAAAGACTAGTTTTATAAAATGTCCCCAATTAAAAGTCCCCAATTAAAAACTTGATATTATTTTATATCATTGAGGACAGTATTATGGAGAGTCGTTTGTGAAATTTTGGTAAGTTTCTAATTGGAAATCAATAAATGAAAAATGAATGAAAATAGGTTAAAGCTCTGCTATTAAAATGGGCTATTTGTATGTATTGCGCACACACCGAACTGAGGCTTAAGATGGGCTGTGAAAAAGACTAGTTTTATAAAATGTCCCCAATTAAAAACTTGATATTATTTTATATCATTGAGGACAGTATTATGGAGAGTCGTTTGTGAAATTTTGGTAAGTTTCTAATTGGAAATCAATAAATGAAAAATTAATGAAAATAGGTTAAAGCTCTGCTATTAAAATGGGCTATTTGTATGTATTGCGCACACACCGAACTGAGGCTTAAGATGGGCTGTGAAAAAGACTAGTTTTATAACATGTCCCCAATTAAAAACTTGATATTATTTTATATCATTGAGGACAGTATTATGAAGAGTCGTTTGTGAAATTTTGGTAAGTTTCTAATTGGAAATCAATAAATGAAAAATAAATGAAAATAGGTTAAAGCTCTGCTATTAAAATGGGCTATTTGTATGTATTGCGCACACACCGAACTGAGGCTTAAGTTGGGCTGTGAAAAAGACTAGTTTTATAAAATGTCCCCAATTAAAAACTTGATATTATTTTATATCATTGAGGACAGTATTATGGAGAGTCGTTTGTGAAATTTTGGTAAGTTTCTAATTGGAATTCAATAAATGAAAAATAAATGAAAATAGGTTAAAGCTCTGCTATTAAAATGGGCTATTTGTATGTATTGCGCACACACCGAACTGAGGCTTAAGATGGGCTGTGAAAAAGACTAGTTTTATAAAATGTCCCCAATTAAAAGTCCCCAATTAAAAACTTGATATTATTTTATATCATTGAGGACAGTATTATGGAGAGTCGTTTGTGAAATTTTGGTAAGTTTCTAATTGGAAATCAATAAATGAAAAATAAATGAAAATAGGTTAAAGCTCTGCTATTAAAATGGGCTATTTGTATGTATTGCGCACACACCGAACTGAGGCTTAAGATGGGCTGTGAAAAAGACTAGTTTTATAAAATGTCCCCAATTAAAAGTCCCCAATTAAAAACTTGATATTATTTTATATCATTGAGGACAGTATTATGGAGAGTCGTTTGTGAAATTTTGGTAAGTTTCTAATTGGAAATCAATAAATGAAAAATAAATGAAAATAGGTTAAAGCTCTGCTATTAAAATGGGCTATTTGTATGTATTGCGCACACACCGAACTGAGGCTTAAGATGGGCTGTGAAAAAGACTAGTTTTATAAAATGTCCCCAATTAAAAACTTGATATTATTTTATATCATTGAGGACAGTATTATGGAGAGTCGTTTGTGAAATTTTGGTAAGTTTCTAATTGGAAATCAATAAATGAAAAATAAATGAAAATAGGTTAAAGCTCTGCTATTAAAATGGGCTATTTGTATGTAATGCGCACACACCGAACTGAGGCTTAAGATGGGCTGTGAAAAAGACTAGTTTTATAAAATGTCCCCAATTAAAAGTCCCCAATTAAAAACTTGATATTATTTTATATCATTGAGGACAGTATTATGGAGAGTCGTTTGTGAAATTTTGGTAAGTTTCTAATTGGAAATCAATAAATGAAAAATAAATGAAAATAGGTTAAAGCTCTGCTATTAAAATGGGCTATTTGTATGTATTGCGCACACACCGAACTGAGGCTTAAGATGGGCTGTGAAAAAGACTAGTTTTATAAAATGTCCCCAATTAAAAACTTGATATTATTTTATATCATTGAGGACAGTATTATGGAGAGTCGTTTGTGAAATTTTGGTAAGTTTCTAATTGGAAATCAATAAATGAAAAATAATTGAAAATAGGTTAAAGCTCTGCTATTAAAATGGGCTAATTGTATGTATTGCGCACACACCGAACTGAGGCTTAAGATGGGCTGTGAAAAAGACTAGTTTTATAAAATGTCCCCAATTAAAAACTTGATATTATTTTATATCATTGAGGACAGTATTATGGAGAGTCGTTTGTGAAATTTTGGTAAGTTTCTAATTGGAAATCAATAAATGAAAAATAAATGAAAATAGGTTAAAGCTCTGCTATTAAAATGGGCTATTTGTATGTATTGCGCACACACCGAACTGAGGCTTAAGATGGGCTGTGAAAAAGACTAGTTTTATAAAATGTCCCCAATTAAAAACTTGATATTATTTTATATCATTGAGGACAGTATTATGGAGAGTCGTTTGTGAAATTTTGGTAAGTTTCTAATTGGAAATCAATAAATGAAAAATAAATGAAAATAGGTTAAAGCTCTACTATTAAAATGGGCTATTTGTATGTATTGCGCACACACCGAACTGAGGCTTAAGATGGGCTGTGAAAAAGACTAGTTTTATAAAATGTCCCCAATTAAAAGTCCCCAATTAAAAACTTGATATTATTTTATATCATTGAGGACAGTATTATGGAGAGTCGTTTGTGAAATTTTGGTAAGTTTCTAATTGGAAATCAATAAATGAAAAATAAATGAAAATAGGTTAAAGCTCTGCTATTAAAATGGGCTATTTGTATGTATTGCGCACACACCGAACTGAGGCTTAAGATGGACTGTGAAAAAGACTAGTTTTATAAAATGTCCCCAATTAAAAGTCCCCAATTAAAAACTTGATATTATTTTATATCATTGAGGACAGTATTATGGAGAGTCGTTTGTGAAATTTTGGTAAGTTTCTAATTGGAAATCAATAAATTAAAAATAAATGAAAATAGGTTAAAGCTCTGCTATTAAAATGGGCTATTTGTATGTATTGCGCACACACCGAACTGAGGCTTAAGATGGGCTGTGAAAAAGACTAGTTTTATAAAATGTCCCCAATTAAAAGTCCCCAATTAAAAACTTGATATTATTTTATATCATTGAGGACAGTATTATGGAGAGTCGTTTGTGAAATTTTGGTAAGTTTCTAATTGGAAATCAATAAATGAAAAATAAATGAAAATAGGTTAAAGCTCTGCTATTAAAATGGGCTATTTGTATGTATTGCGCACACACCGAACTGAGGCTTAAGATGGGCTGTGAAAAAGACTAGTTTTATAAAATGTCCCCAATTAAAAACTTGATATTATTTTATATCATTGAGGACAGTATTATGGAGAGTCGTTTGTGAAATTTTGGTAAGTTTCTAATTGGAAATCAATAAATGAAAAAGAAATGAAAATAGGTTAAAGCTCTACTATTAAAATGGGCTATTTGTATGTATTGCGCACACACCGAACTGAGGCTTAAGATGGGCTGTGAAAAAGACTAGTTTTATAAAATGTCCCCAATTAAAAGTCCCCAATTAAAAACTTGATATTATTTTATATCATTGAGGACAGTATTATGGAGAGTCGTTTGTGAAATTTTGGTAAGTTTCTAATTGGAAATCAATAAATGAAAAATGAATGAAAATAGGTTAAAGCTCTGCTATTAAAATAAATGGGCTATTTGTATGTATTGCGCACACACCGAACTGAGGCTTAAGATGGGCTGTGAAAAAGACTAGTTTTATAAAATGTCCCCAATTAAAAACTTGATATTATTTTATATCATTGAGGACAGTATTATGGAGAGTCGTTTGTGAAATTTTGGTAAGTTTCTAATTGGAAATCAATAAATGAAAAATAAATGAAAATAGGTTAAAGCTCTGCTATTAAAATGGGCTATTTGTATGTATTGCGCACACACCGAACTGAGGCTTAAGATGGGCTGTGAAAAAGACTAGTTTTATAACATGTCCCCAATTAAAAACTTGATATTATTTTATATC
>JAZGTN010000104.1:600000-802552 GCA_037783415.1 Leptasterias polaris
TTTTGTGAGAGTAGCAGGCTCTCAACTTGACTCATGCTGTGATGAGCAGTGTACAGACGTCGTTGGAGATGAAACTACATGTAGACACCCCTGTACAAACATGTTATAAATTTATGTGAAAGTCTACATTGAATATTTTTAATTAGTATGCATCGCAGTATAGAGCAAAGTGAATGTTCAAAGTCCCTGCCGAACAATACAAAAATGTTTCTGGGAGTAGCAGGCTCTAAGCTTGACCCCTGCCATGAACCAAGCTTCAACTACGATGCCACTGGCGCACCCACTTTGTTTGGTTTTGATACTCAAACTGGCATTAAAGTACACTTTCGCAGTACAAACCTATGCGAATGTCCAATATCCAATATCGATGTACAAGGTAGACATTCACTGTACAAACTTACGTGAATGTCCAATGTCCAATATCCAATATCGATGTGTACACATTCACTTTACAAACCTACGCGAATGTCCAATACCCAATATCGATGTGCAAGGTAGACATTCACTTAACAAACCTATTTGAATGTCCAATGTCCAATATTGGAAAAAGGCAACATTGATATTCGCTGTACAAACCTATGTGAATGTCCAATGTCCAATATCAAACTAACTTCACTGTCATGGTAAACTTCCAATAGGAAGTGGCTATTACTAGTAAACTTGTGGATACAATAAACTAAAATGGATCTGTGTTGTCTCTATGCACAAAAAAGAACCCAGTTGCAATTATCATAAAGGAAAGGGGTTTGGTCCGGTGTTTCTTAGATGGTTGTATACAGATTGCAGTACATCATGCTGCACATCACCTTAAAGCATTAAAAAGTGCTTTAAGACGCCTGCAGTTAAAGCACTGTATAAGAACTGATTATTAGCATCACAGTCATAAATCTTTCATGCAGGAGATTGTAAGCCTTATACTACTGGTCAGCAGGAGATTGTAAGCCTTATACTACTGGTCAGCAGGAGATTGTAAGCCTTATACTACTGGTCAGCAGGAGATGGTAAGCCTTATACTACTGGTCAGCAGGAGATGGTAAGCCTTATACTACTGGTCAGCAGGAGATGGTAAGCCTTATACTACTGGTCAGCAGGAGATGGTAAGCCTTATACTACTGGTCAGCAGGAGTGGTAAGCCTTATACTACTGGTCAGCAGGAGTGGTAAGCCTTATACTACTGGTCAGCAGGAGATGGTAAGCCTTATACTACTGGTCAGCAGGAGATGGTAAACCTTATACTACTGGTCAGCAGGAGATGGTAAGCCTTATACTACTGGTCAGCAGGAGATGGTAAGCCTTATACTACTGGTCAGCAGGAGATGGTAAGCCTTATACTACTGGTCAGCAGGAGATGGTAAGCCTTATACTACTGGTCAGCAGGAGATGGTAAGCCTTATACTACTGGTCAGCAGGAGATGGTAAGCCTTATACTACTGGTCAGCAGGAGATGGTAAGCCTTATACTACTGGTCAGCAGGAGATGGTAAGCCTTATACTACTGGTCAGCAGGAGATGGTAAGCCTTATACTACTGGTCAGCAGGAGATGGTAAGCCTTATACTACTGGTCAGCAGGAGATGGTAAGCCTTATACTACTGGTCAGCAGGAGATGGTAAGCCTTATACTACTGGTCAGCAGGAGATGGTAAGCCTTATACTACTGGTCAGCAGGAGATGGTAAGCCTTATACTACTGGTCAGCAGGAGATGGTAAGCCTTATACTACTGGTCAGCAGGAGATGGTAAGCCTTATACTACTGGTCAGCAGGAGATGGTAAGCCTTATACTACTGGTCAGCAGGAGATGGTAAGCCTTATACTACTGGTCAGCAAGTTTACTCACTGGCTTGTTATTGACCCTGTTGCTCAATTTTCTGTTTCTTTCCTTTAGTTCTGAGATGCTAATAGGCAGACAGGGTATACACCATGAATGCTCTGCACCCATGCACAAACTTAAAAGAGTCTTGGTATTTGATATACTCACAGCTGAAAAACTGAACACCACAAGACGACTCTTTGAATTTGCTGACATTCTCAAGTAAGTCTACCTTAACAATCACACTAATCTCCCCACGGAGACCATGCATGGTGTCATAGATCGGTAGCCACCCAGATATCTCAGATACACCATCTTTCCAAAGCAATGGGTTGAGATCAATGTACACCTGAAACACACAGAGAAAGATGTAAGAGAAACAGATGTGACTTTTGGAAGGTTTCTGATTCCATTCAAACTGTCATATGTGTTTTGTAGGTGTCAAAACCATGAAAGGTACAACATCTCCTTCAGAAGAGTATTTCAGTTCAATACTCCAGTTTCCATAATAAAATGAATTAAACAAGTTGGTTGATTTTGGGAAGAAAACATTTTATTTTCTTCTAATTCTTCAGTTCTAAATAATCTTATAATAAAGGGATGATGGTTAGGCTTGGACAGTTGCAATGGGTACCTACATGTAGCTCTACCCAGTTCAAACATTCTATTTTGTAGTACCAAGTATCCACAATTGTCGGTTCTGATTTTTCAATATTTTTCAACCACAGACTACAGTCTGCTTGTGTGAGTTCATAGTAATTGACATCAACATCTTGAGTTGTACAGCCAACATCTGTTCCTGTTTACATCAGCTACTCCTTGCATTGCAGTCCAATAAGAGTGGAAAATCTCTCTCCTAGCATGAGTCCCCCCCCCCCCCCTGGCTGGAGACCAGAGTGAAATTTACCAAAAGAAATGCTCAATCTATTAGGCAGGCGTGTTAATATGAGGGCAAAAAATAATCAGCCAATGAAGTGATCTAGGTCTAAACGTTGTCCAAGTACTGAAGTCCAAAGTCTAAACCCCAAAACTAGTGTCTCAAGCAAGGCTCTCTGACATTTACCAAAGTGAAGCAATAAACTTAGCTAAAATAATCTTCCAATGAAATGAGCACAGTGCATTTTCAACAGCCAATGAATGAATTATGAACTCCATGTACTCCTAAATTTTCCTGTTGAGTTACTTAAAATGCATGGAGGACCACCTATGTTTGAACGTACAGTCGTTGTTGTTGGAATCTGCTGGTACCAGTTCTGAGTAGGAACAACTTCTTTCGTCGGGCTCAAAAAATCATGGAGCTGCCCAAAGCCTCATGATTGTTCGTTATTAGTTTCTAGAAGACAATCTGCTGTATTTCGTAAAAACAAGTATATACACGTATATATATATATATAAATTATTATTTAAATATTTTTCAGGGCTATCATTTTGATTTCCTATAGAAAATTGTTATTGACATCCAAGAAGTGCTTGAGCCAAAACACAGGACAAATCTAAAGAAGAATGAGATAATCACAGGTTATTCAGACAGAAATAGCTTTTGATGTCAAAGAGTAATTTACCTTTCCAATTGCATCATGTGCACTGTATGTGTCATAGTCCATAATCCTGCAATCATAACAAAGACAATTATTTCTTATTTAACAAACAGAATAGCCAAATTATACCACTGTGGTACATGTAAACTGTGGCGTGTCGTGGCTGAGCGGTCTAGGTCACCGGACCTAAGCTCTGGTGTTTTCAGCAGCAGAGTGTGGGTTCGATACCCGGTCATGACACTTGTGCCCTTGAGCAAGGCACTTAACCATAATTGCTTCGAAAAAGTTGGGAAGGTAGTGCATTCTGCTCTACCAGACAGGCTCCTAGTGGATGATACCCATGCCTACATCCTTAAGGACTGTGAAGGGGGTAATCCTGTTTCAGCCCCAGGAGTAGGAGGCAACGTGCCCCTGGTGTCAATTGATTTGGGTCGATAGCCCAAATCAGTTATGTGTAGCCGTCCGTGGCCTTGTGAGTTAGGCGATATCTCATATTTAAAAAAAAACAAAAAAAAACTACCTAATCCTTGGTATACCTCTGAGCACTGCCTTAACCTTTGTGCACCTGCTCTAAGCACTATGAAATCCTCGGTGTACTTCTGAGCACCACAAAATCTTTGGTGTACACCTCTGAGCACTATCAAATTAATGGTGCACCTCTGAGCACTACAGAATCCTTGACTAGTGTAACTCTGAGTACTACCGAATCCTTGGAGTACCTCTGAGAAATATGAAATCCTTGGAGTACCTCTGAGCACTACAGAATCCTTGGTGCACGTTTGAGCACAACAGAATCCTTGGTGTACCTCTGAGTACTACAGAATCCTTGGTGTACCTCTGAGCACTACAGAATCCTTGGTGCACCTCTGAGAACTATGAAATCCTTGGTGTACCTCTGAGTACTACAGAATCCTTGGTGTACATGTACCTCTGAGCACTACAGAATCCTTGGTGTACCTCTGAGCACTAAAGAATCCTTGGTGCACCTCTAACCATAACAGAATCCTTGGTGCACCTCCAGGCACATCAGAATCCTTGGTGGACCTCTGAGCACTATGAAATCCTCTTTGTACCTCTGAGTACTACAGAATCCTTGGTGTACATGTACCTCTGAGCACTACAGAATCCTTGGTGTACCTCTGAGCACTAAAGAATCCTTGGTGCACCTCTAACCATAACAGAATCCTTGGTGCACCTCCAGGCACATCAGAATCCTTGGTGGACCTCTGAGCACTATGAAATCCTCTTTGTACCTCTGAGTACTACAGAATCCTTAGTGCACATCTGAGCACTATGAAATCCCTGGAGAACATCTTAGCACTATGAAATTCCTGGTGAACCTCTGAGCACTTTGAAATCCTTGGTGCACCTTTGAGCATTACTGAATACCTTGGTAAACCTCTGAATACCACCTTGTCCTTGGTAAACCTTTCAGCACTACCAACAATGTAATCATTGAATTGTCTCTGAACACCACCTTGTCCTTGATAATCCTTTCATCACTACCTACAATGTAATCATTGAGGTGTCTCTGAACACCACCTTGTCCTTGATAATCCTTTCATCACTACCTACAATGTAATCATTGAGGTGTCTCTGAACACCACCTTATCCTTGATAATCCTTTCATCACTACCAACAATGTAATCATTGAGGTGTCTCTGAACACCACTTTGTCCTTGGTAAACCTTTCATCACTACCTACAATGTAATCATTGAGGTGTCTCTGAACACCACTTTGTCCTTGATAAACCTTTCAGCACTACCTACAATGTAATCATTGAGGTGTCTCTGAACACCACCTTGTCCTTGATAAACCTTTCAGCACTACCTACAATGTAATCATTGAGGTGTCTCTGAACACCACCTTGTCCTTGATAATCCTTTCATCACTACCTACAATGTAATCATTGAGGTGTCTCTGAACACCACCTTATCCTTGATAATCCTTTCATCACTACCAACAATGTAATCATTGAGGTGTCTCTGAACACCACCTTGTCCTTGGTAAACCTTTCAGCACTACCTACAATGTAATCATTGAGGTGTCTCTGAACACCACTTTGTCCTTGATAAACCTTTCAGCACTACCTACAATGTAATCATTGATCGGTGTCTCTGAACACCACTTTGTCCTTGATAAACCTTTCATCACTACCTACAATGTAATCATTGAGGTGTCTCTGAACACCACTTTGTCCTTGATAAACCTTTCAGCACTACCTACAATGTAATCATTGAGGTGTCTCTGAACACCACCTTGTCCTTGATAAACCTTTCAGCACTACCTACAATGTAATCATTGAGGTGTCTCTGAACACCACCTTGTCCTTGATAATCCTTTCATCACTACCTACAATGTAATCATTGAGGTGTCTCTGAACACCACCTTATCCTTGATAATCCTTTCATCACTACCAACAATGTAATCATTGAGGTGTCTCTGAACACCACCTTGTCCTTGATAAACCTTTCAGCACTACCTACAATGTAATCATTGATCGGTGTCTCTGAACACCACTTTGTCCTTGATAAACCTTTCAGCACTACCTACAATGTAATCATTGAGGTGTCTCTGAACACCACCTTGTCCTTGATAAACCTTTCAGCACTACCTACAATGTAATCATTGAGGTGTCTCTGAACACCACCTTGTCCTTGATAAACCTTTCAGCACTACCTACAATGTAATCATTGATCGGTGTCTCTGAACACCACTTTGTCCTTGATAAACCTTTCAGCACTACCTACAATGTAATCATTGAGGTGTCTCTGAACACCACCTTGTCCTTGATAAACCTTTCAGCACTACCTACAATGTAATCATTGATCGGTGTCTCTGAACACCACCTTGTCCTTGGTAATCCTTTCAGCACTACCCACATTGTAATCTTTGGTGAACCACTGAACATTACTTAATCCTTAACAAACCACTCAGCACAACTTAATCCCCTTTGGCTCAATGATTCTTGTGTGAAGTTCAACCTCCACACAAGTTAATGTAATTGAAGGAAACCAGTCAACTCGCCCCCCAGCAAAGTCGCCCACTACAAAGTCGCCCACTACAAAGTCGCCCACTACAAAGTCACCCCCAGCAAAGTCGCCCACCACAAAGTCGCCCCCTCACTTACAAAGTCGCCCCCTGTCAAAGTCGCCCCTCACAAAGTCGCCCCCTGACAGAGTCGCCCACCAACAAAGTCGCCCCCGACACTGTCGCCCCCTAACAAAGTCACCCAGTGTATGGTTGAGCGACGTATAAGCCATACATCACAAAAGTGAGGGCGCTTTTGAATATTTTGAAACAATATTAGCACTGGGGGGGAAGACGACATGTACATGTGGATAGATCTGTTACAGAAGGAATGCTACGGGATTTTGAGCGTGCACGACGGGTTTGAGCGTGTTTAATCATTGTGTTGTAGCAGCTTCTTTTAAATATTATTAGAACACTAAAATAATATATATAACAGGTTATTTTATTTACATTTTATTTACAGAATATCATACATCAAATAAATTATCAAGCAGAAGTGAACATGAGGGTGATGGGAAGTTATTTCACGCGAGTGTTTATTTTGAGAAGTTTGGACTGTCTTAAGTTGGTGAATCCAGTGTGATTCATCTATGCTTGCAGTGTGTCATCACCATTGCGAGCCTCAATAAGTGATCTTCTTTATATACTAGCGGGATGCCGCGCGGCTAGACTAATCATTGCGTATAAAATGCTGCAAATGTAGCGTTGTGTACGGGGGGGGGGGGTAAGTGGAAAATCGCGGGGGTTGCGGCTGGTGGAAAAAATATAAAATTACATAGGTAATGTCCGATATTAGTACAGGCCCATAAAGGTGCTTTTTTAATGTCTACCTGAATTGAATGGATTGTGGTGATGAATAGTCCATTAATTAAACGTAACTTGTGACATCAGAGAAAGCTTTAAATACGTGTACTTTGATGATCTTCCAACGCCGTGTTCCAAATCGCCGCTGCCCCCACTCCGAGAATCATCCCAGCGCATCATCGCAAAATAACAAAGCCTATGGCTGGTCACCCCAGATGGGTTTATTCCCGTTAATTTTCAACATTATAAGGTTATGGTGGTTATTTACTTGTTAATTTCCCCCTTGTTTTATTTACTTGTGCTTACATATTATAAAGAACTAATTTTTATTCGCGAATTTATTAAAAGTTATGGTGGTTATTTATTTGTTTTTAAATAAAGTTCTAATTGTTTTTTTAAATTCAAAACCTTCTTTTTTTATAGTCTATATGTTGTTTAATTGAATAAAATTATGTTAACTCTAATATTAATGTGTTTTGATACATTATTTGAAGTTCGTGAAGTTTTATTGTTGTGATAAGTTGACAGGTTGCCTACTTTAATTAAAACCCTAAGTCGATCACTGATGTATTTTGATAAGATAAGATAAAACTTTATTATCCCACACTGGGGAAATTCAAACTGGCCTTGATTCAAACACTAGGCCTACAGACAAAATCACTAAACATGTCATAACAACTGTTTATTGTTAAAACAAATTGATTAAAAATATTAACTAAAAATATCAGGTATAAAAATATGTTTCCGGTATGGATTAAAAATTATGCACAGCAATAATTATATATACAATCTTAAATGATTGGCATGCTTAATTTAATTCAGAAAACTGTCTATGTTCGATTCAGATTTACATAATATTAGAAGGCCAATTCAAAGTTAAAAAAAAGAAAATAGCTAATTAGTTATCTAGCGGTAACATTTCGACAAAAGCGGAGAGTTTTCTCGAAAAGACAAAGCATTCGCCAAGCCTGGAATCTCCAATGGTTGAATCTAAACCGTTAACAAAGGGCGCCCTCACTTAGTGAAATCTTCTTGGGCGACTTTGTTAGGGGGCGACTGTGTCGGGGGGCGACTTTGTTGGTGGGCGACTCTGTCAGGGGGTGACTTTGTCAGGGGGTGACTTTGTGAGGGGCGACTTTGACAGGGGGCGACTTTGTAAGTGAGGGGGCGACTTTGTAGTGGGCGACTTTGCTGGGGGGCGAGTTGACTGGTATTCTAATTGAAAACCACCTGTAATTGAGCATTTATTTTGTACTCATCATACTTGAAAAGGGTTAAATTTATTGTAGGAAAGATGTCATTTCACTGCAGGATAAAGCATTTGCTGATCCTAACAATGAAAGTATAACTTGGGGCCGATAGAATAAAAGAAGGAATAACACATGGAGTAACCTGAACATCTGACATCACACTTTGAGGGTCATGAATAACGCCAGACACCAGCTATGAGCACCTGGCAGGATCCTGGGAGGGGGCCATGAATTTGGAATTGAACAAAACCGGCAATGACAAGTTGTTACTGATTCACCTATACAGGGCTCGTACTTTACACTGGACTGCAGGTCCGAGGCCATCGTTTTTAGAGTCGTTCCAGTAAACTTTATACCAAACAAGTCCGGCAGTCTTGTGGTTTTTTTACATAATAATATTATTATTAAAATGAAATGTATTATCTTTCATTAACTAAATTTCAATCTCAGTTTGAAAAGTTTTTGTTTTACTTGTCGTCAAATTATTTCCGAGCCCGGAACATCCAACCTGGCCGACCGTTCTTCGTGCTGCAAGTTCCCCATCCAGTTTGCTCATGCCAACCACCACTGCACTGGGCTCAAACCATACGTAGGTTTAGGCGTAGTGCATGCGTAATGCTTGTATTGGTGCCCGGCAGCACACCACAGTACTACGCTTCGTTCGTATACCACTGACCGTGTACATGTCATGATGTGGTGAGTGCGTGTGTAGCGAAAAAATGCATTACATTGGATGTAGTCACTTTAAAGTCTGATAACTTACAAACGAATTATATAGTGTTGAAATCGTATTAATGACATCTTGGTTGATTCTTTCAACACCACACATCCCTGTGTTGCATGTATTAAAAATAAGGTCTTGTTTCCACACGTCTTGCTTCGTATGTCAATTAACAGTGGGATGAGCTTCTGACTACTGCTATCACTGATCATTTTATGACCAATAGCACATGTTAAATTTTGACAACATTAATGATATTGTCTGTTCAAAACTGATTTAATTGTTTCTGTGGCAGAGAACTTCATGTGAAAAGAAGGTACATGTATGTGGAAATTTCTGGATGAAGTTTCAAAGCCCAAACTACCTCCTAAGCGATCTGCAAGTGAAAAACTTGCACAGGCGCAGAAATATGAAAAAACATGTTAATTTTGTGTGCGTTTCTGTTGTGTTTAGTTTTTTTCCTCTCATATGACTTCGGTCTTGTAATCAGTCCAGTAAAAATTCTGAGCAACAAGCCCTGCGGTCTTGTGGGTTTTTTCCCCAAATTTGAGCCCTGCTATATGTACAATGTACATGTATGTATTTCTCATTTTTAACAAGTTTAGTTTTTTAGCTATTTAAGACTTTGTTACCACTCTTCAATTACCTTACTATTGCACATAAAGACTCATAACAAATTCTCTCAAGCATGATAGAAGAATGCTTAAGTTACCTGAGCTGGAGTGGTTCATCTTGCAATTCTTCATCATCGACCTTTAAACAAGAACAAAGAACACATATTTTAAGGTATGTGATAAATAAAAGAAAAACAGATTTTTGCAAATGCCAGCAACTCAGTTACTGTGTTACGGACCGTCTAAAGTTTTTAACATTTTCACAGTCGTAAAATGGGGGGGGGGGGGGGGGTGGGCAGCATACAACTTTATAAGGTGAATAAAATTTTGATTCTTTTATATCGCATATTTTAAACCACTTAAATGTGAATTTAATTTTTCATGTGCAAGAAAAATTTAATTTATATATTTTTTTAACCAAAATGGATACTTAAATAAATCTGCAGAAAAATCTGCCCACCTTTAAATGGATATCTCTTGGCAGTGCGCAGACTACTGCTACATGTACATGTAGCTGCACGAGCCAAAATCTTAATTCTATAAACCTTGTAGCAATGAATGTACTGCATAAATTGCACAAAGTACAGTGACCTGAGAATGAATGTTCGAAGTATGGATTGTTACCTTTGATATAGACCTTTGATAGGTAAAAATCTTTTACAGGAAGATTTAATGGACTGTTTTTTACATAGCAAAAGTGAAGAATAAAAACGATGTGAGAATTGTTTATTATTGTTGTTTTTCAATATTAAGACTGATTTTTGGTCAGTCACTAGCTCAATGAGTACATATAACATATATAAAGACTCTTTTGGCTCATTAGAGGAGTACACAAAACATTTACTACACATTGTATGTGCATCAAAATTTGAAGAAAAAAATAAATAAGTGCAACTTTTGGGGAGGGGGTCTTGAAAAGTTGGTCTCTGTACGGCCTTGAAAATGTTGAAACCTTTGGACAGCCCCTCAGTTGACCAGACAATTGAATTTGTTTCCATTTACAACAGGTAAAGATTATTACTATATTTTTCTATCCATAGCAATGTTAGACAATTCGTTTTTATTGAACAGTGCTAAAGACATGAAAGAGATGCAGGGAAGTGATAGGCTGTTGATAAATAAAACTGCACTCTGAGCGCAAAGCGCGAAAGCTTGCGAGCTCGAAAACTTGCGAGCACGAAGCCCACTAATAACATGTATCTTTGCAATCTTGGGCGTTATAAATGGTTTTATCTTCTTTTTTATGAATTTGATTTTAAGGTTTTTTTTGTTTTTTTTATTGGGGGGGGGGGCAAAAAAATTGATTTCCGGTTAAAAACGGGGGAATCACATCCATGGAGATGAAGATTCTTGCTTACCTCAAATTTAAACCACTCAGATTGCCACTGTGGGTTGAGGGACTTACGACATACCTCGGTCTTATAGTTTACTTGTCCAAGTTTTACCTTGATGAATAACAAAAAAACAAAAATGTTGTCCCAATAAATACACAAGTTTTTGCTATAAACTGATAAAACACTACATATACATTTCATGTACATGAGGAACAACATGAAATTGTAACTCTTTCCTCAATGGTTTTAAGCAAGCCGACATTAACCGACTACAAAGGCTCCAAAACAATGCTGCACGCATCATTTTCTCACACCCCAAATACACACACGCCTCTACTCTTCTCCAACGATTACACTGGTTACCAGTTAGACAACTCATCACCTTCAAAACATCAGTGAAGATGCACAAAGCACACGCGAACAGACTTCCACATTATATCACAGCGAAGTCGTTCAGACACAGTACTAAATACATTATTTTTTTTTCCTTACACCGATGTGTGTTAAGCACTGTATACTCAGTACTTTCCCCGAGTTCTGTTCATTCACAGAACTTGGGAAAGTATTGAGTATACCATGTACATGTATACAGTGCTTAACACACATCGGTGTAAGGGAAAAAAACAAATTATATCCATTATCCCCGATGCAAAATTAACATCTATTATACCACAGCACTAAAGTCGGTTTGAAGGCAGTTTTAACTCATTCGGGTTTAACTTTGTGTGTCTGAACGCTCATAAAACTTAACCGAATCGAGTTGAACCCGAATGAGTTAAATCGGTCGGCGAGGGTGGTTTAACGTTAATGACCACTCACAACGAATGACTGCTGAACTGTTGTGTACGGTCTCCAAGTATATATGCATACGTAGGCTGCCTCAACGAACACGTCAAAATGAGAAAAAGCGTGCGTCTTTCGTTCGGGTTACTTCCGTCTTGCTCACCTGTAATTTAGGTCTGTTTTCAGACTGAATATGATCATGTATCATTACGCTATTTTCAGCCATGTCAGTTAATTCCTGCTTGAAAATCATCACGTCAATAAACGAAATGACCGGACAGTGAATTGAGGAGTATCCAGAATTTTACAGATCACGAAACATGCGTCAATCTCCCAACATCAATATCACAACACATAAAAAATCTCTGATCCCAGATTGCCATTTCCCCCTCATTAAAACATATACATGTAGCTCATAACAAATTTTCCTATTGGCCAATAATATCCATGTCCCACTCATCAACCAATAGGAAAATTTGTTATTGGGTGCCTGGCAGATATACATGTACCTTCACGCACGTGCTCTGTACACATGCAGTCAGTACATGAGTACATGTACATCGATCCACAACAAAGTTGATTGTGAAAACAAACGTTGAAAGTCATGACCACAAAGGCGTGGAAATGCCAGCAGAAATACAAGAAAGAATATCTGTGCAAAATGGCCGTGTATATGGAGTTCAAACAGGGGAATTATTGCGCATTTTGCAGTGTTTGCAGACCCGATATCCTGTGAAAAAAAACACAATGGATGGGAGACGAAACGACACACTGTGGCACTTCGGGACAATGGCATCAGGGCATTGAAAAAACCCACAATCTAATAATGAGAGGTATTTAACACCCGCTCCGTTTTAAAAATCCTGTTTAAAAAAATTCAAACTGGTTGCAAAATTTGAAAGTTGCCAGCGTGCGCTGGCAGTAAATACTATTTAGACAGGGCCGAGCATGTGCTTTTGTGAATAAACTGGATGTTGCTGTGTTTGGTCACGGTGCTGTTTGACCTCTTAAAACCAAAGAAAAACCTTATTGGGTTTAACTTCGAACTGTCTGAACGCAAGGTAGTTTTATATTTATGATCGCCCCCCACTGCTCGTAAAGTTAAACCGGTTCGGGTCTAACTTTAGTATGTTGTCTGAACATGGCCAGAGTCTCTAAACCTCAACAAACCTGGCCAGAGTGGCCTTCGCTCCAGCCATAATCTAATAATCCCTCGCACTTACAAAAGGGCAGGGGACCGATCCTTCTCAGTTGCTGGTTCCCGATGCTGGAACTCTCTACCAAATCACATTCGCAACATCAACGCACTCCAGACTTTCAAGTGCAAATTAAAAACACATCTGTTCTCTTCTCGCCCATAAACTGACCATTTTGTAGCATTCTTTAGCAACGCATTGTATCTTTGGAAACGCGCTTTATAAGTCTTACTTATTATTGTTATTATAAATGCAACCTCCCTGTATGACACCACTTACGTGTAACAAGATAACTAAATTATTCATTTCCCAAAGTGAGACTCAATTTTTTTGTACTCAATGTCATTGTCATTGCCCTTTTCACAACTTTTCATGCACACGTACCTGTTAGTGTGAGCTGGTGAGTTGAGTGTTGAAACAATTAAGTTCAGTTCAGTTCAGTTAGATTGAGGACGACAGGCAAAGTCTGCTACCCAATCATCATACAAAAACATTCAGTATTGGCACTGTTTTCAAAAGGGTCAGATGATGGCTCAAAGTATATATTTATGATTTTATCACCATTTAGTTTTTCTATTCTTCCTTATTCATCACTTTTCCAAGGTTACTGACTTTAGGTATGACTCAAGGTCAGTACAAGTTTATCAAGCTTCTTATTTTACAGATGTGAGTAGATCGTTTATTATTTCTGATTCAATACAAATTATTATTATTTATAATATATATATTTTCTTTTGTGAAGTTATTTTTGTGGAGCGTGAAGTGAATGGAACTTTGGAAGTGCCTAATACAAGTAATGTACCTCAACAAATGCATCGGCTAAGTCACTGGCTCTATCCATGACAGGGAGGTCCCGTGCTGCAATGACCTGCACCTTAAGTTTACCAGGCATTTTGGAGACTCAATTCATCAGCGTTCTGGAATGGAAAAGTAGTTGCATACACAACTTATTACACTGAATCAAAATCAATATGGAAAGTTATATCCCAAAGCTGACCACACACTGAAATGTTGGTCAGGCACTATCAAATTGACAGCCTCAAAGTTTTAATTAATACTTTTTAATTTTCAGTTGAATTTGCCATAAATCCTTTTTAAGCAGTGTGAGTGCAATCACTTGTTTGAATTGAAAAAATAAGGAGTAATGATGCAGCAGAACCAGTCATTTTTTCTTTTAAAAGAATAAAATTAGGAGGAAAATATTTCCCGTTATTGGGGCCAGACCCTACACTTCAACATGTTCAAGATACATGTTTGTGGAGTTCCCTCAATTTCACCCGTTATGAATATCAACATCTTTTACCATTCATTGGATCGCCCTTGACAATACACCTCCAAATTGATAAGCATTTAGATTTTCACACTTGCAATGTACAAAAATATCACAAATTGCTTCTCTGACTTTTGCTTTGACCAACAAATGTCGTAAAGTTAAAAGTGAAAGAAGTTGTCTTATTTAAAAGATGTTAATAGTGTCCCCAAGCAGTCCTGCAGTAAATTTCCAGATAGGCCTAACCCCTATTTTTGAGTATGCAAATATGAATAAAGAAACTTTATAAGACCGCCGGTTCTTTACAGTACTCTAAGTAGGGCTACTAAGTAGTCTCCCGAGCTCCGAAATCTACAATGTACTCCACGGTACATGTAGTACATGTAGAATAAATAGCACTTGAGACAAGTTCTCAAAGAACAAATCTACACAAAGTAATGTACACATAGTGTTGCAGCAAACTGAATATACATTGATACCTCACTATGCAATGCCTCCAGCCCATAACATCATTGGAATTTCAAATTGTGAAGTTTCCTATATTTTAAGTTTCCATTCATCAGTTAAATGTTTTGCGCAATTTATGAATGGATGGACTGTCATTACATTTATGTCAATACATACATTTAAAACTTCAATTAAAAATGTTAAATATGTCATTACTTTTTAGCCTTAAAAAATTATTAAAGAAATATAGTTTTAAAAATTATGTTTTCCTTCTTGACTTAATCTATTAATTCTTAAATTTTAATTTTTTTAAACTTGCATAAAATGATAATTATTTTTTTAAGTCAAGAGTAACATTGGATAAACAATGGAGTCCCAGTTTTCATGACTGGAGTGGAAAGTGAAAATTTTCAAAAGCCATTCGGGCTGCCGTTTACATGAAAATGCACAGATAACTCTTTGATTTGCACAGATAAAAAGTTTGGTAGGGATACTGTATTTAACACTATTGTATTGATTTTCACTAAATACTATTCAACATGTAAATGGACCTTCCACACAGCGACATGAGCTGCGAGCTCATACATGTAACACTAGGCTTACTGCCAGTGCGCGCGGGTGCATTATGGGTGAAGGGTAGAATTATGGGTATGATTAAAAGATGGCCGGTCATGTTTAAGTAATTCCAATCATTGATCATCCGAATCATTGTGCTGGAAATTACTCTAAGATTACATCAAAAGAAGCTTTGTTGTGTAACTAACCATTACACTGGCGTAGTTCGGCATGATGGCTGCTTGATAGGGGTGATTTTTTTGTCAACTCTGGGTTGAGTGGAAGATCGCTGATCAGGGGTCGTCGTCAATGTGGTTTTGCGGCCTCGGTCTGTCACGGGTGCCGTGAGTACCGATAGAATTAACAACAAAAGGACTACATTTCTGTGTATTATTGCTAAGAGCCTGAACTATTGTAATCATAAGATAATCTTGTATGACAACTGATTTTATTGAAAGATTTCCAGTGTTATAAAATTGACCCCCTGGGTGCAGCAACATGGCAGCAAAAGGGTAAGAGAGAGCTGCATATATTTACAACGATTTACAGCAGAATACATATCTCAACTGTGTAAAATAAATCACATTGATGTAAATGAAGTCAAGAAAAAGCAAGAACGCTTGAGTGTTTGTGTGGGCTGCCCATTATGAAGGAACCAGTAGAAGAAAGCCCTAAACTACATGTAGTTCAGCATGACCTAGGACAAATCTTGGAAAAGCTAGTGTCAATTCGCAAGACTGAAACTGAGTCTCTGTGTAAGTCATCCATTTCCTCGATACGAGTTGAGCCAGAGCTCCCAGATTTTCATAAATTTTAAACTGAGAATGACATCACCAGTTATCTAGGAATATTTGAGCGTATGGTAATTGCAGCAAGTAATAATAATAATAATAATATTTATTATTAAAAAAACACTTTCCATGTCACATAGACATCACAAAGTGCTGTACAATAAAAATCCATAAGTTATTAAGAAATTGATTATTAACAATGACAATAACAATATTAAGTGATAAAAAGGTGATTCTTAAAAATTTGTGTATGACGCTAAAGTTGACGGTGAAGCCAGAGTCCACCATAGGACCATTAACTAATGTCAATGGATCTGAATTTCATACTAGTGGCATTGCTGCCGATAACAACATTGAAGTTGCTGGAGTTGGGGTGAACGTCAGTCTTCATCAGGTTCAGTCGCTGCCGATGGCGGTGTCGAGATTTCGGGTCTGGGTCGAGATTTCGCTAGACAGGCAAACTTGGTGCTCGACTTTGATCAAAACAACTACTGGATGGAGACTGGCCCAACTGAGCCTCTTACACGTATAAATATCCTCTACTTGGCCTGGAGAGAAAACAACATCCTACTGTTGATGAGAGTCCTGTTTCCCCACTAAACTCGACACTCGTTCGTTTGTTCGTACGAAGAATATCAAGGTGTACATCATCTAAATAGGAAGATCCTTATTTAGCCAACTGATGGTCTCATCATCGAGCTCTCAAAGTCCAGAACCACCATGAGGGGATTTGTAGATACATTTGTGTAGGACCAGCATCGATGACGTGATCCATTGTTTGGATCTTTCCACAGGCAGTTTGGCGATAGATCAGCTCCAATTTTATGCAGGAAATGTTGTGTACGGCCAACTCCAGTTCTGATACGTTTAAGGTTGACCCAGGCTTTTCTTGAGAGGTCACTGCCACTTGGTTTTGCACAGGGCTCTGGGATGAACTACTTCAAGTTGGTAGTAGACGAATTCCACTGGTCGACACTAACTGAGCAGGAGAACCACAATGAATGTCCAGTCATTGACCCCGGTTTTACTGATGCCGATTATTCCCAAATGTTTTTGCTGACAAGCCGGGTAGAACAGATGTGCGCAAACATGATATTGAAATTGGAAGTTGTAGACCCGTTCGAAACCCACTATACCGTCTCTCCTCAGACCGTCGCAGGTCGTTGCGCACGATGAAATGCTGAGTGATGGACGAATTGAACCTTCGCAGTCATCATGGGCATCACCTGTTGTGATGGTCCCCAAACGTCACCCAGGTGATTACCGCCTTTGTGTGGACTATCGAAAGCTTAATCGCATTACAAAAACTGATGCGTACCCAATGCCAAATATAGATGCCATCTTGGAATCGCTTAAAGGGACCACAATCTTTAGCTCACTAGATTTAAAGAGTGGATATCACCAGATGTCACTAAACACCACCGCCAAGGAAAAAACAACATTCGTGTGTGAAGAGGGCCTTTTTGCATTTTACATTTTTGCCGTTTGGTGTAATGAATGGCCCAGCAAGTTCTCAACACTTAGATAGATGCTGTTCAGGGTGACCTTGTTGGACAGAATTGCTACGTCTACCTGGACGTATTGTATGTTTCTCTACACTTTGCTGATTTTTGTCAAATATTTGAACGACTCCAGGCGGCGGGACTGACAGTGAACAAGCAAAAGTGCTCCTTCGGCTGTAGCTCAATGCGATTTCTTGGACGATTGGGAGCGAGGGCCTTCGCGAGGGCCTTCGTGAGAAGGTCCAGGCTATCAAGGACTATCCTGTCCCTTGGAATCTTAAGCAACACAAGAGATTCCAGGGTATGGTGTCGTGGTATGCTAAATTCATCCCCAACCTTGCAACTATCTCAGCACCTCTCAATCAGCTCCGCCAAAAGAAAATGATGTGGAAATGGACTCCTGACTGTTTGAAGAGTTGAAGCAGAGCTTGTCATCTGCACCAGTCTTGGTTTATTCAGACTTGAGTCTCACATTCTCCGTCCAAACTGATGCTAGTGATACAGGTCTGGGTGCAGTCTTGCTTCAGGAGACGGACAGACAGCTTCATGCGATAGCATGCAAGTCGTTCTCTTAGCCCAACTGAACGAAACTATAGTACATCGGAAAGAGAATGCCTGGCAGTGGTGTGGGCCTTGGAAAAGTGGTGATTGTACTTGGAAGGGAAAAGATTTGAGGTTGTGACAGACCACCAAGCTCTAACGTGGCTCTTCCGGAAAGCGCAGTTGACAGGGAAATTGGCACGCTGGATTCTTAAGCTGCAAGACTTCAGTTTTGATGTTGCCTATCGTCGTGGTGAACTTCATGTGGTACACGACGCACTCTCTCGTGCCCATGAAGTTCCACTGGTTGGTGTTGTCTTTTGCACCAATCTCCATGACACATCTGATGACTGCACAGAGCCTGAGTCAACTCCCCACTCTGATAACCAAACTGATGCCATCACAGTAGCTGACAATGACTCATTGGAACGCTGTGCTGCATTACGCTGTTCCCACCCGACGAGTGATGTAATCGATTGGATCCAATGTGACGGGTGCTTGGAATGGTTCCACATGGTCTGTGTGTAACGTAAAGAAACATCAAGCAGACAAAATGCCATCATACGTCTGTACAGAGTGCAAACTCAAAAGATGGGAAAATCAATGCAACTTGGAGTGGCATAATAGCGAGTCCAGACCAGTTGCCGATCCAAACTTGGACTTGCCGCAATTGCAAACAGAGTGCGTGATGCACAAAGACAGGACGCTTCCCTCATTGCAATATGAAGTGGCGCCTCTCCGGTCTACCGTGAACGAGATGGTATTTTGTATCACTACCACTAATCTTAGTGGAAACTGGTAGTACCACAATCATTGAAGCATGCTGTGTTGCATGCCTGGGAGGACCAAGACCGTGCATCGATTGGATGGTCTTCATCTTGCCTTTAATTATTAGCCCGTGTTCAATTGCTGCTTTACTATTTTGTTACTTGGACTTTCAATGTTTGCTCTCTACTTCTCTTCTCTCCCATCCCCTGCCCCTTACTCCTGCTTTCTAAATTCATTTATTTATTTCAGTCGGTACAGTTATAAACTAGACATCCTGTTACCTATCCTATTCTATATTGAATTATCCGTTCACTCTCATGTACACTTGTACATGTATGTCTGTGTGATTGTTGTTTATTTTGGCTGAATAAATAATACTAATAATAATAATAATCTATGGTGGAGAGGCAACACCAGAGATGTCCGAAGTTTCATTCGCACCTGCCAAACTTGTCGTGCAACCCAAACCAGTGAATCGCAAACCAGCTGGATTCATGCTGACAAAACAATCTAATGCACCATGGGAAACTGTAGGTGTCGACCTCATGGGGCCACTACCAAAGAGTTATGCGGTACATGAGTGTATCCTGGTAGCCGTTGACCATTACTCAAAGTGGGTGCAGACCATACCCAACCAGCAAGGAGGTAGCCAGCATCATGGTCCGCCAACTTTTCTGCAGGTACGGGGCGCCCCAAAAATTGCTCTCTGACAATGGGCCCCTATTTACTTGCAAGGCTGTGGATGCTGTGTGCAAAGAATGGGGCATCCAACAACTGTTCATTTCTCCATACCATCCACAGAGCAACTGGGTGGAACGAGTCAACAGAAACTTGAAAGGTATGATGCAATGATGTTGGAGGGGACCATCAGACATGGGATGCTCACATCAATAAGTTTGCTTTTGCCCTAAAATCAGTACAACATTGAGACCATTGGAGGGAGCCTTCCACTTTGATGCTTGGACGACAATTGGTTGCTTTGTATGAGTACAGATGGAACACATCCGACCGCACTGTTGATGGCTACAGTATGAGGACATCAGGCGTCGCGTGGAATTGCACAGACAACTGGCCACAACCAAACAGAAGGCTTCTAATGATAAGCATTGTCGCCCTCCGGACATTGTAGTTGGGCAACAGGTGATGGTTCACATCCACCCAAAGTCCAAGGTTGCATCTTCCTTCAACGCTTGCCCCTCGATGGACTGGACCATACATTGTCACCCAAACATTGACACCAGTTAATCTCAAGGTGTCTAGCCCCACGGATGCCACGAAGCACCTTATTGTCCATATGGACCAGATAAGCTCTGCACTGAGTAGGAACCTCAGGAACACTGAATTGGTTTCTCGTGTTTGGATGTCTGTGGAACTCAGAAACATTCAACTTATTTTGTTTTCGCGTTAAGTTTTATGAGAAGTTTGACAATAAAAGAAAAACCCTTCGTTTGTGGGTTTGGAAATTTTGTTATGTTCATAGTTAAAGAAGAGAAGATATGACAAAACAATGCTGATAAATGCTTCTTTTTTTTAGCACTAAAAAACAGAAGTTTTATTAAACAGCCACTTCAGCTTTAAAAAGATTTCTGTGGAAAGCCTGAGCCTTTTAACTGGATATACTTCACATCATAAACTGATATTGGACTTGGGCTTTATTTTTCAATAGGTGCCTTTTGGAACAACCTGTGCACTATGGACTGTCTTATATCCTTTATACAGCTGGATTTAATAAGCAAACCAACAAATTGTATTGCTGCTGGGCAGGGTTTGGCTATTTTGCTAGCGAACACAGGAATGCTCTTGCGTTGTTGCACTTTTTTTTCCTGCCTGGTTTAATCTTTTGGGGGGAGCGTGCTCATAATTATACTAGGCTTACTGCGCGTGCGCACGGATGCATTGTGGGTGAAGGGTAGGATTATTGTAAGATGGCCATTCATGTAAACACGTAATTCCAATCATTTGTTAATCAAGATAATAAACTGATAAAATCATTGTGCTGGAAATTACTATAAGATTGCAGTCAAAAAAACATTGTTGTGTAACTAAACCATTACAAACAGCCTATTTTGGGGATTCCCTTTTTGCCTTTAGAGGTTTGAGTGCAGGAGTTGCAGAGTGCAATTCTCTGAGCCCTGAGCCCTGAGGCTGTGGAATTCTTCAAATTAACGTTAAACGTTGCAGTTGCACTGTTCTGTTGTGCAACCTTTCGAATTGCACTTACTATCATACTATGTCGTATGTGCAGACTGAAAAAATAATACTAACAACAATAATTATAACGATTAATATTATAATACTATTTACTAATTTAATTAGGCTATTGCCAGATCTGATGATTGGCCCTTTTTCACTTTTTTTAATTAAGGTAAACAAGTTTTATATAAAATTAAAATAACACTTACAGAGCAATTGAGTATGACCAGATGACATTGAATCATTGGACTCTGGAATTTGTACTATAGTTGCGATAATCGTAACCCTCCTTTCCCGATTTGTTTCATGATTTTTGAAAGTGGTAAAAATTGGGCAAATCTGGTGACTAGTCTGTCAACATTGGTCGAAATTGCACGTTTTGGCACGAATGGTCGAATCTCGTGCTCATTGTCTCGTAACCCTCCGGGCTAAACCGGGAAAGGAGGGTTACGATTATCGCATCGCAACTATTTGTACCAATGCTCAGAATGCTGCACTGCACATTTTAACTAATTATAAAAACTCACGAATTAGATTAAACGGGTGTCTATGTTTTTGTTGAGACAAGTCGTTAAGTGTTTTATCAAGGTCGGAACAAATTGAGGAATTGAAAGGTAACACCACACTTCTCCATGTTTTCAGACTTACATTGAAGCCAGACTGTTATATGTACACGAATGAAGTGTGAAATATGTTGCAAGATGGGTCAGTCTCACTCTCAACATCCGTCTTCTATGTTGATTGTCATTGCAACTGTCACACAATCACGGTGTGTGTCAGTGCAGTGTGCAGAAGCTGCAGCAGTACAGTGCGTGCATTGTCGACAGCTAACTTGGCCATTAATCATCAACAGAGGGCGCTAAAGCTTCGTCTTTTGCCCCACACTAAATAAACTCCCACTAAATGATAAATAATTATTCAAAAATACTCAAAATATCGTGTAAGTCTCAGCCTCTTGAAAACCAATCAAACACATTTTCGGACGACTGAACTTCAGAATTCTTTTCAATTTTTGGCAGGTCAGTCGTTTGGATTTTTTGCTAATTACCCAAGAAAAAAACCCACGAAAAATGTGTTTTTTCCCAAAACCGACTTGCTGCCAGTTTTCATGAAGCACTTCTCCACTTCCCCGTTCAAATAGGGCCAACTTTAACGCCTAAATTTATCAAGTCTCCTCAAAAGTTGAAGCACAGAACCCACGGGTTGTAATAGATTCTTATGTTTACACAATATATTAATTGCATGACCCCAAAAACGTTATAATTCAAAATATACTGTGGGGTTTACAAATTATGATAAGTAGCTTGGCGCATGAATGTTGGCCTATTTAGTGTGGTGCGCCCTACAAGGGCACTTAATTATTTTTTATGGTAAACAAATTATGCATAAGTCGTTGAGAATAAGTCCCTGACTTGACATCTGGAGAAAAAAAAATGAAAATGTTTTTGCGTTCGTCTACAACAAGGTCAAACATGTTGGAGAAGAAAATCCTGCATGACACGCTGTGTACACTCTATTGACAAGTCAGAAGTTATATCCAAATCCTCACTCAAAAAGTTATAAACATACCTGTTTTTTAAGTTATAGGATTCTAAACGCCTTACAATTTTTTTTTTAGTCGAAGGGGGAGGGCCTGAGAAGGGGGGGCAGATTTTGCTTACCCGCGAAAATTTTTTACCATGTATTCATTAGTTTAAAATGGTGAACTTAACAAAATAGAATATTACATATGTCATTTTACCACGTTTAATTGTCCTTCCAAATTTATTTTACCTAGCTGTTAAGGGGTAAGGGGGTGAATGGGTGGGCGGGGCGTGGGCGGGGCATGTTGCAAAATGCCCTTCCAGACACTTTACGGTTAATAAATTGTTAATGGAAACAATTAGACCATTAAGACTGTAAGATAAGGTGTTTGGGCTGGGGGCTATAGGGTTCGGGCTGACGGCTAGGTTTTGGGCTTTGGGGTAGGCTCGGCTGGGGTTAGGGTTTGGATGGGCTGGGGCTATGATTTCGGCTGGGGGGCTAGGGATTGGGCTGGGGGGCTATGATTTCGGCTGGGGTGTAGGGTTTGGGCTGGGGGCTGGGGTTTGGGCTGACGGCTACGTCTTTTGCCGAGGGTTGTAGTGTAGTAGGGTTTAGGCTGAGGGCTAGGGTTTCACACGTATCAAAGTGCATTCACCTTCCGGAAACTTGACATTCATGATGGCATATCCACCACCTCCCCCTACTCCTCTTCACATAGTCAGTGGTTTTTCTCTCTTTTTTTCATTTTCAACCAGCCACTGTTGGCTCTTGATTTTTTTGAATGTGACTAACCGTCAGTCTCATACTTGTCATAGTTTAACGGTAACTAAAAGCAAACCCCTCTTTGAAAAGTTGAATTATTCTGTTATTAAATAGGCTAATAATGTATTGTAATTTGAGGAAATAGAAACATTATTGCTAAACTAACTGTTTACAGTTAAAGAAATGATGTTTCCAATGTAAAAACAGCAACAACTGACGAACAATGCCCCACCGACGGCGCACCCATGATTATGTTTTAGGGGGGGGGGGGGGGGGGGCTCAAACCAATGTATTGGGTGGGGTCCAGGGGCCGGCCTTACGGCCCCAGGCGTTTTTGGGGTGAAAAATCAAGCCTACTTATGCATAAAATTTAAAAAACTAGACATACTTTTTAAGCACTTCTGATCCATATAAATCTTTTAAGTTTATTTTTAAAAACTCCGTAACATCAACGGGCTCAAAGAAAATTTAACTAGGCCGAGTATGCATGTACGTAACCTTGGTGACCCAGGAAGGGTTACTTATAAACGCCAAGCTTGCAAGAGCCAATCTCGTGCTGAAACATGAATATATCGTCTATAATTACGAACTGCACAAATCAGTCAATAATTGTGATTCGTAACTAGACGACAATACTGTATATAAGCGTAATTTTAGCAGGAAAAAAATGCGAATGGCAAAGGAAGAAAAGGAAATATTGCCACCGGAAATAAAAACCAAAAACTACACACACATTTGCGACTTTTCTCCCTCGGCTCTTTTTTCCTTCCCCCTTCCTCCCCTCCCCCATTTTTTCTTTTCTTCTTTCCTTCCCTCTTCCTCTCCCCTTTTTTTTTTTTTTTTTTTTTGTGGGGGACCCTCTTGGGAGGGGGGGGGCTCAAGCCCCCCGAGACCCCCCCCCCCCCTTTGGTGCGCCGTTGACCTGACACCATTCGCTTTACGTCCCATCCAAAAGACGAAGCAATAAGTGTCTTGCTTAAGGACGCATGTGTCGAGACCGGAACTCGAACCCTGATCTGAAACACCGAAACTTGAGTCGGGTCCGAACGACATCGACACGATAGTATTATCTGTATTTACATCGAAATGAGTAGCCATTTAATAGCAGAATAATCTACCATAGACCTACACCTTTACTGCCAATTAGTGCGATCCCAAGTATAAATTGCTTTATTGCAAGTATGTTTGGCGAAGCTTGTTTTTGGCATTGGTATAATTATGTTTGGCGAGTTTTTCAGGGGAAGCATCTGTTTTGTGAGTCTTGTTTTTTGGAAGGCTATATTAAACAAATCTTGTTTTTTGGAAGTACATATATTTGGCGAAGTCTATTTAGCCAGTCTTGTTAAAACAATATTAGCTATATGGACCAACTGATATGGACCTACTTCCAAAAAACAACACTCGCAAAACATCCCAGGTAGCAAGCCCATATGGGGCCCATATGGGAAATATCTGGGAAATATCTGGGCCATATGGACCTGGGCCAACCCATATGGTACCCATATGGGGCCCTTATGGGTGTGGGTTATGGGGAATATTCCCATATGGGGCCCATATGGGGAAAACATGGGCTAGCCCATATGGGCAAAATATGCAGTGTCCCATATGGGTATCATATGGGGAGAACATGGGCAATCCCATATGGGCAGAATATGCAGTGGCCCATATGGGTATCATATGGGGAAAACATGGGCTAGCCCATATGGGAAGAATATGCAAGGGCCCATATGGGTATCATATGGGGAAAATGTGGGCAATCCCATATGGGCAGAATATGAAGTGGCCCATATGGGTATCATATGGGGAAGACATGGGCTAGCCCATATGGGCAGAATATGCAACGGCCCATATGGGTATCATATGGGGAAAATGTGGGCAATCCCATATGGGCAGAATATGAAGTGGCCCATATGGGTATCATATGGGGAAAACAAGGGATTGCCCCATATGGGCACAAAATGAATTGGCCCATATGGGTGTCAGATGGGGAAAACATGGACAATCCCATATAGGCAGAATATGAAGGGGCCCATATGGGTTTCGTGTGGGGAAAACATGGGCTAGCCCATATGGGCAAAATATGCATTGTCCCGTGTGGTTATCATATGGGAAAACATGGGCATTTAATTCCCATATGGGCTAAGATTCAAAAGACCAAATAGTGGGAAAATATGGACAATCCCATATGGGCAGGAAGGCTCATATGGGTGGTATTAAAAAGACCTGGGCAAAGATAATACAAAGAAAGACCTCGGCCATTACGGGGTTAATATAGTTTAGAATATAATTGTCTAGTTTACCAAGGGTTTATGACCCTTCCAATGGATTTTGTAATCTTCTCCGGACAAACTAATTGGATGAAACATTTATGGAAAGGCCCACATAAGAATAGGAATTACCTATAAGCAATCCCTTGTGTGCAGTGATATGAAAAGGTTCATTTGGTTATCCTATAAGCACGACCTAAGCAAACTTTGGGATTAGAATATGCAAAGACCCATATGGGTACGATATGGGTAAGACCTGGGCAAACCCATATTGGCAATATGCAAATTTATGGGACAGGGCATTGAAGTAGTGTGTTTTTAATAATTTTTAAAAACAATTTAGTGAAATTTAGCTCTGTAAAGTTGTTTTTGTACTTTTTTGTAAGATATTCGTCTATAAGAAAAATACATACATACAATTTACAATTAGACGCTTTCATTTAAAACAAGCTAATTCAAATAATGACATTTTTAATTAAAAAACTGTTAACCATGACTGTAGGTCTTCAGTTTGTGGACTATATATATAATACATGCCCAGTAGGTAAAGGTATATACTTATACACCATATTATAAATGAGTAATATAGTTTGTATTTAGTGGTATTGTAGATTATACATGTAATCGTTCATATAATTAGACTTATCATTAACATTAAATAATTACTTGAATATATTATAAGGCTATCTGGGCTGGCCCATATGGGCCCCACATGGGCCCCATATGTACGCTACCCACATGGGACCCTCATTTTGGCCCAGAATGCCCATACGAATCCCAGGTAATGCCCATATGGGATAACCCAGATGGGCCCCAGATGTATCCCAGACGGGTTATCTGGGCCAACCCATATGGGACCCATATGGGCCCCATATGTTGGCCCATGTGGGCCCCATATGGGACCCATATGGGTTATGGGCCATCCCATATGGGCCCCATATGAATCCCGGGTGCAGGATCCACGGCCCCATATGGGTTATCCCCACATGGGGCCCATATTCTGGCCCATATGGGACCCATATGGGGCCCATATGGGACCCATATGGGGCCCATATGGGCTTGCTACCTGGGATACTTCCCAAAACAAGATTTGCTAAATGTTTTTCATTATAGACTTTTAAAAAACAAGACTCGCCAAACATAATTATACTTACAAAAATAACAATTTATACTTGCGATGGCACTAATGGGCTTTCGTTATAACGTATGAATTCATGTTAACAACTATGTTGAAGCTAACTAACTAATAAAGGTTGACGAACTATGTTTCATCTGTCAGAAAGTTCAAAGCAAAGTTTGGTGACCCTTGCACTAAAGCACCCTTAAAGGACGGTTGATTTTTGTGCGTTATTGTGAAAATTATTTGATTTACGGTTTTAACGGCTGTCATAGGCAGAGGATTCCACGTAATGCTTCAGTCTATAGACCATGTTACCTTTGTTTACAAAGTGGTGACCTTGTAGATTCTAAAGCGTTTCCCGCCGGGCAAGATACTACACAGGCATATGGGAAAATTTACATTTTGTGTCATAATTTTCACATAAATTCAAAATTTACAAAAGCAATAGCTGTACAGCTTTTGAGATGTCATCCCTTTCTTCATATCAAAAGTTGAGAAAAATTAGACAGTGCATTGTTTTCTTCCATTGATCTGTGTACAAATGTGCCTGCAGGAAGTCCAGGCTCTGTGGCTCTTTTGTAAACATGTGATGTCACAGGTCACATCGTCTATACGTTTTAGGCTTAAACACTGTGGTGACCAAGGTCCGTTATTGTCTGTGTATTTTTGTCTTTTGTGTTTTACGTTTCCATCCTTTTGTGGTCCAAACCAGCCACTTTCCTCTACCCCCTCCTTCAACGTCAGATAGTTTTTAACTCACGATATCAAAAAGAGAATACTTTGTCAAATTTTGGTAAATTGGTGGAGGATTCGCAAATTCATAGGAAATAATCATTTATCTTTGTCCAGTCAAGCAAACAATGTCCGACTTGAATTAGTTCATAGGGATTTGTTATGCCAATTTTTAGAAAGCAGTTTGTTTTTATAAGACCATGCAGGTGATAACAATTGAAAGTAAACATGAAACAATTTATTTTTTAAATACATTGACCCTATCAGGATCATATGACCGGGCATAATCTAAATTTTTGACCGTAACTTTTAACCGTGCATCGATCACCACCAAACTTTCTGCCTTTTCCCAAATACTCACCAAGGTCGTATTGCTTTTACAATAATATATTGATGGGGTTAGCTGTTATTTCAATATCAACCATTAGTGACCTCGAGTCAAACGTTTATTTCAGTGTAATTGTATAATATATTGATGGGGTTAGCTGTTATTTCAATATCAACCATCAGTGACCTCGAGTCAAACGTTTATTTCAGTGTAATTGTAAATATACTTTTTCAACAAAATTTCTAATTGCAAGTTTACTTGCTGAAAATGAACACTGTGGCAAGTTCCAAGATCTTTGGTTGTCAAGATCTTTGGAAAATATGCAAGTCAATAAAAGCCATGTCCTGGTAGGGTTAATAACATTAATGTTCTCTGTTGAAGGCAAATAAAACGTACAACATTTTTGTCACAAAACACATCACACACAGAGTTAGGAATTATCTGTTATCACATTTCAAGTTTAAACCACAGTGGAAACCGACTGTGTAAATGTTTAAATGATTTGGGGTTGAACGAAGAAAACTATTAGGTAGAGCGGGAGTTGAACCAACGACCTCCGGTTTAACGTATTTCACTCTACCAACAGAGCTATTCCTTTGTTGGTGGTTCCCCTATTTTGTCCCCTGGCTGCCACATCCCAGATTGTATCGTATACTTGGGTGTGATCCCTGGCTAGTCACGGCAGTTAACGGTTGTATGGCTTCTGACTGGCATACCCGAACAAAGATATTGACAAAATGGGGAGACCGCCAACATACAACTGTTATTGTGGTTATGTTATTTTATTTGTCCTTGATCAATAGGTATGCGAAAGTTCTTGTACGTTACTGGTACGTGGTATGTTTAGTTGTGTTCTTGGTTGTCAACGTCGTATCTGCATTGTCCTTCATTTTGTATGAGCTCCCGGATATTTCAGAACCATCCAAGGTAAAGAACAAATATAAACAGACTCAATTTATAGCAAGATGTGCAACCTATTCTTTGCATAAAGCTCTTTCCATCCAATGAACATACATATATGGAGGACCAAAAGTGGACAACCCATTTTCCCCAAAATCTGGTAGGAAGAATAAAAAAATTCATGTTCAAATAAAGTGCCTTTTCAAAATTTTCTTCATTTTCTGCTATCAGAGATTCGGATTTGTTATTATTTCTCCATACACTGGCGGTCCGAAAGTGTACAACGCAAATTTCAAAATTTCTATTAGCCGAAAATTTGAATGAACGTTTCGGACCAAACAAAATTTCTACTAGCAGAAAATTGGAATGAACGTTTCGGACCAAACCAACTTTCAAAATTTCTACTAGCAAACAATTTGATACAACCTTTTAGACAAAGCCAAAATTCTAACTTTTTACTATAGCAGATATCAGGGGCGAATGTTTGAGCCAACATCTCCATTCCAAAATTCTACAGGCACAAAAATTTTAATAGGAAATTTTCAAAATGATCACTTTGCAAATTTACACTATTAATTAACGATGAAATAAGTGATTCATATCCAAGCCTGGAGACGGAGCCTGGAGCCGGAGCTGGAGCCAAAGCCGAGATAACAAACGACAGTGACAATACCACGATCTACCATCCTATTGTACCTATTATACCTTTGGTACAATGCTACACAAAAGGTCAGCTCCTGAGCCTCAGAAAGTACAAAGGATGCATTTCTGATCAATCCATAAGTGTTTTGAAGCAACTGGGTATTGTGCGTCGTGCTAGAGGTCGTAGAGCGGGTACACATATGCTCAAGAAAATCCGTCCTGTCTGCAGTACCCCACGCTCGGAAAAGCTACAGAAATGTAAGATTCACACAACAAACCTTGCTAACCTCAGTTCCATTCCCCGTGCCTCGCCATCTATAAAACTTACCATTCATATTTGGAATGCGAATTCTATTCGCAACAAGACCACTACCGTTCTCGACCATGTCCTGTCATATGACGTCGACATAATGATAGTGACAGAGACATGGTTATCTAAGGATGATATGACAATAATTGGTGAATGTACTCCGCCTGAATACACTTTCATCAGTTTTCCCCGTAATAGTCCTACCGTTGGTGGAGGAATAGGCATTTTACACAAGAAATCTGTGAAACTTTGCTCCACCCCTTCTATCCTGTCATCAGTAAACTTTGAGCATTGCGTCATTACAGTCAACAATTCAATTCAACTCATTGCCATATACCGCCCGCCCCCGTCACGTGCTAATAGACTCAAAACATCTGAGTTTTTGGAAGAGTTTGAGTCATTTCTTGATAGAACATCAGACACACCTCAACAAGTTGTGTTATTGGGCGATTTCAACTTGCACATTGATACCCCTGATAAGTGGGATACCAAACAATTCGTTGATATCATTTGAATTACGGCTGCTGGATTCTATCAACATGTCGGAGGCCCAACTCACACAATGGGACACACCTTGGACTTGGTGATTTCCCGTGAGGATGATGATCTTATTCAGGAGGTTCAGGTCAACCCCCTTCTTCACTCAGATCATCATGTCATCACATGCACATTGACGTGTAGTAAGCTCCAACATCACAGGGTCCCCATAACATCCCGCCAATATGGACAGATGGATCGTGAACATTTTTCCAATCTGCTTCGTGACCGGCTCAGTGATTTCCCAGAATGTTCTGACCCCTCCCTTCTTGCTGATTCCTATAAGGAGATAACTTCCTCTGTCCTAGATGAGGTTTGCCCCTTCGTCACGAGGGAGCGTACTGTCAAGCCACGCCTACCATGGTACAATAACATCATCCATTTGGAGAGACGCAATCGACGCCACCTTGAGAGGAAATGGAAGAAAAGCAACTCTGATTTGGACAAACTCAATTTCAAGACCCAGAAGGTCTTTGTCAACAAACTCATAACCGACTCTAAAATTAAATATTTTTCTGAGAAATTTTCAAATTGTAATGTTAAAGACATGTATTCTACTATCAATGGTTTACTAAACAAATCCTCTAGGATACTCCCTGTTTCCAACTCCAACACTGAGCTTGCTGATAATTTTTTATCTTTCTTCATAAATAAGGTTGAACAAATACGGTCTAATGTATGCCCTCAAATACCCCCATCTGTTTCTGAACCCCTGCCTGCTAACGGTATTTTAGCTATGACTGGATTTGAACAGCTCAACAATGAAGATGTGAAGCAAATTATAATGCGTTTTCCTAGTAAATCTTGCTCACTGGATCCCATGCCATCTTGGCTGGTTAAGGAAAATATATATACCCTGCTTCCTGTTATCACCCGAATTGTTAACGCTTCTCTCTCAACAGGTAATTTCCCTTCCAACCTCAAACATTCCATCATCACCCCAGTTATCAAAAAGAGTTCTCTGGATCGCAATAAACTACAGAATTATCGTCCTGTGGCAAACATACCATTTTTGTCGAAGGTTATCGAGAAGGCGGCTACATGTCAGGTGATTGACCATGTAAACAGCAATGGTCTTGGAGAACATTTCCAGTCTGCGTACAAGCGCCATCACAGTACAGAGACTGCCCTTCTTAGGGTCAAAACTGATATCCTTTTGTCCCTTGATAACAACAAAGCTGTTCTCATGGTCTTACTTGACATGTCGGCCGCCTTCGACACTGTCGATCATGACATCCTCCTAAAGAGACTTCGCAGTCAATTCAGAATTGATGGTACTGTTAATTCTTGGTTCCGCACATACCTCAGTGAGCGTGTGACTCGAATTTCAATTCAAGGTGACATCTCACGTGATCATACCTTTACCTATTCTCTCCCTCAGGGCTCCATTGTTGGTCCGTTAGGGTTCATCATGTACACTTCTCCTATTGGGGACATTATTCGTAAACACAACATCATGTTCCATCAGTATGCTGATGATATTCAACTTTATGTTGAATTTGATCCGAGGAGTGTCAGTGACCGTCAACGGGTCCTTTCCAGTCTATCGTCTTGCATATGTTCAATCAATGAATGGATGTCGCAAAATATGCTTCAACTTAACCGGAATAAGACAGAGTTCTTTGTCTTTGCAAACAATCACATACTTCCCTCTCTCATTAACCTGGAGCTAAGACTTGGAAATCTACACATCCACACTTCCTCTTCTATTAAGGATTTAGGCATTATTCTGGATCCATCTTTGAGTATGTCTTATCATGTGAGCTCCGTTTGTAAAATTGTTAACTTTCACATTCGCAACCTGTGGCGCATCCGTCGATTCATCACACAGGATGCCTGTCATCATGCTGTCAGAAGTCTGGTCCTTTCTCGCCTTGACTACGCCAATTCTATGTTTTTTGGAGCGCGTGAACTTGACCTTAAACGGCTACAACGCTTGCAAAATAAAGCTGCTCGGTTAGTCTTTGCATGTGGACGGGACCAGCCTTCTGGTAGCCTGCTGACAGAGCTACATTGGCTTCCTGTTAAAGAAAGAATCTATTTCAAAATGTTCACCCTGATTTACAAAATTCTCCATGCTCAAGCTCCCTCTTATCTTGTTGATTTGATACATTTACAAATCGGTATTGTCCCGGATGCATTCAGACATCGACTCCGCTCCTCTTCAGACTTGACCCGGCTATTCATTCCTAGATCCAAAAGGAAAGCTGGTGACAAAGCCTTCGCAGTTGCTGCACCCCGCTTGTGGAACACGCTACCAGCAAGTCTAAGAGAAGCGGCGTCGTTGGCTGTGTTCAAACGCCTCCTCAAGACATTTCTGTTCCCAGAACCATCCTAATTTGCTTCTGGTTTTGTTTAGTTTCTGGCTTCTTGTTGGTTCGTTTTGTGTATTGAATTTGTTCTTTTGTTTCACTACCTTTGTTAGGCGCTCTGTTCTTTGTATAGCGCCATATAAATGCTTTGTATTATTATTATTATTATTATAGACAATGCTTTAAATTGTAAAACTTTATCTTCGTTTGGAGGCTGGGTCCTTTTCTTCCCCATACAATGTTTCGGAGTCTGCCAAGGGCTGTACTTGTCTTTGCGATCCAGAAGGCTGACATCGTCGTTAATAATGCATGGCTCTGGTGCTGCCCAGAGTGCTGATAGGTGAACCTTTCACCGTAATGTTTGGCTGGATGTAGGCCTACTCCCTGATGTGTGGGACTGGCTGGTGCAAGACTTCCGTTGTCACAGGTAGAGGAAAATTTGTCCAGACACAACATTCATTTGCATCTCAAGCTTTTATTCTCGAGGGCACAGGCATCAGAATAGAGAAGGGAGAACACATTGCCTTCTTAAATTTGTTTTTAGCCTGCAGATGGCTTTTTGAACAATTTGCCATTCATGCAATAACGTGTGTCAAAGCCATATCGGGAAGCGATTTTATCCGGGAAGCGATAATGTAAACTGTGCCACGCCCTTTCCTGCAGCACACTGGCTCTCTGCTTATATACATGACTTGCATTGAGTCCTAATTATGAGATATAAGTTATAAGTTAACTATGATTTTCTATATTTCTCTCCCATTGTCCCAATAACGCTTCCGTAAAGAAAATGGTGCCTGTGAAAATGTAACTCTGGTAAATATTTTATAGCATAATATGAACGAGTGATGTTACAAAATAATGAGTAAATGTATACTTTTTCCATCGAGATTTATATAATTATGTAGCTGTAAATATACAAGAGCCTAGACTTGAAATAAGAGTTGTGGTTTTTTCAAAGTTGCTAAAGATTATGCAAAATTCCATCAAATTGGCTTTTAAACCAGTGTTTGGCGCTGATTTCCGGATACTCTGACTCATTTTTAGGGTGAGCTTCACGCGGGATTTTTCAGTACTTGTAAACCATACTGTACAAAGTGTACATAGGCCTATCCTTTTACGTAATTGGAATAATTATTATCTTTGAAAAAATTTATTTCGATTAAACTCGAAAAGTTTGCAAAGTGCCTTTACAAGTCATAGGCCCTATGCCTTATACTTTGTCATTTTAATAAATCTGTAAATGTTGATCCATACGTGTGAACTATTTTTGTTTTGTACATGTGTTTCATCAGTCTACCTAATGCTACCATAGTAACATATTGTAAAGGGTTACAGTTAAAGATTTAAATTTCAGCAAGTCATATTGATGGAGGTTTTGCCACAGCATACAAATTTTTAAAGCACAACATTGTTTCAATTGGGTTTCATTTTGCTTTGAGCAATTTTACGCACGTTTCAGTCACCTTTTGAGGCCTTCCCCTTTTTCAAAAGCATCTTGACTGCAAAAAAGTAAACGTTAGGCCTACTTGAAGTTGCATCTTTTAAAAACTTTCGAGCGCTTGTAGGGCTCGCACACTTAGCGATCACGTTTGGTTAGCCACTCAGCGTTGGTTCTCAGCACATCCCTACCACCAGGGGCCAATTTCATAGCGCTGCCTAACGGTAAGCAAATTTTCGTGCAAACTATAGCAGAAAAACTTGCGTAAGTAAATTTCACAGGTAAGCAAGAACTAAGCATGTTCAATAAAGTATTTGTTGAGAACAATCAGTATTTGTATTTTCCCCCTTATTTTTGTGTGTTATTGTTGTTGTATAAAGGTGTTCCGCAGCGAGAAATTGTGGGGTGGCTACTCGGAAACATTTAAATGGGGGGGGGGGGGGGAGGGGTGTATTATTTACTTGTTCAACATATCAACATTATCAGATGGGGTCAACTGAACTCAACCCTGATTTAAACTCATCCTTGCTGTTTTACTTGCCAGAGAAATAGCTAGTCATTTAAATTAGACTCAGTGGCGTAACTAAGGGGGGGGGGGGGGGGGCACGGGGGCACGTGCCCCCCAATTGATGTCAGTGCCCCCCCCCCCCCCGGTGCCCCCCATTTGAAATCTGAACCTTTGAGACTATAATAATTACCAGAATATAAAATGTTAAGTTTTATAAAGTTTTATGAAGCACTGGTGGCGTATAACTCAATGTTTCAAACTATTTTTCTATTTACACATAATTATTTGTTGTACCTTTGCAATGGGCAGTTGTTATTTTTACCAACGTCTTCAGAGTACGGTAAATCACGTCCGCAAAATTGTATGATGATCTCATCTGCCACAGTCTGCCAAAAGTTAAATACGGTACGGTAGTGTCACATGAAGCTACACTACGTGCTGGGTGTCGTTGCATTTATCGTAAGTACATGAGGAAAAGCCATTGACAACTCTTGAGCTGTGATCTGAGAGCATTGATCTAAAATATCTGCTTCATTTAAAGGCCCTGTACACTATTGGTAAGATCGAAAAACACAAATGTTCACAGATTCACACATAACTTACATGATTTAAAGTAAGTATGGTAGAAAGGGTTCCTTAAAATATTTCTGCCTAAAATGCTATCGTTTCTGAGAAATGAGTAAAACAATAGTTTTTATCACGCGCGATAATAAACTCGATGTTTGAAAAACAGAAAACACATAAGGTGTCTTTTCACTATTTTCTCGTGACCTCGATGACCAATTGAGCTCAAATTTTCACAGGTTTGTTATTTCATGTATGTGGTTGATTACACAAAACATGAACACTGTCTGTGATTATTTTGTCAGCTCTACCGATCCTGTATAATACCTTTAAGACATTACTTTGTTCTTCAGTGTATAGGGTATATTAAATAGTTTGTCAATATGTAAAAAACGAAATGGGGGTGGGGATGGGTCAAAACAATTTCGAAAAAATATCAAAGTTTTTAATATTGATTAGGCCTACTGTGCATGGCCCCAAGCGTGTAATAAATAAATACTAGGAGTGCCAGTCCGCAAATACATAAATCCCAATAAAAAAGACTTCTACACATTCAAACAGTAACTGCATGGCGAAAAATGATGCGCGAAAAAGAAGAGAGAAAAAAATATAAAAAAATAAATAAATCTTTGTAAATTGACCATAATACATTTGGTTTTATTGAGGGGCTGTTTGGAACCCGCCATTGCGTAGATTAAGATCCAGTTTTTAAAAAGTGCAAAGGAATCTATAGTTGATTTGCCAGCAGTGCCCCCTAGAAGAAATGGTGCCCCCCCCCCCCCCCTTGTGCCCCCTAAAAATTTACCTTAGTTACGCCGCTGATTAGACTGCTCGTTCCTTCCCCAACCTCCCAATAATTAACTTTAAGATTATGCCCCTTAGTTTCCATATTTGTATCATCAAACTCCTTAGGTCAATGCTCTTCTGTAGACAATAATCACCCTGTCCAACCTCCCTCCAAACACTAAGTGTCCCCCCACTTTCCCTCCCATCAGCGACTGAACATCGACATCAACCTCCCTGTTCCCAATACAGCGGTTTGGTTGCTGATATGTGAACGGGAGACAGAGGGCGCTAAACAATCTGACCAATGAGCGACTACCATGCCTAATGAATATTAAATTATTAGTATACTCAACACAAAGCTAACCTCTCCCTTCCTCCACTTGGGGACCAGAGTTGTGTTGTGATCTTTGTAAGGTCAGGTTTGACCATAAAATGGTCTCAAATTGACTTTCGGACATCCTGAAGTTTTGGAAAACGTATAATTATTCGTGAAAAGAAAGCTCCCTAACTAGTACATTCTGTTCTCCAATTTCTTCTTCAAAATATCATGAACTCACACGCTTCTTGGGGTTCTTCTCCTGCGTCTTCTATTCATCAATAGAAGCAACAGAGCATCACTTTCAGCGGCCATTTTGCCTTCAGACTATCCGTTGCTATGGTTGCAACAGAGTCTCTGGGAAATTTAATCGTATCGGATTTCATTTTATTGTATACAGTCAGAACTAGACTTGTTGACAAGTCGTTAATGATGGTCGCGGTGGGTCGAGTCGCGTGTGGTGCTGTAGCGTAATAAAGAATGCTCTCGCGAGATCACTGCTCTCGCGCGAAGTTGCTGGCTGCCGACTCTTCGTCATAGACTGTGCAAGTCTCGCGCGTATCCGAACGAGAAAACACGTCAAACGAAGAACATGTTTATTTCTGAAATTAAATCTTTGTTTTAAATTATATCTCATGACAAAATCTGAAGAACAAAAATAAATCATTACAATTTTATGAAAAGTTTTAGCTTTTGAAAAAACAATCACAATAGTGTGTATATTATTATTGAAAAAAAATTAAAACTCTGGGACAAGGATGCCTATTTGATGTTAACTTTTTAGAAACCCCTTACGCGGATTCGTGAAGGTCAAACGGGTCTTAAATGGACCCGTGTCGCAGTTTAAAGAGGATGCTGACGCCTCAGCAACCATAAACTGCAATGAAAAGGGTTTGCTTTGCAATTACAGCATCTGGCGATTATAATTGCGCATCCAAAACAAGCGTTTACGTAAGTTTTATGATCGGAGGCGAGCACAAAATTCTTAATTTTTTGCAATAACCGGAAGCTGAGGTCAAGTTTAATTCTTGGGTTTTCTTCGTTATATTATTGTTGAATTGGTTTTACTTTCATATGTTGTTATCACTTAGTATTACATTCCCAACAACATGTATACTTTTCTAGGTCATAACCTACGTTAAACTAAAATAATTGACGAAACAAAATCTCGCCCACGTAAAACTCCATAATTAGGCCCCAAAAAAAAAATTGTTGAGTTGCCCTCCAGTAAAAAAATTTGAAGGGGTCGGTCGGTCGGGATTTTTTTTATATTTTTTATTATTTTTTTTTACCTTGACTGTCATTTGAAGATTGAAATGCATTGGAACTAATCCCAATAAATATACAATGATGTACTAGTGTGCAGAAGTACATAAAGAATGAAAAGACAAGAAACATTTAACTTCATATCTTTTATAATTTGTTTTCAAACATTTTATACACTTTTTCCTGGATCCTTGGTCACACATCCCGCCCATTTCTTTTGAAGCTATAACCATTTTAAAGTGCATTCTCTAAGGGTCATTCGGTGGTTTAAACCAGCTAAATGTGTTCACCTAGCTCTTAGCTTGCCTTGCGTGTTTTTGATGTTCAAACAAACGATCTTTTAAAAATATATTTCAAACAATAATTGTGCGACTTACTCCGAAATACTTTCCGCGATGTGTGCCGGGCGCCGCCATTTTGGAATGATCCAATCATGCCAATCAAAATACCATGTCGTCGGCCGGCTGGTGTGGGCGGAGCGAGGGTGCGAACATTTCAATGGTTGCTTTACTTTAAAAAAATAAAAAAATAAAAAAACCGACCCGAGATTTCAGCATTTTTGGGTCGGTCGCGGAGGGCAACTCAACATGTTTGTTTTTTTGGCCTTATGGTTGGGACCACTATGGTCCCGGAAGTTCGATTACGCGCGAGACTTGCACAGACTATTAACGACTTGTGAAACCCGAATACTGTACATATTCATTTATTCATGTACGAACGCAGTATACATTACGGTTGCTGTAGAGACGATCATTGAGACGAGTCCATTTTATCTGAAGGTAGTACTAATTTTAGTTACTGTAAATGCGATAAATGCTTGCACTTGAGACATCTGTGAGTGTGTTTTCTGTGTGTTAACTCCTTCATTAATTTAGTAACTAAAGACATAAAGTAAACTTATCTTAAAATGCATTATTATATAATTGTTTAAGATGTGTGTTTTGCCTCATAAAAATAAATAATGCCTACCGTGAATAGTTACTGATACGCTCCAGTCATTTAACCCGATGTGTTCTACAGTGATTGTGTGTATTAAGTGTGTATAAACAACGGACACGGAAACTAGTCAACGCCCCCAAGCAAAGTCGCCAATTTAAAAAAACACATGTACAAAGTCACCAACTACAAAGTCGCCCCCTGACATACAAACTCGTCCCCTCTCATAGTCGCCCCTCACAAGGGAATTTAACAAATTTGTGTGATTGGACTTCAGGGCTTCGAAAGCTATCTTAAGGGAACAAAAGCTAGCTATCTTAAGGGAACGAAAGAGGAATTTGGGGGAACAAAATCTCATTGCGAAGGAACGGGAGCGTATATTTAGGGAACGAAAGCATATTTCGGACGAATGAAAGTATATTTCGGGCAACTAATTCAAAGTCGTATTTTGATGAAACGAAAGCTTGTTTTTAGGGAAAGATATCTCCTTTCGGTGAAAAAAACTCATTTTTATTGAACGAAAGCATATAGAGCGAACAAAATTATATTTTGTGCGAAATCATATTTCGAGGAAACGAATGCGTATCTTTCAGGGAACAAACGCGTATTTCTGGGTAACAAAATCGTATTTCGGGGGAAAGAAGGCGTGTTCGAGGGAACAAAAACGTATTTTCTAGGAAAAATCTATTTTGCTACCTAGAAAAACACAACTTTGTTTACAAATTTAAAAAATATAATTTTATGTGACAAAATTATATTTTGATTGAATTAAATAATATTTTGAGGAAACGAAATGGCTTTGTTGGAATTTTGTGTGTCGAGAGATGGAAAAAGAAATTCAGAGTGAGAAATTTGTTTTTCACATTTTAATTTGGAATTTATTTTTCACCTGTTCCTTCAGGGGCTCTGGTTTTTTGTGTGGTTTTTTTTGTGTTTTTTTTTGGGGGGGGGCTCGTTTTTGTCTCACAAATTGTTTAACTTAATTGCACCGTCAATATAAGAGTGGTTTTCATATTTATTGACATAAATCTTATTTAATTTCCAAATCGGGGGAAGGAACGTACACCGACTCGAACATTGAAACGTAACGATTTTAAAACAGCGGATTCGATCAGCGAGGTTTACCGACTAACAAACCCGCAATGACAAGGTAGTTGGTGGTCTGGCTCCCTACCCCTCCCACATGTTCATGAGCTTCCATGTACAGCTATCTCTTGGCTAGGGGGTTTGCGTCGCGCTGAGCCCCGCCGAGAGAAACTCTGCGCGCCATGGCAGCTACACGATTTGCCCGTGTGTTTTACGTACGTCCCTGTACGTCCCCACACGCTGTGCACTGTCAAACACGCTCGGACTCTCTGAAATAAAATCTTACGTTCGATTTGTTGTAATTATTTACAAGTTGTACCCATATGAATACGTATTTTTTTTGGTCAAAATACTCATGAACACAATCAATCACTCTCAGTCTCACCACTTAGTGTTTGTTTTTGATCGTGCATGATCAAAGCAACATAAAACTCCATCCAGTACAGGATTTGATGTTTAATATTCATCTGCAGTTTGAATATTCAATAGATATAACGAAATTGACCAATCAGATGCGTCCGTACGAAATCGGCTGAAGTGCCCATAGGCCGTGCACAAACCGCCAGCGGGTTTCACAAGTCGGTAAATGTGACCAGTCTTGAGAGCAGTAATCTCGCACAGAGCAGCCCTCTCGCGGGATATTGCGAGAAAGCCGTTCCGCTATCACCGCGACAGACATTTAACGACTTGTCCACAAGTCTAAGTCAGAACAAGACCCAAACGATTTGTCGTTTCCGTACTCGTTTCCGTTGTCGTTATCGCCGTAGTAGGTCTGTCTCCAGGGGCGGATCCAGGATTTTCCAAACGGGGGGGGGGCGTGAAAACTTACCAAGCAGCAAATGGTGAATGCAATTTGTGGCTCCTACGAGCGCGTAACGCGAAGCCCTTACGGTATGGGCCGGTTCTGGGGCCCGCTTAAATGCTCCGAAACAGTTAGGATTCTAGATGCTCTGTGGTGCGATCTCATGCAATATCTGACCACTTTAACAAATTTTGTTTTAGCAAGATCATTATTAAAACAATATTTTCGAGTTGGGAGTCATTGATTTGAATCAGCCATCCTGAGTTATAAAAATCAAAATGCAGGCTACAATTAATACTTATTCAGGGGGAAAAAACTGTTGGGTGAGACAAACGATAGTGCAATTTTTAATATAATTAACCTCTTTGTCTATAAGTTTTCACATACTTGAGGATTATAATGTGACACAAAAATAATATGTTACTATGATAAGAACAAGTTGTGCTTGTCTTCAGTGACAGCGCGATCGAGCAACAATAACATTAATGTACGAAAATGTGAGGGTAGGCCTAGAGGCCCAGCCCCCCTCCCCCAGCCCTGCACAATTGATAATTACCAGTTTGAAAGAAACACAACGGATATTAACCCTCTCTCTTGAATACGAAACAAATCTGTGATTTTCTTAACAGAGTGAGACACCACATGATTATACGATGCTATGTCTTCACTAGCCCCATATAGAGCCAATCCACTTCGTTCGTATCCTTGCCAATTGGACCTAGCACCATTGCAATCCTATTGTTGTGCACGATGTAATTTTTAATCCGGGTTATAAAACGTACCGATCGAATGCTACTGTAGGCCTACTTGTAGAAAGTCCTAATGCTAAACATTTTTTTTTTTAAATCACGGATTTGGGGGGAAAATTGCTTGCCTTTCGAGTCGCGAGAGTGAATTTTTTGATCACGTATTAACACTTATACGATCTATTGGGGACCAGACTGATTTACATAACGCGCTGAGCATAATATCTTTTGCGCAGACGGATGCGCACCGCATTACACGTATTTCACAAAACCTTCGCTCAGCGCGCTGAGTGAATCAGTCTGGTCCCCATTAAAGTTTCAGCAGTTGATAGTATAACTGTTGTGGATTGTTGAGGGAACCTGACAATGGTTTTCGCGCAAGTATTATGTGGGGAAAAAATCACACTCGCGATTCGAAAAGCAAACAATTTTCCCAAAAGATCTGTGTTGTTTTTAAAAAATAATTCAGCATTATTATAGGGCTTTCTACAAGTACAGTAGCATTCAATCAGTAGTTTCATAACCCGGATTAAAAATTAAATCGGGCACAAAAATAGGATTGCAATGGTGCTAGGGCCAAGGATACAAAGTAGATTGGCCCTATTCATGGGGCTATGTCTTTTTTATCTTAATACTAGTTTCCGAAGTTCGTATTGTAAATTATATATTGTATTTAGCGCGCGCGCGTGCTGACCTCCAGCCAGATACTTCTTTGCACAGTACACACACAGGTGGCATGGTCGACTCACGCTGCGGTTGTATGATCTTCACGCCCCCGGACGCGTTTTTCCCCCAGGAGAGATGAGGCCACTTAGCATAAATTGGCGTGTTTTCTACCAAAATCAGTCTTTTTAAAATTTATTACAAAAATTATTATAACACGCAAATTTATGTTAAGTGGCCTCATCTCTCCTGGGAAAAAAAATTACGCCCCCGGACCCCCGCGCCAGGTGTGCAGGTGTTTCGTGCTTATGTGCAGTGTGTGAGAAAAACACGATGTCCACACACACAGATTCACGTGTAATTCCTCATGAGACAATGTATGTCAGTGGATAATAGTGGTCCACAAATGAAACAAAGTGTACGAGGTACGGATTATTAGTAGCTTTTTGAAGAAAAAAAATTGGTATGGCCTATGTCATTAACTTAATTGGCTCTCCCTCATTTTTCCCCTTAATGTTTTTTTTCCCCTCACAAGCAAAAGGGGGGGCGTGCGCCCCCCACGCCCCCCCCCCCCTGTATCCGCCCCTGGACTCTCATAAGTGAACGTAAGTGACGGACGTAAACTTAAAAATAACGTGCAAGAGTGCGCAGTAGGCCAAATCTGACTGGCCTGTACATGTCACGTGGGTACCTAATTATTCCGTTTTGTGTATGCCAAGTTCTGAATAAGAGGTCGGCCATATAACAATGAACTTTGCACTGTATGGTGTTCTAAAGGCGACAGATGTGCGTCGCGTCGTGCCGTCGCGTCGCCTATTCCGTCGTCCGTCGCGTCGCGCGTCGCGTCGTGCCGTCGCCCGTCGCGTCGTGCCGTCGCCCGTCGCGTCGCCTGTTTTTCAATTTATTTGAATGGTGGTTTTGACTTATGTCGCCCGTCGCGTCTTGCCGTCGTCCGTCGCGTCGTGCCGTCGTGCCGTCGCGTCGCCCGTCGCGTCGCCCGTCGCGTCGCCCGTCGCGTCGCCCGTCGCGTCGCCCGTCGCGTCGCCCGTCGCGTCGTCCGTCGTCCGTCGCGTCGTGCCGTCGTCCGTCGCGTCGTGCCGTCGCGTCGCCCGTCGTCCGTCGCGTCGTGCCGTCGCGTCGCCCGTCGCGTCGCCCGTCGCGTAGCTCGTCCTATATATTGTGCCTCCTGGTGTCGCTGCAAGAGACTGTGCATCATGGTACAGTTCAAAAACTAATGACTTTTTAGCAGTGGCACTCTTGTCCATGTACTTGTGAAATGATGACAGACGTATGATGTTGTTGTTGTGTGGTTGAAGTGTCATTGATGAATCGAAAATAACCCCCATGTTCCGAGCTTCCGAGGGAGCTATCAGAGCAAGTTACCGATGGAAATGTATGGCACATTATTAATGTTATACACCGTTTTCAAGTTTTCTCAAAGTGATTTGTTTCTTGTAATGTGTCACTTCGTGTAACGTTACTCTCTATTGTGTGATATAACTCTGTCACTTCTAAAAATCTCACACATGTTAACAATTCAAAGATGAAACCGTCAATTTGGAAAAGCCGTTCAGGCCAAATGAAAGGTATCAGTTAATAAACCTGCTAAATATTGACATGACTAGTGACAGATAAATCATACTCGACCATTGTGTCACTCCGTAATTTATTGCCCAATCAGTATTGAAATGAACATTTACAAATGTATCATCAAGTTAGAAACACCAAGGACTCATGACCATGTATTTTGTTTTAATGTTAGAAACACCAAGGACTCATGACCATGTATTTTTTTTTATGATTTGGTGTTAAACAAAGAATTTTTGTCTTTGCCTCCTTTTTGCATAATTGTTGCTACTTATGAACTTTCAGGCTTGCGAAAGGCGATATATTAATCCGTTGTCATTACAAATATTATTGATATTACATATTTTAAGATAAACGGGCCAATTACCACTTTAATCACTACTACATGTACTCTGGTAAATTAACTCTTCTGTCATATTATGGCATATTATTATTTACTGTGAAAAAGGCATGCACACATAACTTCTGTTTAAAAAAACAAAAAAACAAAACAATGGGAAATGACCGAAAGTAACAAACTTACTATTTCCAGCCAGTAATTCTATTTGAATATTCGCCATGAAAATTTACTTTATTAATGAACACTAGTTAATTTTATCACCTTTTTCTTCCGAAACATTTCTCATTGTTAGAGAAGTTTACCCCTTCCCACTCAAAGTTTAAAAAGGGAAGGATGTAACAATAATTATCTGTTTGGTTGAAATTTGGTGTGAGAGTTTGTTGATGTAATTAGGTGTTCGGAGCGGAGCGTAGCTCCGAACACCTCTTGTTATTGTTCGTTTTTTTTTTGTTTTTTTTTTACTTCGTCTTCTGCTTCTGGCCGTCCCTTGTCCGCTAACAAAAGCACACTTCCCAAGCTCATATAAACTTGAAATTTTTACCATAGTTAGATAACCATTAGGAGACGAAACCGTTTCATTTACGTCATGATGACGTCATCAGGTGTCAAATTACAAGGTTTTTAGAAGAAAAAAAATTAATCTTTGAAATTCTGTAACAAATCACACTTAAGAGACCGGCGGTTGTTTTATGCGGGATCATACTTAGGTCATATAGGTCTTTATTTTTTGTCGTGTGCGTGACCTCACATGACCTCTACTTCCGGTCGAAACAGGAAGAAACAGGAAGTGCCTTGTAATTTAAAAGTGGCACACTTTTTGAAGTTTTTTTTAACGGTGTTATAGTCGAGCAAGAGTCTGGTTTAACAAAATAAGATAAGTGACGTCATAAAAGTCAAGAGCGCCCTCTAGCGGCAGGTTGAAAACTGTTAAAAATACACTTTTACTAGATGTCTGTGGCGAAGTTTATGATAATCGTTTCTAAATTGGTATACATGATGACCTTCCTGCAGACAACATATGTATGAAGTTTTATATTGATGACGTCATCATGTGTCACGTGGTATCGCCTTAAAGGTTTACTTTTTGAAGCCGTGTATCTACAAAACCACAAATTCGACTGAGTTGAAACTTGGCATGTTGAAAGACAGTGATAGTGACAACGTAAATCTAAAGAAACAACATGATGACGTCATTCCTTTTTTTTATACAAATATTTGAAATATTGACCAATTATTACGTGTATTTATTGACCCGCTGTCAAACCACGGGCTACACACACACTACGCGAACTAAACCAGTTTACTGTTTTTTATCACGTAGTGTGTGTGTATACGTTGAGCAAATCATCCGCAAGGTTCAAAGTCCATCAAACATGCTTGTGGTCTAGTCTCTGTTCAAGGTTCGCGCAACCTGCTTTTGACAATACGCTTTGTTAGTCTCTAAAACAGCCGTCCATGCAAACCTCATTAACAAACAAATGCTAGGCTTTTGATCGTGTGCTTTTTAACCAAAAGTTGAACATTTCATGAATTCATATCTCGTCGTCTTCTTTTCCCTCAAGATTGTCCAATAAAAAAAGACACTTCCTAAGCTCGCATAAACTTTAATCTTCACACATAGTTAGATATGCATAGGTAGATGACACCGCTGCAGTGATATCATCATGACTTCATCGGATGTCAAATTACAAGGTTTTTAAATATTAATTTTGTAATGTTTGAACTTCCATATCAAATCACGGACATGAGACCGTAGGTTGCTTTTTGGGATTATACCAAATTAATTTAGGTCTTATTTTTGTATTGTGTGTGTGACATTACGTTACCTCTACTTCCGGTCGAAACAAGAAGTGCCTTGTTATACTTCAGTTTTTGACCGATTAATATTGTTCTCTCCCGTGCAAATGAGACTGAGAAAAGAAGGGAAATACTCAGGTCCAATTTTGTCGATAAATAACGACTTTTTAATTGTTGCATTCGTATACACAGGAAGTGTGGCGGCTTTATTTATTATTTTGAATAACATCTTTAGGATTGTAATCAAGTGGATAATCATTCAAAAATAATGGGTTTTGATTCCAAAGCGACTACCATGGAAACTAGCATGCAGATCGATGCCCTCACGCCCGTCAAACACTTGATTCTTATGTTCTATCATTCTAAACATGTAAGCATTGTTGTGAAAAAAATCGTACACGATTATTTCATAATTGTTATGTGATCATTATAAAAACAAGTAAAGGGAACCAGCCGATCATATCAAGAAACATTATACTTCCATCCAATGGCCGTCCAAACACCATTTAAGTAAATAAACTCGCAATTCAAAAGTCAACTCTAGCGGGCGCTACAAACATTTTGGGATTAGTGGATTAATGTAAACTCGGGACATAGTGAGGTCATTGTGCTGCTTCAGTTCTATGCGTGATATGAGTAGGTACTTCAGTATGTAATACATAAAGTCCAAATTGCACGGAAAAAGTTATAACTTTATTGGGTTTAAACAATGGAAGGAAGAAACTCTTGTTTCATTCACTAACTTTTGATAAAAACTTATCGTACAAATTTCTAACAGAGTCATGTTTACCAATTTTTTCAATTAAATTTGAGCCACTGCAAGTTCTTACAAGATTTATAAGTACAGAACGACTTGGGTAATCAAGCTGAAACTTTGCATGTATCCAAGTTGTGATATGTTACATCCAACAAATTTGTTCACATCACGATGACGTCATCGAGTGTGACATGACGTCACCTTAAAGGTGCAGGTTCAAGAGCTATATACTGAGTAGTATGCTTGGTCAAGCTGAAATGTAGCTTACATGTATTCAAACTGGGATGTGTTACTACCAAATTGAACGTCATTCCGAACACCTTCTTTTTGTTATACAACAAAAAGTTAAGTCTAGTTTTACTTCTTGTGTTTACTGCGAGAGGAAGTTTCTCCCTTTTGATGGCTTATTATGTAACAGGTCCAGAAAAACCGTGTTCAGTAGGAGCATAGAGAAAGGACCACGGAGAGACAAGTGTCTAATATGTTCCCTTCCACTGTTTATTCCAACTTAATCTCTTGTAGCACCCTGGTACAAGTTCATTTCAAGGAATCGTCTGTAATAAACAACCCTCTTGTTTAATCCTTAATCCTTAAGTAGTGGTAATTAAGTCACACATTAAATGTATTATAGTTTACAGATAGCAGCCTGTGTGTTCTCCCACCATCACTTCTTTGATTTTATGTACTGGTGGTTCTTCATGTTTTAAAGTTTTGCCTGTTTCAAGTCATACTGCTATGGACTCGATTTTAGAGCCATTTTGTTTTTAATTTGTAACCTTCCTTGGCACATGTGTTTTGTTGTTTTTAGTAGTTTTTATAAATCCTGTTAGTTCAGTAGTGTGACTGTTGGTCTTGGTTCAGAATTCACTTGATTTATTGCTTTACATGGTTTTGCTTTTGGTCATCGCTTCATAATCATTAATAAAGTAATTTTTCATCGCTTTATAATCAATAAAGTAATTTTGTGCAAGCCCACCAACCATGTGGATAATAATTTAGGTAAATTTGATCTCAAAACTAGAGACCGATTAGCCTTTTAAATGTGATTACAAACTGTTGGCCAAAGTTCTCACAAATAGGTTAAAAAAAGGCCATGCCTTTCATTTTAACAAATTGTACAAATTCCTGTGTACTTTCAATGAAGACGAGAGTCCAAAATTTATGTTCTGATCAAAATCGAATTTTGTCACCTCTCAGTTACTGTCCTTTGTGTACGCCTTAATTTTAATCTTTTTACTTGTACTAGTTGCTTTTTCATGTTTTGATCTTACCTTTGTTTGATATGTAATATCAACTTTTGTTCATTGTCCTTTAGTTTCTAGTAACCTGTACTTGTGTACTGATCTATCAGTACTTGCTTTAATGTTCCATAGGAGATGTATATACTTGTAATTACTTGAGTTGAATAAACGGAGTCTATAAGAGCTCCACTCAAAAGAAAAAAAATAAAATAAATAAATAATAACTAGACTTAAATTTTTGTTACACAACAAAAACAAGGTGTTCGGCATGACGTTCAAATATGGGATGTTACTCATTGTCAGCTTGAATACATCAATTTGGTTTTAAGCTTGACCAAGCAATTGTAATACTGAGTATACAAATCTGGTAAAACTGCAACTTTAAGTCGAAGTCATGTTACAATTGATGACGTCTTTTATCAGGAAAACAAGCGTTAAATGTAATATATCGCGGCTTGAGCTCAATCTTGCAATTTACTATAGGAGCACAAAAATAATGCTCCAGTACATAATATAATTAAATTGGGCCCCACGAGTGCAAAACACAACATTGCAAATTTATTGTAAATTTGCAACGTGGTTGTAGATCGTTGTTACGTTATACGCATGTTTTCTGCTAGTATTAATAAGCACACGACAATTCCTTTTGTCACCTTAGTGACGAAATGCCTTATATTCAGCGTACCCTGTCACCGATTAACGTTTTACAGCAAATCAAAGCAAATTGACCACGTCATTGACCACCATCATTGATGAAAAACAATGGAAAAGTGCACGCGTGTACGCGCTACGCACGACTCAAAGTGTGTCTTTGTTGGCCAACAAAAATGCTCACATTGGTGTTTGCGTAGACTAAAACGAGCCGATCTGTCACAGAGCAAGCCAATAATGCCACAAAGCGTGGTAAAAGCATGACCATAATTTGATATAGCACCACCAGCTTTAGCAAAAGTTTTAAAAAGCACACGATCGAAAGCATAGCATTTGATTGTTAACGAGGTTTGCATGGACGGCTGTTTTAGAGACTAACAAAGCGTATTGTCAAAAGCAGGTTGCGCGAACCTTGAACAGAGACTAGACCACAAGCATGTTTGATGGACTTTGAACCTTGCGGATGATTTGCTCAACGTATACACACACACTACGTGATAACAAAACAGTAAACTGGTTTAGTTCGCGTAGTGTGTGTGTAGCCCGTGGTTTGACAGCGGGTCAATAAATACCCGTAATAATTGGTCAATATTTCAAATATTTGTATAAAAAAAAGGAATGACGTCATCATGTTCTTTCTTTAGATTTACATAGTCAATATCACTGTCTTTCAACATGCCAAGTTTCAACTCAGTCGATCTTGTGGTTTTGTAAATACACGGCTTCAAAAAGTAAACCTTTAAGGCAATACCACGTGACACACGATGACGTCATCAATCTAAAACTTCACACATATGTTGTCTGCATGAAGGTCATTATGTATACCAATTTCGAAACGATTATCTGAAACTTCGCCACAGACATCTAGGAAAAGTGCATTTTTAATTGTTTTCAACCTGCCGCTAGAGGGCGCTCTTGACTTTTATGACGTCATTTGTCTTATTTTGTTAAACCAGACTCTTGCTCGACTATAACACCGTTAAAAAAAACTTCAAAAAGTGTGCCACTTTTAAATTACAAGGCACTTCCTGTTTCTTCCTGTTACGACCGGAAGTAGAGGTCATGTGAGGTCATGCACACGACAAAAAATAAAGACCTATATGACCTAAGTATGATCCCGCATAAAACAACCGCCGGTCTCTTAAGTGTGATTTGTTACAGATTTTCAAAGATTAATTTATTTTTTTCTAAAAACCTTGTAAATTGACACCTGATGACGTCATCATGACGTAAATGAAACGGTTTCGTCTCCTAATGGTTATCTAACTATGGTAGAAATTTCAAAATTATACGAGCTTGGGAAGTGTGCTTTTGTTAGCGGACAATCGCGGGGGATAAGAAGAAGAATAAGAAGTATTAACTAGACATAATTTTTTGTTGGAAACAAAAAAGAGGTGTTCGGTGTGACCTCGTATTTCAAAGAAATGTTATAAACATGTCTGTGTATTAAATATTGTATACTTCTATAGAGTCTTTAGAATGGTGGTTCTAAAGATTTGACCAAACTTTTTGGATGTAACACATCCCAGCTTGAGTACATGCAAAGTTTCCATTTGATCACCAAAGTTGTTCTGTACATATAGATCTTGTAAAACACTACCTTGGTGGTGACATAACATGAAAATCGATGACGTCGTGAAAACGTCACTCCACGTTATATCCTTGTAGGACCTTCCAAGTCTCATGCAAAATGAAATTTGACTATAGCTTGCTTTGTACTGAAGATATGTACCAATTGGTCAAAATTTCTAAAATTTGTAAAAAAAAATGTAATGACGTCATCAAGTCGTCACTCTAGCTTTAAGTAGTCAATATAACTGTCTATCAACATGCCAAGTTTCAACTCAGTCAAACTTGTGGTTTTGTAGATACACAGCTTCAAAAAGTAAACCTTTAATGCGATACCACGTGACACATAATGACGTCATCAATCTAAAAATTCACACATATGTTGTCTGCAAGAAGGTCATTATGTATACCAATTTTGAAACGATTATCATAAACTTCGCCACAGACATCTAGTAAAAGGGTATTTTTAATTGTTTTCAACCTGCCGCTAGAGGGCGCTCTTGACTTTTATGACGTCACTTGTCTTATTTTTTTAAACTAGACTCTTGCTCGACTATAACATTGTTTAAAAAAAATTCAAAAAGTGTGCCACTTTTAAATTACAAGGCACTTCCTGTTTCTTCCTGTTTCGACCGGAAGTAGAGGTCAAGTCATGTCACGCAAAAAAAACAAAATGAAGACCCATATTACCTCTATATAATCCCGCAAAAAGTAACCGACGGTCTCTTCATCTTGATTTGATATGGATTTTCAAAGATTAAATTTTTTAATTTTAAAAACCTTGTAACTTGACACCTGATGACGTCATCATGACGTAAAACAAACGGTTTCGTCTCCTAATGGTTATCTAACTATGGTAAAAATTTCAGGTTTATATAAGCTTGGGAAGTGTGCTTTTGTTAGCGGACAAGGGACGGAGAGAAGAAGAAGAATAAGAAGTAAAAAAAAAAAAAAAAAACGAACAATAACAAGAGGTGTTCGGAGCTACGCTCCGCTCCGAACACCTAAAAAGTAAGAAAAAAAACCGGAACAAAAACAAGAGGTGTTACGGGCTGTGTGCCCGAACACCTAATAATAATTTAGGTAGTATTTTTCCTACGATGCTGCTGTTGACATTGCTTTATTTTACAGGTTAGTAGGCATGGTAGGGAGGCCGAGATAGTAAAAACTAATACTTGACATGTTTTACAATTAAAAGGATATTGTTGAGATGACACGGCAAGCAGGGATTGATCAAACTATACACATCTGCCATCTAGAATCTCGACAACCTCATCAGACTCACTTCGACTACGAGTATGGCGGAAATAATCAAAGAGCGCCACCAATTGACAGAAAAGTGAAGAACGTTTTGGCGAAATATTGAAGGTCCAAATCAATTGAAAAACAGGCGACGCGACGGACGACGGGCGATGCGACGGCACGACGCGACGGACGACGGGCGACGCGACGGCACGACGCGACGGGCGACGCGACGGCACGACGCGACGGACGACGGGCGACGCGACGGCACGACGCGACGGGCGACGCGACGGCACGACGCGACGGGCGACGGCACGACGCGACGGACGACGGACGACGCGACGGGCGACGCGACGGACGACGGCAAGACGCGACGGACGACATAAGTCAAAACCACCATTCAAATCAATTGAAAAACAGGCGACGCGACGGGCGACGGCACGACGCGACGCACGACGCGACGGGCGACGGGCGACGGCACGACGCGACGGACGACGCGACGGACGACGGAATAGGCGACGCGACGGCACGACGCGACGCATATCTGTCGCCTTTAGAACACCATAGTCGCCTTTAGAACACCATAGCACTGGATAATCGAATTCGCTTGCAGAAGATCAGGGGGGCGGAAGGGGTGTTCTTATATAGCGCTCAGATCCGTCACTCAGTGACGCTTGTCAACATTCACTATTTTCCTGCAAGGGTATGTGGAGCTACGTTTTAAGTATGAGACCTATTCCTTTACATAGCACCATGTAATTGTTCACAAGGTGCTGTGGCGCAAATGCAGCTAATCAAACCAGGAACACCGGGGCGAAACCCTTCTCTTTTCGATAAGTGCACTGGGTTCTTTTACGTGCATTACACAACACACGGGACCAACGTCTTTACGTCCCATCCGAAGGACGAAGCAATAATGGTAAAGTGTCTAATTTCTTGCTTAAGGACACATGTGTCATGACCGGGACTCGAACCCACACTCTGCTGAACAGAAACACCAGAGCTTGGCCACGCCACGCCACAATCAAGTTGCAGTGTGCCAGCGCAAGTCATGAGAGGAGACCATCTTGTGACCACAGTACAATGTTGATGGTATGGGTTCTAAATGCACAATAAAGAAGGTTTTTTGAAGAAGGACAAGCAATGTAGTAAAACATAATATTATGCCATGTCCATCCGAATCAAGTTAAGCAAGACGGATGTTTACCGGCAGGGTGATTCAGTTATCATAGTCAGATCAAGTTTACCAACTGCCCTGTTGCCATGTAGAATTATATCTTAAATTAGCAATCATTTCACCCACAGACATGCAAGGGAGCGTACATTTTTTAGAAGCTTAACAAAAGTCAGCACGGGTTACGTACTAAGAAAAGGAAACAACCCCATGTCATATACTCGAGTAAGAGAGGTATTGTAGATGCTTTATCGCCTTTAGTTGACGATGTAGACAAATTTTCCCTGCACAGTTTAAGAGCAGAGCAGGGGGAGCCTCAGCAGCTGCTAATTCCGGAGTGTCCGACAGGCTGTTTAAGCGCCATGGGCGCTGGTAGACAGACAGACAGCAAAGAACACAAATTTTGTCCAGGATAATTTGTATAGCTTAATTTCCGTTTCTAAATCAATTGGGTATTTAAGCCATCAGCCGCCGTTCTTTGTAGTCATCCGGTTGCAGCATAGCTCGCAGACATACCATATTCTGAGTTAAATTATCTTTATTAATGTAGTGTAGTTGATGTTTAAAGGATAAATGTTGATTTATTCGGTTGAGTGCGCCGAGGCAAATTCGAATAAATCTACCTTACACTTGTTACCTAAAGAGTACACGCTTCAATGCTTCGGCGGGAAGATTCAATGGGACTGGGTGGTATGCAACTAGGCCTACACATGTTAAACTTTCTTTTTTGCAAAAACTAAGTCAGTGGCCTGACGTTTCGACCCTAGCAGAGTCTTTCTCGAAGGCTAAATGACAACACACATACAAGCAGACAAGAGTTGCAAGAGTAGTCAAGTGGAAATACATGAATAGAGAGAGTGGAGGGAGAAAAGCAGAAAGCATTCAGAGAAGGCAGGGGTAAGCAGGGATTATGAAGACAAAGGGGGGGGGGGGGGTTATGAAGGGAAGGGGATAGCTTGACCACAAGAAGTTGGGAACACAAAGGACAAAATGGAAGGTTAGAAGAGAGGTAAATAATTAGTTAATACAATGAAGGGCAGACTAATAAAGTGGATAACTGTGTGAGAAAAGGAGAAGGCAAAAACAAAAGGTTATTAGTCATTTCCTTCTTGGATATTCAAACCATGGGGCTGAGTGGTCTTTATGCGCCTTATCCAAAGTTTTTCCCTACTCAGACGGACAGTCTCTCTGCAGTTACCTATAGTGCCTCAATGCCCTGTAAATTCATGTCAGAAATGGAGTGGTTAGGAAGGTTGAAGTGGTGTCCTACAGGTGTATCCAGCTTTTGGGTATTGACTGTGGATCTGTGGCCATAGAAACGCCTCTTGAGTGTAGTTCTTGTTTCACCTATATATTGAACACTTTCTTTTTTGCTAAATCGTAAATTAGTTATTGTTAAATTCACCCATCAGCAGTCTTGCAGCTGCTGCAACGTTTGTGTAAGTGGAACGCACCCCTGGGCTCGATTTCACAAAGAGTCAAGATTGATCGTAACTGCAAATCCATCGCAGTTGCTTAGCCGTGGTAATACTGATAACTCATCTTAAGATTAATCTTAGTGCTTTGTGAAATCGACCCCAGGTCTATGGTGCGCTGCCCATGGTAGCGAGACTGTACACCACTGGGAACGAGACTGGGATCAAAAGTTTAGGAGTTATAGTCGGGTGCTAGCTGTCAAAACTACGGTACCCTGACGTTGTTTGTGTGCAGTTGATGGATGATCTCCATAAGACTCCGACGGTATCAATCATGGTTGGTGTTTTTACTGTTACGTAATTTAACAAGTAATTTAACTTGATTAGCACTTGTTTGTAAGTCTAAAAGTGTATGCCTATCGAATAACATTTAATTTTACGGAGTCAGTGATGGGAGACTCAAAGGAAGTAATCTGGAAGCGACGCGGTGGCCCAAAGACCAATGCGAAGAGGTGGACTGACCAGGATAACAACCCATGTGTTTCAGTGAGTTGATAGTTCACTTTATTTCCATAATCAAGATTTAGTATTAGGCAAAATAGCCATACAACATTGCAAATTAAATATTTGTAGTAAATGACAATTAGAATTAAATTAATTAAAACTAATAATTAAGTTATGTAAAAATACATAACATCAAAATTACTATAATAATAATACAATACAATACAATCATCATGAATCATAGAGAATAGACCTCCATCATGTCCACTGAAACATTTTCAGATTGTTGACTGTCACCAATAGAGCAAGGAACAGTTCCTTGCTCTACGCTGTCACTATGTTTAATATTTACAATTAGAATACCGTACGTGTGTATCCTCCCCTGTCCGGTTTTCGAGGTACCATGCCTTTTGAGTTTTTCTTTGAATTGAAAAAAAAAAAAATGATGCCATATATCAACTGATGCCCTAATTACCTTCCTTTGTTTATAAGAAGTATGCAAACATATATTTTGATGGACATTGAAACTTTCACACCATGCACCGATCCCATTTGTTTGGAGTTTTACCTGTTTGCAAGGCAAACAAGAAAGTATGGTGTCCCGGTGAAGCCATACTTGGAAGAAACATCTGCAGTGACTACAGTGTTTTGTGAGACTTTGTGTATGACTCTATAGTCAGCAGTTTGTCTTCATTTTATTCAAAATATTTTGTATTTAATTTTTAAAATTACCATGGTAATTTGCAAAAACTAAAAAAACCTAAAAAACTAGAGATTCAGTTTTTGTCAATTACAAAAACAAGGTGTTCGTGAGAAGACGTCATCAAGTAAGAATTGAATGAATTGGTGTTGACATTTAATTGTATAGATTATAAAAATCCGATGTGTGATTCAGGAGTAAAAAATGTGTTTTTCTAGTATTCAACTTCATCTTTTGGTTGGCACTGGAAGTCAAGGTCCAATTTGTCAGTCTATAATAGCGTTTGTTAGGTTGTTTCCAATAATGTATAGATTGTGAAAATGCAACGTGTGGTTCAGAAGTTTTTTTAATGTTAAATGTTGATTTAAAATTATTTGACATCTAATGATGTCATCATGACATCATTTTTCGGGTGTCGTCTTTAAATACAAGTTCAATTGTGTGATCGAGTTTGAAAGTTTGATTAAGTTTATTTCAAAGTTATGACTGAAAAAATATGCATATTTAGTTGAGGATGTTTGGTTGACAATTGACAATTTGTTGATGTCAATATACAATGTAAGAGCTATGTTGAATACACCTGTGATCGATGATTGTACATTGTAGAACTATAGGAGTTGCATTACAGACAGTAAGCACTTTTATTTGTTTTTGCTGTGTTTACGGTTCAGCAGCGCTATATAGCCCCATTTGCCTTTGTGAAATATGGTGGACACTATAGAAATGCACTATTTGGTTTGGGAGTATACAGACAAATTTACCAAAACCTGATAGCGTCATGTCCATTGTCCACCCATGGTGGTTCACCATATCTCAAAATGGCTTATGGGCAGAGTAAGCACAAAATTTGTCGGTAAGCAAATCAGTCATAGTGGTACCACCCTAAGTTATTAACGTGATGTGGTCGCTGACTTGGTCGTGTTGCTGGACGTTCAGGTGTTGAGTGTGCTGTATGTTCTGACAGCATGCAGGATGCATGCAGCGCGCGCGTGCGTGCATTGCATGCAGTATCATCAGTCACTCACATGTGTATTGTATTGACATACATTGTACATCATCATCGATCGTTCGTCATCGAAATCAGTGCGCTTTTTGCCATCAAAATTTACCTTTGTGAAAGGTTGGATTGTTGTTGCTGTTTGGTATTCATCACAGGTTTTGTAAGTATTATATATATAATTATAGTTTTGCACATATAAAGAAACAAAGGGATAAATCCTTAGAAAGTGTACGGGTGGATGAGATCGAGAGTGATGTACTTGTACTGCGCGCGAGCAGTACAGTCATTTGACCAGTTCGGGATCATTGACCAGTTCGGGATCACTTAAACTTTGCAATAACCAAATAATTACATTTCTTCTCACATTACCAATTTCTGTTGATACATGTGAAGAATAACATCCATTAAACCAACAAACCCAAAATAAGGTGCCAAACATCATCGGCAAATAAATTATCGCCATTTTCCTGAAGTTTGTCTGCGAAATTGATCATTATTTTGTTTTGAAATGTTGGTTGAAAAATGCTGTTAAAACTTCTCACCATCAGAATTGGAACGCCAGGCAGGGCCAAAAAAAAAATTTATGTAAAATGCTAAGAATGTGTAAAAAATATTTCCTGTAAATACTGAGCAGTCGTCTTGTTTTTTTGAGAAGACGAAATGACCCAAATCGTCTTTGGGGGGCATCGTACCCTTGACCAGTTCAGGATCGATCACTCAACATCTCATTGCGTCAAATGGTGCCGCACTAACTTACTGAGTGAGGTAAAATCATACTGCTGCAGTAGAAAGTTTATCTATTGCTTTTGAGATACATAACTTCAACAAATTCTTGTAGATTTTTGATTTTGTTTTGAGAAAATGAAACTTCGAGGGGTCAATAATGCTTTTAGATGCGCTTCACTTTTACATTCTCCTTTGCTGTTGTTTTGTGTTTTGTCGCTGGGTTTTTGCACTGCTGTTGAAGACACTTGCATGACATACATGTGTGTACACTTAAGAAAGTAAAGCATGCCCCTGTTCAGCGACGTTCAGTGAAAATTCGTCCAAATACTCAATGGTACACAAAGGAAATAACACATGAAAAACTTCTTCGAAGACAGTTCGAAAGAAAATGGCGCTCGTCAAAACTTGAAATACACCGGCAGTTGTACCGCCAGCAATGTCAGCGAGTCCAGTTGATATCTCGGGCAGCGAAGACAGCGTATAACTTGAAACGGATTGAGGACTGCTCGGGTGACACCAAACGGCTGTTCAAAGTTGCAAGTGATCTCCTGAACAGAAAGCAACCTTCCCCTCTCCCTACACATGCCTCTGATGAGGATTTAGCTACTCAATTCATCAACTTCTTCACCAGTAAGATATCAACCATTCGTAACAATCTACCAGCCCTTCTTCACTTCAAACAGTTGCTGTCTTAGATACTCTTAATCCTGCTTCTGTAGATGAAGTTCGTAGCATGATTACAAAGTCACCTGCAAAGTCATGCGAATTGGACCCAATTCCTACCTGTCTCATAAAAAAATGTATGACTGTCATCACTCCAGTCATCACTGAGATCATCAATGTGAGTCTAGAAACTGGAGTTGTCCCTGAAGTCCTCAAGACAGCGATTGTACGACCAACACTGAAAAAACCTGGAATGGACACGGATTCCTTACAAAGTTACCGTCCAATATCCAACCTACCGTATCTCTCAAAAGTTTTGGAACGTGTGGCTTTTTCTCATCTCTCAGATCACTTGCGTGAACATTCGCTTCTTGACAACCATCAGTCGGCATACCGCCAAAATCACAGTGTTGAAACACTTTTAACAAATTTAACTGACGATGTACTCCAACAAATGGATAGTGGAAACATCACAGCCCTTGTTCTACTCGATATGTCCTCAGCATTTGACACCGTTGACCATCGTATTTTGGTTGATCGCTTACACTCATTGGGAGTCAGTGGAACAGCTCTGCGATGGTTCACATCATATCTGTCAAATCGCTCTCAGTGTGTAGGCATTGGTACTGCAAAGTCGCAAGCCAGCCATCTTGCTTACGGTGTTCCTCAAGGCTCTGTTGGTGGCCCCCTCCTGTTTTCCTTGTACCTTCAGCCTATGGGTACTATCATTAATGCGCACAATATCAAATACCATTGTTATGCTGATGACATACAGTTGTAGGTTTCTTTCTCACCATCCTGTGCTGCAATGTCTTCCTCAGCTAAACAACTGGAGGCCTGCGTCAGAGACATCAACACATGGATGGACTCACATGGCCTAGTACTCAATCACTCGAAGTCTGAACTCATTCTCCTGGGCTCAAAGCAAACACTTAATAAAGTCGATACGAAGGAATTTCAAGTTCGTCTGCCAAATCTCGCAACCTTGGCGTCATATTTGACAACAATATGACCTTCCATCATCATATCTGCCATGTCTCTAGATCAATTAGATATCAACTGTGCAACCTCGGTTTTGTTACTTAAGTCAGAAGGCAACTGAACAGCTAGTCCACGCCCTCATCTCTTCACGCCTTGATTTCTGCAATTCACTTTTTGTAGGCCTTCCTCAACAACAACTAAATAAACTGCAACGCCTCCAAAACTCTGCTGCAAGACTAGTAACTCTCACCAAAAAATATAGTCACATCAAACCTGTTCTTGAATCTCTCCATTGGCTTCCTGTTGCGAAACGCATCACCTTCAAAGTTCTGTTGCTGGTCTTCCACGCAGTAAATGGCTCCTCACCAGTCTACATGTATAATGCAGAATTCAATACAGGCATACAATCCTCCACGCAGACTAAGGTCATCGGACTCCTCCCTTCTTCAAGTTCCCAGATCTCAACGCTCCTGGGGTGACTGCAGTTTTTCCCATGCTGGCCCTACTCTCTGGAACAGTCTTCCACTTGCCCTTCGTCAAGTCTCATCAGCCAGTTCTTTCAAACAATTACTCAAAACATATTTGTTCACACTTTAAATCCAATTTAATATTTATTTTTATGTTATATGCTTTTCAAAATTATTGTTGAGCGTCACTGCGTGACGGATTTGTTCGCTATATAAGAAGCCACTATTATTATTATTATTATTATTAGTCCAAGTCCATGCCAACACACTTCTGAAGTTTCTTGTCCTTGAGAGACAGTTTTATGAATGGGAGTATGGGTTTGCAATAACGGGCACGCTACTGATTCAGAATAGATTCAACTGATCCTGAACTGGTCAAACAGGTGACGAAACTTTTCTCAAAGCCTCTTCAAAAGTGCTAATCTTTTTTTGTCATTGACTACTCGGTGAGTTTTATGACATGTTTAGGTAAACTGATCAACTTTTTTGTTTAAGATTTCAAAGAGATTGCAGCAAAAAACAACGTGAATTCAAAAAGTGATCCAAAACTGGTCAAACAACTGTAGTTGTACTACGTACTACCTATAGTGATTAGTGTACTGTGTATTACCATGGGGGACTTCCTCCATAACTATATAGTTATGAAAACGGCCACGACAGCATGCATAGGCAGGCTACATGTAGGCATAGATAGGGGCTCACACTCAATTCACGTAGTTGAGTGTTGTGTTGACATGCACATTATGGGTATAAACCTAGCTCAGGTTGGACTCCTCCGTTGCATACAACGCGACGGAGTCCAGGGTATAAAGGGGCTCTGCCATTGCGAAAAAATTTATGATAACATTTTTTCATATTTTTACCTTTTTGAGGAAGCTGAAACTTGACTCACATATTCTTTGTGTCCTGAACTTTACGCCTGCTCTATTCAGAATTGTAAATTTTATCCTTGGATGACATTATTGTGAAAATAAAATGGAAATTGACGCATTTGTTGCGACAGCCTAAACTGACAGCTTGTGAACCGCTTGAGAATGCTTATGCGCATGCGCGTTCTTTGATGTTATGCATATCGCGCATGCGCACATGAGCCTTAACAGTCAATCAGTACACGATGGTCACATCGCTAGTGCACAACTCGGACTTATTTTCGGAAATAATGTCATCCATGGATGTATTTGTTAGTTGTGAATTCATAAAAAGTGTACTTATGGACACCAAGAATATATGAATGGAGTTTCAGCTTCTCAGATCAGGTAAAAATATGAGAAATGTGTACCTAAAATTGTGTTCGTATTGTACAGGATCTTTATACACAGGACGTCAGTGCAGTGGCACTGACTGACGTCCTACCAGGGCTAGGTATAAACCAAGGAAGGAAGGACTTGATATTTAGTAATAAATTTGTGTTTTTCAGTGAAGTGGAAGTATAATTGGTGTGATGATTGGTGATTGGTCATGTTTTGTTGGTTATAAACCATGGGAACTAAGTTATTGGGTGTACCATCATTCGTATAGTAATAGTGATGGTTATATTATTATTTGTATTACTTTTAATTTAATTTTATAATAACAACTGTATGTCATTATTGTCAGTGGATATGTAAATGGACTGGTTAACTTTCAAAAGTTAATTTGAACATACACAGTAACTGTGTTTTGGGGAGTTACGACTAAACAGTTTACTGTGATAAATGTTTAGTCTGGTTCCACGACAACATTGACCATGCAATTTCACAGTCACGAGATGGGATTTAAACCCTTGTGAAATTCAGCCGGTGACGATTATATATCAAACTTAATTGAATTAATAATAATTAATAATTACAAAATAAATTGTGACGGCTTTAGTTGAATGAATAACATTTACCATGTTGTGTTGACATTTTTTATATTTGTCTATTTCAGGCTGTGGCTGATACTAGTGCTTGCACTGAGTGGACTTCTTTGCTATATTGGAAGTGAGTGATCATCTTAGGAGTGAAACAAGTGTAATGAAATGACATACGATAAACTGGGGTATAAACGCCCATGGGGTAAAAACGCTGACTTGACTGGTTTCCACTGCTAGTAAAAAAAGACAAACAGAATTACTAAATAAAATATATTGCTTTTGGGTTGAACAAAGAAAAATTGACTAGAGCGGGATTTGAACCAACGACCTCCGGCTTAACGTGCCGGCGCTCTACCAACTGAGCCATCTAGCCCTATGTTGGCGGTCTCCCTATTTTGTCAATATCTTTGTTCGGGGGTGCCAGTCAGAAGCCATACAACCGCAAACTGCCGTGTAGCCAGGGATCACACCCAAGTATACGATACAACCTGGGAAGCGGCAGCCAGGGGATCACCTTAAGGGGATGCGACTTTTTATATCAGATATCAAATAATAAACCACAAGGGAAACTGACTGGGTAAATGTTTAAATGATTTTGGGTTGAACAAAGAAAAATTGACTAGAGCGGGATTTGAACCAACGACCTCCAACTCAAAATCATTTAAACATTTACCCCAGTTTAAGTTTTAAAAAACTTCATTATCTATTGATAGATCAACAACTTTGGGGGTAGGTTTACTGAACATATTATAGTGCCTATCTGCTGCTTTATATTTGGATCTTTTTGGAGTTTCTGGAGTAATTTGTTTCTTTTTATAATACCCAGGTCACAAAGAAACTTAAATGACTTGACAAAGGAAAGACAACAAAGGTTGTCAAAGTAATTACTGGGATTTGATATTTTGGAGTACCCACTCACTGTAATTCAAAGAACCTGGGCTATGAACCATGGTTGACAGTCTGCCATGGTATTTAACATGAACCATGGTTGACAGTCTGCCATGGAATGTTGGAATCAGTCACCCAGCTCAGAGGAAAAAAATGAGGGTGCTAAACTCGGAAGTTAGTTCTGACTGTAACCAATTATTAAGCGTAAGCCGGAGCAGAAAGAAAATTGTGGATTTACATTGTACACGTCATTTGATGTGTAGTGGTTAAGCTTATTTTGATGTTTACTTCAGATGTATTGCCATTGTTAATGTGTTAGGATTCTTAAACCTTTACAGGTTTGAACAAATTTGTAATGATTTTCTCCTTTTGTTTTTTTTCTTTTCAGGGTGTTGGTGCTGAGAACTTCAATAAACAAAGAATCAGAACTTAAATAAAGAGAAAAAACAGATAATAAGAACTTATATTTAAAACAGATAATCTGCACTTGGCTAAGCAAAGAATTCTAACTTTAATATTTTGGGACTTGAATAAACACAGAATCATAACTAAAATAAAAAGAGAATAAGAAGTTGAATAAAACGAAGAATCAGAAAATCTTTTCATTAAGCCAAGATAGTCAGAACTTGAGAATCAAAGAGAACTTGAAAACCAGATAACCAGTAATTGATAATCAAAAAGAGCTTGAATAACCAGAGAATCAGAACGTAATAATCAAAGAAAACTTGAATAACCAGAGAATCAGAACTTGAGAACCAAAGAGTACTTGAATAACCAGAGAATCAGAACTTGAGAACCAAAGAGTACTTGAATAACCAGAGAATCATAACTTGAGAATCAAAGAGAATTTATAATTACAGAATAAGAACTTGAGAACAAGAACTTGAGAACCAGAGATATATAGCAATAGAATCTAAACTGAGAATTCAGACTTTTTAAACCTGCCAGTGACTTAGAACTTAAGAATCAACTAGAACTTTAATAATCAGAAAATCATAACTTGACAATCAAAATTATATAAACAGAAAATTGGAGAGAATCAAACAAAATCTTGAGATGAATCAAGTTGTGAGAACTGTGCCAAATCCTGGGTTGAACAACCAGGTACCTGCCTTGAAGCAGGTTATGAGAACTGAACAAAATCCTGGGTTGAACAACCAGGTACCTGTCTTGAAGCAGGTTATGAGAACTGTGCCAAATCCTGGGTTGAACAACCAGGTACCTGTCTTGAAGCAGGTTATGAGAACTGTGCCAAATCCTGGATTGAACAACCAAGTACCTGTCTTGAAGCAGGTTATGAGAACTGTGCCAAATCCTGGGTTGAACAACCAGGTACCTGTCTTGAAGCAGGTCATGAGAGATGTGCCAAATCCTGGGTTGAACAACCAGGTACCTGTCTTGAAGCAGGTCATGAGAGATGTGCCAAATCCTGGGTTGAACAACCAGGTACCTGTCTTGAAGCAGGTCATGAGAGATGTGCCAAATCCTGGGTTGAACAACCAGGTACCTGTCTTGAAGCAGGTCATGAGAACTGGGCCAACTCCTGGGTTGAACAACCAGGTTTTTTTTTTTTTTATGAGATGTCGCCCAACTCACAAGGCCACGGACGGCCACTCAAGGTGAGGGCTACACATAACTGATTTGGGCCATCGACCCAAATCAATTGACACCAGGGGCACGTTGCCTCCTACTCCTGGGGCTGAAACAGGGTTACCCCCTTCACAGTCCTTAAGGATGTAGGCATGGGTATCATCCACTAGGATGCCTGTCTGGTAGAGCAGAATGCACTACCTTCCCAACTTTTTCGAAGCAATTATGGTTAAGTGCCTTGCTCAGGGGCACAAGTGTCATGACCGGGTATCGAACCCACACTCTGCTGCTGAAAACACCAGAGCTTAGGTCCGGTGACCTAGACCGCTCGGCCACGACACGCCACAGGTACCTGTCTTGAAGCAGGTTATGACAATTAATGAATACAAAGAGAATAACATTGAGAATGAACAGATAATAAAAACTATACTATGAAAAAGTATTGAAACCAAGAAAAGACCAACTGAAGGAAGATGAGCATGAACGTAAAAGGAAGCTGCAATACGAAGAAAGAAAGACGGTGTGCACACTGAGAAGAAATAGAATCATGCGACATTCAAGAGTAAGTAATCTTAATGGTTTACGATGGCTCAAGAAGTATAATTGGACACAGCATTGTGGAGGTGGAAAGGTTTTGGACAGTCTAGAAGAGGTTATTGAACGAAGAGGGAGAAAGAAAGTATCCAGAAGTTACAGAAGGAAGCAAAGAAGAGAAGCATTTAGAAAGTGTCATAATATCAGGAAAGGTGGCAAGGTTGTAGAATGTCGTATGAGCAATGAGGAGAGACGAATGCATGAAAAGTCACAGAAGGGAATTTTTTCCCATACTAAGAGAACTCTTAATCTTGTTTCGAAGAAAATGAAAGATGTAGAGACAATGAACGATGTGGAAAAGGCCAAAGAAAATCATTGTGTGAAAGCTAAACAATGTTTGGTACAACATGAGAGACAAAAACCTAAAATTAATGTGAAAATCAAAACACAAGAAATGGTACACTAAAAAGGAGTCTTAAATCTGATATTACAAATGTTAATGAAAACCAGTGTTGGCTTTGTGATAAGATGATTGCATCATTAGAGGCTAAGGTACAGTGTGAATGTAGTAAGTGGTATCATGTTGAATGCATGGGAGTTACAGAGACAAATCATATTTTGAGAAATAAATCATGTGTATGGATATGTTGCAAGTGCAGGGAAAGTAACTACTGTGATTCTCTTTTCTGTGATTATGGAATTCCAACTGATGTGAATATGTACGAAATTACAATGTGTACCCATAATGAAGACAATGTGAACCTAGCATGTGATCTTAGTGTCTACTCACAAAGATAATGAACAGATTTACAACAATGATAGTCATTCTTATAACAGCTGTAAGCCACAAAGATTAGAAGTTAACAGTTCCATTGAAACAAATCAATCTAATTTGACAAAGAATAATGTGCCAGTTAAGAAACAAAGGGGAGGATACTTTCTAAGAAGTAAAGACAGGAAACAAACAGCTACATGTAAGACTGCAAAATACAATACTAAGAAAACCGAGCCTACTGGGTGTGCAATTAGTAAAGAATTTAAATGTGTTAACAGTGCTCAACAACATTGCCCCAAACTATGTAGAACAAAAAAGAGGTCAGTGTCTCCCCATGGAGAGTTGAATGAGAAGAAATTGAAGAAAGATGTGATACTGAAAGAGACCAATACTTTTGCGCTACAAGGACATTTCCATCAAGGTAATTCAAAATTTGGTGTAAATAGTGGTAAACAGTGTGTTGCAAACAGCTTGTGTACAATGATGTACAGTCATATTAAAGATCTGAAACAATGGACTAGCAATGACATGGATTTGATTTTAAATACTGGCAATGAACTATATGGTCATTTATCTAACAGTTCCACAATGCACAATGATTATTTGTTAATTAATGAATTGCCCAATCAGTTAATTGTATTCAACAAGAGCTTTACTATGATTTATCATGAATCAGTGAGTGGTACATGTATGTTTGATGATGATGGTCATTTGTCAGAACTCAACATGATGAAGCTGGATAGAGCTCTTGAGCAGACATTGCAGAAATATAATAGTTGTTTCATATGTTTTAATGGAAACACTTTTTGTGTAAATTCTAACAATAGTATGTACTATATCTTTGATTCTCATTCTAGAAACTGTAATGGCCATCTAACGAGTGAAGGAACAAGTATCTTGAAATGTGCACCGAGATGGCAAGATGTTCACAGGTATTGTACTGAATTGGCTAACTCCATGAATTTAAATAACCATGAACAATTTGAAATTACAGGAGTGACTGTCTGTCAGAACGATGGAACAAATAATTGCTTTATTGCTGATACTGAAGACATTGAACAGGTACAAGAGACACCTGAGCTAAATGATTTAGAAATCAGTGATGTTGCTAACCAAACCTCAAGTGAAATTGCAAATCAAGAAAGTGCATGTATTAATGCCAGTGATTCTGATCATCAATTTGGTGGACCTACTATAGATGGCTTGAAAGATGATAAGTTAAATACTGAAGATAGTGATGACATTGAAATGGTTGGAATATCTCAGGAAGTAGTATTTAAGTTTAAAGCATTAATTGTCATATGATCACAAGCAGTCTTTGTGCAAATCAGTTGGAATTAATAGAGTGTACTTACAAACTGTAGTATCTGAAGATTGTGTCAGAATGGGACATCCAAATCAGTTAAGACGTATTCAGGGTGATGGAAATTGTTTTTTCAGAGCCATTTCATTTGCAATTTCTGGAAGTGAACGTAGCCATATGAGATTGAGGCTAGCTACTGTCAATCATTTGTTGAAACAAGGCAGTCAGTACAATACATATTTACGTGAAGAATTCTGTAATGTTGAGGATTATGTTCAAAGGCAAAGAATTTTTTGTTCTGGAGTCTGGGCAACTGAAGTGGAGATCATGGCCGTTGCACATATGCTTGAAACAGATGTATACACATTTAATGGTCGATGGTACATATTCTCTGGAAAGGTAGCAGAGATTGGTAGTGTAACATCAGATGAAGCAATCTATCTGAATCATACAAATGGTGTGCATTATGATGTTGTGTTGTCAGTGCACATGTTACCAATGGAAACAAATCCTAATGATTTGATAATAAATGATGGAATAAGTGAACAGGGTGAAGAAACAGAAGTGATACATGGGTAGGGTGGCATGGCCGAGTGGTTAAGAGCATCGGATTCAAGTTCTGGTGGTTTAGTCATCGGGGTGTGGGTTCGAGTCACGGTCATGACGCTTGTGTCCTTGAGCAAGACACTTTGCTATAATTGCTTCTCTTCACCCAGGGGTATAAATGGGTACCTGCAAGGGTAGAGGTTGATATTGTGTTTGAAAAAGCCTTCGGAGCGCCATCACGGCAGCCCGGGCTGTATACTCCCCAGGGAGCTGAGAAAGATTAAAAAAAGGAATGGTATTGGCCCAATGACCAGGGCACTAAAAGCGCCGCGAGCGTCGAAAGACGGAACGTGCGCTATATAAGTATCCACTATTATTATTATTATTATTATACAGAATATGGATGTCGATAATTTGACAACTGATGACATTATAAAGACCAATGAATGTCTTAGATGTAATAAACAGATCCAAGTTGATGGGCAAAGGAGTAAAAATGCGAAGGGGAGAAAACGAAAATGAAAAATGAGTGCAGCTATGAGAAGGAAAAAAGATAGAGATAATAAGCAATTGAAATATAATGAGTACAAGAAAAACAAAGAGACAGTTATTCACAAATATTCAAGCAGTATAGATGTGAGCGAAATGCAATCAGGGAAAACATTGGATAAAATGAGGTACCGTTGTAATGTTGATTTCAAGCTCAAAAAAATTGCTGCAGAAAAAACAAAGTACAATGAAGGCACAAATACCAGAGAAAGGAAAGAAAGTACAATGAAAACTAACTACCAAGATGACCCATACTGCAGAGGAAGGAAAAAGTGTGCAATGAAAAGTAAATATAAAGGCCACCCAGACTGCAGAGAAGGAAACAAATCAGATTTTAAAGAAAGCAAAAAGAGGAGCATGCGATCCAAATACCAAGGAAATGTTATTTGTAGAGAAAGAAAACTAAAAGCAAACAGAATGGCATACGACAAAAATAAAGACAAAATCACTCATGCCAAACGAATTAAGTACAATGAAAATAGCAATTACAGGATAGGCAAAAGATCCTCTGATAATTTCAGATATTATAGTAATGCAAGTTATAGGCATACACAAATTATTGGAAACAAAAATAAATATCATCTCAATTCTGAATACAAAAAAACATTAAAAGAAAGTATTAAAAAGAAATATTATCAATGTGCACAATACAAACATAAATTGATTAATGGAATAAAAAGGAATTATCATGGAAATGTCATGTATAAACAGAAAACAATCAGTAACACTTTACAACAAAGAGTTACAAAGAAGGACAGAAGACAAAAGGCATGCAATGTAATCAATGATTTCAAAGACAAAATGGGCCATGGGGCAGATTATGTTTGTGCTGTTTGTTGCAAATTGCTTTTTAAAAACCAAGTTCTAAAATGTCACAAGAATAAGTACAAGTTATCAGCATACATTACAGAGAAATACTTGCATCAATGTAATGATGAATGCAATGCAGTAAAATGTGATATGTCAGGAGTAAGATCTTGTTTGTGGATTTGTTATACTTGTCATAGGAAGTTGATGAAGAATAGAATACCAGAAGAGGCAAATCTTAATAACTTATCTTTGACAAAAAGTCCTGAAGAATTACACAGACTGAATACATTAGAGCAGCATCTAATAGCTAGAAATATAGCATTTATGAAAATTGTTAATCTTCCTAAAGGTGGTCAGAATGGAATAGTGGGACCATGTGTTTGTGTACCAGCAAATGTGGAAAAATCTGTACAGTCATTACCAAGATCTGGAGAAAATGAACTAATCAAAATCAAGCTAAAACGCAAATTGTCATACAAAGGTTATTATGAGTATAAATATGTGAATAAACAACATGTGGAAGAAGCCTTGCACTATTTAAAGGAGAATAATAAATGGTATAAAGACATTGTAATTGAAAATGATTGGGTTAATCCTGTCAGGCTAAACCCTAGATTCAATTAAGGGAGTGTAAAGTTTTATGGAAAAGCCACTGGGCCACCACACAGCAAAATAAATTTAGCTCAAAACGTAAGTTCTTGTTCTAAATTGTTTAATTCCACCAAACGCTAAATAAATACAACTCTTCACAGGCGGAAACTTTACTAATTTACACTATCTCACATCTTAGTAACAACGATATATTTCAGAGCGTGAAGACGCTTTAAATATACACTGAAACTAATGTTCGCCAAAAGGTAATGTATCTATTTAAGATCGACCTTGATAATTTCAGCTTACCACCATGCATGGATTATATATATAGTCTTAGACTATTTACTAGTAAACCTAAACGTAAAAGATTTAATTCTCTTTAACAAATTTAGTTCGTTCGTACAGTTGTGGGAGTTCAATCCTCGAACAATATTTGTTCAATAATACTGTCGAATTGTTCGGCAATTCTTGCTCCAAAAATATAGTTAGATCCCACCTTTGGGCTCAAGACGGATATCACGCTCTGGTGAATCCCTTGTCAGCTGCCTGTGGTTCCGTGCGTATCACAGTAGCCGCCTCGTAATTGGTGTCTTTGTTGTAATCAGCTCCTGGGTTTACGCCGATAGGAGTACCCAATAAGTTTGCCTTGTATAAGGTGAAGGAGATAGCCTCAAGGCCTCCAACCCCGGCCGGTCATCTAAATACCATAACCAGATTTCAAATTAAGTATCAAACTAAATACTTTAATTACAATGGCTCTCGTACGTCACATACTTCTGATAAGTTAACCAAATTTGTAAACGTTCGTTACTCTTCACATTACCCGAAAGAAAACACTTCGTTGCCCTTTGACGTGCAATACATTGTATGATCGTATGGACGTCTTTCGTTATACGTTAAATGCACACAAATTTACTTAATTACAAATGACATCAGCTCTATATGTTTCGCAATACAATGATTTGAGGAAATAGTACCTTAGACATAATATTCAATCAAGAGCAATTAACGGTATTTTACAAAAGTAAATGTACTTACAGTCAGTAAATTGGATGTACACACTGTAGCCTGGTTGTAGAAAATCAATTGGGGAGTACATGTATTTGTCCCGTTTCTCACAGCAAACTTGCAGAGTAAAATAATTATCTGCAGCACGGTAATTGCAGCTCATAAATTAGAAGTTTTAAAACTCGCTTTTTTTTACAACAGACTTTTATCACGAAGATAAAAACAAATATATGTCTGTGTACTCTCTGCACAAAACACGGCCACTGCTGGTGCCCGAATGGTAAAGAATGCCAAGCATGCCTTGCACGCAGCACAAGTCATGACGCAATAAATATTCAAAGTACCCGCGATGAAAGAATACAAGCAAACAAACAAACCAACCTTTAACCTTGTGTTGTCTATGACCATTTAACCTTGCGAGACGTGTAAACCTGGAAATTAAACTTGCACTAGTCCACAGTTAGAAAAGCAATATTAGAACACATCATGACAAATCCTATACCGGAAGTGTCAAAGGAAGACATTAGTATAAATGAGGAGGCAGAAAATAAAACAGAAGATGAGGATAATGAAGAGATTACTGATGAAGAACGTTTATGCGGAATACAGCTTGATACATGTAGTTGCTTGCAACCAATTGACATTGGCCAAGAAATATTGGATCAATATTTTGATGGTATATTTTGTGTAGCTCCATGTGAAGGCAACAATCCAGTAAGAGTCTTAATAATGGAAGAAGGAAATGAAGCTAAATGCTTTCCAACATTATTTCCAAATGGCAGTCCGTTATTCAAAGATAAACGTATTAATATTAGAATAACACTTTGTAGATATTTGCATAATAGATTAATGAATGTACATGTAGACAATAGATTTGCTAAAAATACTGACTATATTTTCTATGCCCAGTATTTGTCTGAGATTGAACAGGTGTTGTCATGTGTATCTATTGCTCTTCGTAAAGGTTCTGTAAAAACAAAAACCTGACAGAGTGTTACAGCATCAATGTTGAATGATAAGGACAAATTGAGAAACATTTTGAAATCTGATTGTGGTTACAAGTTCTTAAAACCAATACGAGGTACTCCACCATATTGGCAATCAGCTCATAAAGATGTACTAGCGATGATAAGACAACTTGGTAAACCAACATGGTTCTGTTCATTTTCTGCTGCTGATATGAGATGGCCTGAAGTCATTAATACTATACTGAAACAAGAAGGAGATCCAAGGACAATAGAGGAATTAGATTGGAATGATAAATGTATGATACTGAAGAGTAATCCTGTCACTGTGGCCAGAATATTTGATAGAAGATTTCATATGTTTTTAAAAGAGGTGATCATGTCAGACGCTAATCCTATTGGAAAGGTTAAAGACTACTTTTACAGAGTTGAGTTTCAGATGAGAGGTTCTCCTCATACACATTGTTTGTTCTGGATTGAGAATGCTCCGAAACTAAGTGATAATGATGGCAAGGTTGTTCAGTTTATTGATACTGTAGATATGTATCATGTAAATTACCAGCTAAAGAGGATGATGAAGAGTTGAATGAAATAATATCCAATGTACAAATGCATAGTAGAAGACATTCTAAAAGTTGCAAGAAGAAGGGAACTGAATGCAGATTTAACTTCCCAAGACTTCCTTCTGAGAGAACATTTGTGATAAGACATGAACCTACATGTAAAGATGAACAAGTCTCAAGTGATGATGAAATTATCAATAAAGAAGGTGGTGATAAACCTTGTGATATTGAAAAGGCAAAGAAATTGTTGAAATTAGTACGTGAAGCATTACTTCATGAAGAGAAGATGTATAAATCTGTTAATGCAATTTTTCAGAGTCTTGGAATCAAAAAGACTTTGAGAAAGCAAACCAACTTATGAGTAAGAAAGACAGTATCATATTGGCACGCAATCCTCAGGATGTTTGGGTAAACCAGTATAATCCAGATTTGTCACGAGCTTGGAATGCCAATCTAGATATTCAATATATTACTGATGTTTATGGGGCTGTAGCATTTGTTGCATCTTATATGTCAAAAGCAGAACGTGAGATGGGATTATTGCTCAGTCAAGCTCAAAGTGAAGGACTGCATGGTGATGCAAAGCAAAGTATGAAAACTATAGGACAAGTGTACAATTACAAAATAGAGAAGTTTCAGCACAAGAGGCATGTTTCCGAGTGTGTAACTTGAGGTTGAAAGAAGGATCAAGGAAAGTTGAATTCATACCATTAGGAGAGAACCTTGTTAGAATGAGTTTGCCACTCAGATTGATTCAGAATAAATCAGATGTTAATGATGATAATGTGTGGATGATTTGTAAATTAGATACATGTAGATATAAAGCCAGACCTAAAACACATGAATTTGCTGTAATGTGTCTTGCAACATTTTTCTCCGAGTATAGAATTTTGTCAAGTACAGAAGCATTAAAGGTCTACAGTGGGAAAACATATAAACATGTTCATCAATTACAGAACAGTTTAGCACTGAAGCGTACTAGAACTGAAGGTGCAGTTATAAAGTATCCAAGATTTAATTCAGTCAAGAGTCCAGAGAAATACTACCATTATAGTATCCTACAACTGTTCTTGCCACATCGTGTTGATAAGCATTTGAAACCTGCACCCTTTGAAACTTTCAAAGATTTTTACCAGAATGGAAGTGTAAATTTGATCAGTGTAATATCGCATCTGTAAAGCTTGTTGTGGATAGTAATCGTAAGAAGTTTGAAGGAGACAGTGATGTAGTAGATGTAGCTGAAGAATACTTGGCAAAGTATGGTCCTCAGGAAGATGCATGGGCAATGATCTGTCCAGAGACTGAAGCAGAAAGACATGAATGTAGAGATGAAATGAATCAAAATGTAGAAGAGAAAGGAAATGAAAGTGGTATTCCTGATTTACAATCCGATAAAAAGGAAGACAGAAGTTATTGTATTGAATACAATAAAGCCAAAATCCCAAGACATAAAGCGCAAACTTTGATGAGGTCATTAAATGCCAAACAGAGTCAAATATTTTATAAAATTAGACAATGGTGTCTTGATAAAGTCAATGGTAAGAGTCCTGAACCATTTCATATATTAATTACTGGAGGAGCTGGCACAGGCAAATCGCACTTAATTAAATGTATATAATGAAGCTGTACGTTTACTTAGTAGAATTAGTCATAATCCTGATGATGTATAGATACGCGACTCCTGTTGGGGCAGTTAAGATTACAGATCTGTAATCTTAACTGCCCCAACAGGAGTCGCGCATTTAATATCAATGGCCTTACCATACATTCTGCTCTCAGCATCGGTACCAATATGTCACTACCATATAAACCACTTGGTGAAGAAAAAATCAGCACTTTGCGCAACAAATTGAACCAGCTTCAAATTGTAATCATTGATGAGGTTTCTATGGTTGATCAAAAGATGCTTTGTTACATTCATGGAAGATTAAGACAGATTAAGCAAACAAGAAGTCAATGTGCATTCGGTGATGTGAGTGTAATTGCTGTTGGTGATTTCTTTCAACTATCTCCAGTTAAAGGAAAATCATTGCATCACAATACAATAGAATCCAATTTGTGGCATGCAAATTTTAGAAAAATTGAGTTATTAGAAATAATGAGACAAAAGAATGATGTACGTTTTACTGAAGTGTTAAATAAATTGAGGGTTAAAACAAAGAAGGACACTTTAACAGCAGAAGATAAAGCTGTACTCAGTAGTTGTGAAACTGGAGAGGATATTGAAGATGCTTTGCACATCTATCCAACAAATAAACAGGTTGATAAATATAATCTACAAAGAATGCATAAAACTTGTACAGAACGTATATTGATTGAAGCTAAAGATTATCAAAAAGATGCAACTGGAAACATGAAACTTAGGGACACACCTTTGAAATCAGTGAGATCAAATTCTTTATGTCAGTCATTATTACTGGGCATTGGTGCTAGAGTTATGCTGACTAAAAATATAGATGTATCTGATGGGCTTGTGAATGGAGCATTTGCAGTTGTAAACGGAATAGAGATGCTACCTGATCAATCTGGGCCTAGGTATATCAATGTAACATTTGATAATAAGAATGTTGGTTGTAAATTAAGAAGACAATCAGCCTCATCTGATGTAAATACTAATGTTGCAATAGAGATACAAGAAGAACATGTTGGAAAGTCATGTATCCGTAAACAATTTCCACTAAAACTAGCCTGGGCGTGTACTGCACATAAAGTACAAGGTATGACAACAAATAAAGCTGTGGTGTGTCTTGAACGAACATTTTCAGCAGGTCAAGCCTATGTGAGTTTGAGTTTTGATGAGAAGTTGATATACTGTGATAAATCAGTAGCAGAAGCTCTAAAGATAATGCCTGCACTGAGAGGAATTGAGGAATATGTGAATAATGAAAACAATACTTCGAAAGATACAACAATCATACTGCATAATATACAGGGATTATTACCTCATTATAAAGATTTGAAATGTCAAAGAGAAATGATGAATTCATATTTTATCTGCCTTACAGAAACGTGGATAGATGCTCATCAAATTATAAATGTCAGTTTAGATGATTTCAAATGTTACCACCAAATGAGAGCTTTGTCATACAATGATCAAATGAAGATACTACAGCAGCAAAGTCATAGAGGAGTTCCAACTGTATGGCAAAAGAGATAGAAATTTCAGTCGTTTGAACATTGCAGTACAGAATCTAGAGTACATTGCATTTCATATAATATCTAACATTTCTGTAATAGTGGTTGTCATCTACAAGATGCAACATTTCATTGAGAATGTAAACAAATTAATTGGTGAAATCAACAATATGCGTAATAGATGTATAGTGATGGGCGATTTTAATGAAAATATTTATGATAATCATTCACATATTGAGAAATTAATGATAGAGCATGGATACAAGCAATATGTAACAGATGCAACTACAGAGAATGGCACATTAATTGATCATGTATATGTCAGAGGTATAGATAACATTGTAGCTACAGTTAGGCCAACATATTATAGTTACCATGAAGCTATTAAAATTGAGTTGAAGACATTGTAATGCAGAATGTTCAGAACAGGGTAAATATTACGGGGTGTATGTACTTCAGTATGTGCAAACTAAGTTGGAACTTTTTATAAGGCTTTGAAATACTTTGCAGTGGAAAAGAACCTTGAACAAACGAACAATTGCTCATAACTGAACTGCAGAAAGCAAAATATTTTTAAAATGTGAATGTGTCAGGCTGTGATCTATTAAGTGTATGAGTCATGACATTGTTCTCTATGTTGTAGTGCAATTACTGTGCTGGAGTTTTAATCAAGTTGAAACATATAATGAAAGAGTGAACAATAAATTAATTTACTTTGATATTTGAAAGTTTCAGTAACGTAGTAAAGTATGATAAAGACTGTTGGAATTTTAGCAAATATATTAATCAATGCACTTGGGGAAAAGCCTTTTCCCATACCTGTGCAATATTAAATGCATGATTTTGTTCAGTCAAAAAGCAAACTTTTATTTTTAAAAATTTATATTGTCAAGGATACTCAGTTTGGACAACCATTTAAAGACGTTTGTTTTGATAATAACATTTGTAGATATTAACTATTCATGTTTTAGTAAAGTTAGGTTTGTGTTTCTGAATCATAATGAAATTGTTGGAAAGCCATTAAATGTAATGGGAAATCATTGACATACCCCTGGTTGAACAGACAGCATCCTGAGTGATGAAAGGCCTCATGAATGCAGCAGCTAAAATTTATCTTAATAAAATCTTGGGGGATGTGTAAAAGAAACCGCTCTTTGATGTAGGCATCAGGCACAAACCCATCCAAAGATCCAAAGGATTAACAACAAACATAAACAGAAAATTGAAACAAATTTGTGGTTTACTGCACTACCTTAGCGAACTGGTTAATATTGCATTGTTTGATACATGTAGTAAAGCATTCATAAGTATTTCATGTTTACAAGAGGTTTCAATTTGAAAGAGAAGACCACAAACAAGCTAGCTTGAGAGAAAACCATCTACCACCATCACCAATCATGACTTTGTATATTAAACCTCCATGATTGCTGACTGTCTCTGTCTTGAGACAGACCTATAAAACAAGCATATTGGACAGACTGCTACAACCTCTCCACACTTCCAAAGAGAATCTGATCCAACAAACAGCTGACAAGACTTGCGTGGTGAATACACACCAGTAGTAAATCCTGGACTGTCTGCTTGCAGCAAGAAAAAAGGCTCAACTCTTTGTTTTCATACATTTGTTGCCTGAGGCGTATCCTGAAAATCTCCTGAAGATACTGCATAACCAACAATACACTGCTCGTGGGAGTGGATAATAACCACCATGTATTCTTTCCCTTAACCCTTTCAGTACCGCCGTGCCATAGCGGCTCAAAACAACATCCCACTTGGTGACCAATGAGCCCGTATGGCACGTAATTATTAGCACTCTTGGTGACCAATGAGCCTCTGTGGCACATCGACAAAAAGTAAGTTAGCAAAATGTTAATAGCCCCCTCAATTGCCTGCGTCCATTCCCTTGGCAACAAGCTGGCCGCGTGTGCCCTGAAGCGTCGCAAGTTTTAAAATTTAAGCGGGATCGTTAAGCGTCCCCCCACGCATTCTTGAGTAAAAGATCATTCTGACAACATGGCCGAAGAAAATGATAAAATTTTGGAAGAAATTTTCGCAGACAGTGGTTCAGAAATGTCATCTGACGAGGATTCGCCACTTTATGACTCGGAGACGTCAGAAGACAGTGAGGATACAGAGCCGAGGGCCTCGACATCAACAGCAACATTAACCTGTTCTAAGAAGGGTAAGAAGACCAAAAAAAAGCCGAATTTCAGGTGTGGATGGCGTGAAGCCAACTGTTACACACGGCGACCGCCTGTTAAATTTACAGCAAACACCGGGGCTACAGAAGACTTCAGTTCGTTCTCCCCCATACAAATCTTCAAACTGTACTTTTGTGAAGCAGTGTGGCAGATGATGGTACTAGAGACTAATCGTTATGCTGAACAAATATTGGGAGCGGGGGCAGAAAATAAGTGTGCATGGAGACCAACTGATGTACCTGAAATGATGGCATTCGTGGCCCTACTTCTTTGCATGGGAATCAACAAAAGGCCTCGTTACTCCATGCATTGGTCCAGGTCTGAAATTCTACGAAGTCCCCTGTACTCAGCAACCATGGCTCGTAACCGATTTACTGCAATCCTAAGATTTTTTCACCTCGCCAATAACAGAGATGTCGAGGGCGACTCTCCCCGTGACAAACTTGCTAAATTACGGCCACTGTTAAACATTGTACTACCATCATTCCTCCGGGTGTACCAGCCGGGACGAAGCCTTTCACCGGACGAGACGATGGTCAAATTCAAAGGACGGGTGAGCTTCAAGCAGTACATGCCAAGAAAAGCCGCAAAATGGGGATTGAAATCTTTCTCATTGAACGAATCCGACACAGGGTACACATGTGCCTGGGAGTTGTTCACAGGATCGCAGCCCAGGTGCCCACAAGGACAGTCCTCTGTAAGTGATCCTGAGACAAACCATCCATCCGAAATAGGGGCACCAGGCAACATAGTATTGAACCTTTTGCAGGGACTCGAAAATAAAGGACATTGCATCTACATGGACAATTGGTTTACTAGCCCGGCTCTGTTCTCCAAGTTGTCTGAGCTAGGATTCGGAGCTTGTGGAACTGTGCGCTATACCACCCTAGGGATACCCGACGTAGCAAACTCCAAGAAATTTCCTATGAAAAGCGGTGCAGATCCCAAATTTTTTCAGAAAGCAGGCCAACTATGCGTTATGTGGCAGGACACAAAACGTGTCACTCTCCTCTCAAACTATGGCGATTGCAGTGTCACTAGTAAAAAGATTCGGAGCCGGAAAACTTCAACAGGATTTCGTCATATCAAAAAACCGTGCATAGTCGAGGATTACAATAAATACATGGGGGGCACGGATCTGGCAGGACAATTATGCACGTGCTATACTCATACCCACAAAACATTCAAATGGTGGAAACGTGTATTTATTACAATCCTAGACATATGTTTGCTCAATGCTAATGTCGTATACAACAGCATCCATACAAACAAGAGCTTGTCTACTTTGGATTTTCGGGTCAAGGTGATAGAGGCACTTATTTCAAGCTTCGAGAACAACCCAGTTCACCATGCCCGTAAAGTGTCAAGTGCTTCAAACGCCCTTTCAACTCAGCACTTTCCAGGTCCGAATGTTGACGGGAAGAAACGTGACTGTGTTGTATGCAGTTCCACCTCTAATCGGAAACAAACTCGCACGATTTGTAAGCAGTGTATCAAGCCAATGTGTGTTATACCATGCTTTGAGAAATTCCACACCAAGCGATAAATTAGGTCAACAATTCAACTATTAAGTTAATTATGTAAAAAATTTGTAAAGCGGTTATACCATTATTGGAGAATTTCCACACCAAACGAATAATTTTCTAAACTTTCTGAATACTCCCCCCCCCCCCCCGCTACAATGTTGAATCCCACAATCGCATGCCTGCCAACAATCAACATTGAGGCGGGGGGGGGGGGGGGGGGAAATGGTACTTAGAAAAAACAAGTATAGCACTTTGGCAAAATGGAATGTTAGTTCCTTCTTTACATATTGGTTCATGATAGGTGTAAATTTGATTTGAGGAGTAATTTTTGTCCAGTTCCTCTCTTCTGTTTATTGAATGTGCAATCCTATGAGCGGGTTTGGGGGGTGCTTCAAAAGGAATTTATTAAAACATGTTTATTTCAGGTTTCAGAAACTAATTTTAAAATACTCAAAATGGCCGACTTAAGCAACTGTACCACATTGTTTGTATTTGGTCTCATTGGGTTCCAGCATCCTGAAAACCTGGCAATATTTTATGTTACGGGCCAAAACTAAATTGTTTGGCGGCCATTTTTATTATTAAAATGGCCGCCTTAACCGACTGATGCAATTATTTAATTGTGTGTCTTGTTGGGTTCCTGGATCCTTAATACATTCAAGTTTCCAACATTGAGGCGGGGGGGGGGGGATGGTACTTAGAAAATACAAGTATAGCACTTTTGAAATATTTTATGTTTGTTTCTTCTTTACATATTGGTGAATGATAGGTAAAACATATATTTTATGAGTTATTTTGTTCGAGTAACGTTCATATTGTGCTTAATCAAACTTCTCTTGTTTATTTTTAATGTTATAATAATCAAAATGGCCGCCTTTTAAAAGTGACTGAACCACCATGGCAATTATAATTTTTGTATGTGAGGCTCATAGACGGAGATACGGACCAAAACCTTATTTATTGGCGGACATTTATAAATGGGCAATATTTAATGTTCTTTTATGTCAGTTCCTTCTTTGTCATTAAATGTAGAAAAAAATTAAACTTTTGATTTTACCAGTCATTTATTTCTAAGTCATATTGTGCGTAATCCAAACTCTCTTGTTTATATTTAATGTCTTTTCCTAGGAGCGGGTTTTTTTGGGGGGGGTTGCTTCCTTAAAAAAATCTTAAAACCTTTTGTTTTTTGGAGGATTCATAATTTGCCAACAATCTAAATGGCAGCCTTAACCAATTGATCAACATGGGTATAGTCACCAACTCCCAGTATCGGTGAGGCTCAACCAATATATATTTTTTTGGGGGCGGGTTTGGGGGGGGGGGGAGGATGCTGTTTGAAAAGTAATATCTTAAAACCTTATGTTTATTTAACGTTTCAAAAATATGTCTCATGCAGATTGGTATGAACAGCTACTTGACAAATGTTTAGCTTAAACATTTAAACTACTCAATTGTGTATTTAGTGGTCATAATACCATACCTCAAATATATGTTTAAGGCAATGATTTAGTCCAAGGCAATATGCCAAAGGAAACAGTAATTTCATTGCTTGCTCAACTTGCATTATGTGACTAGGACCTAGGCTAACCCCAATCTGCCTTGTGAGGGCGCTGTAACCTGAAACTTTCCTAAAATAGTGTTGGTCACCAGGTAGCCATGTCAAGGAAATGTCTCTGGTCACCATTGCATAAGTAGCCAATATGTGTTGGTACTGAAAGGGTTAAGCAGGGATGCATGTTGGTTGGGTCATTTGACCTATTTAGATGATGGCTGCATCCCAAAAGACCGTTTCTATGGATAACTGTCATCAGAAGGGACTGATTATAAGACCCACTCGCACTACAAAGACACATGTACAAGTGTGACCTCAATGCACTAGTTGTCAGCTTATAAGCATGTGGGAAGCTGTTGCTGCAGATAGATGCACCTGGAAGCAGGAGATGCAGAGGAGACTCTCCAACGTTGAGGAAGACCTGATGCTGCTGGCTAAAGACAGTTGATTCAAGAGGAAAGCACAACCCCAAGCAGAAAAATCAGCTTTAACGTTGACCTGTGCATACTGTAATAGAGGCTTTCACTCCTGAGTCTACTCACAGGAGATTCAATGTGCATTGGCACAACTCCTTAGTTCCAGGGACTGACAAATGCCTTGGAAATATTATTAACAGTAAGAGTGCAAGATGTTCATTGCTTCTAATTGCCTTTGTTGGTGGTCGCAAACTGTCTTTAATTGTTAACGCACTTAAAATTTGCTTTGAACAGTGAAAAGCCACCAACGTTGTCATTCCATTCTATTATGCTGTTATTAATTGCGTGTCTGATGTTCTATTACATTTATTCATTTGTATACAATGATAGTGTGTGACACAAATATATATAAACCATGTATTTGTTACTAGCATACATGCATACTATTATGGCTTTCACTAACAATTTTCCTTTATTGCTGAAAGCTGCCTTGTTTCAATTTGGTTTTTTGTAACATTACAGTTCAAATCTTCTGTGATTTAATGAACACTAGTGCTTATAAAGTGTTGTACTTACAACAATCTCAAAGAACTTATTATTATTAATTGTTATGACAGTGTAGCTTGGTTTTGTTTTGAATTGCAGCATGGCGAGGGATTACGATGTAATGTGGCACAATCTTCTGCCAATATCAGACACACCGGATCAATTTCCCTTCTCTTAGCGGTAAGTGTTACTTATTTATTTTCACACATTACTTAATACTTACTAGAGCCTATACTTTTTGTCTGATCCAAAGAACAAAGCAATAACAGGTAATTGTCTTGCTTTAAGGACACAAGGTCCAAGAGTAAAAGTCAAACTCACTTTCTAGTGATTGCAAAGGGTATACATGTTAAGAGCCCCAAAACAAAACAACCTATGAGCAAGGGTGGTTTAAATATGAATGAAACACAGTACACAATTCAATTTCTGATTGATATGCTGCAGTGTTAAAGTGTTCGTCAAGTTAGGTGAACCCATGTCCAACACGCAGGTTTTAAACTTTTCTATAAGTTTTCCATTGGCATTGTCATTACCCATTGTGTAAAGAAGTACATGTTGGATTGTTTTGAATCAGTGGTTGAGTTAAGTGCATTCATTCATTCATTGACATGAAGTTTGTGTCTCTTCACTGAATACAGGAATAGTGGATTTTTTTTAAAGGAATAGAGTTAAAATTAAATCCCAGCAAAAACTCATTCCATTTGTCAGGAGTATAATCTTTGCAAGTTATTCACATTTACACATCTTACAATGCTATGCTATTAGCATACTCACTTGAAACTAATGTAATATGCAGATGTTATATTCACAACATTTGCATATTATGTAAATTTTATGTTTTGTGTAAAAATATATTGACTAAAGTTTTCAAACCATTATCTAAAATCCCAATAACAGTACTCCAACTTTCAATGACTTTGAAGTTGTCTCTTTGCTTAACAGGAATAGGTAAAACGTAAATTGTCAAGAAGCAGCTACTTGGATGGATATTAAACGTCATGTGGATTAATCCTAGAACTGAACTGGTCTCTCACTACATGTATAATCCATTGACCAACACTAGTTACACTTGTGTGGACAATCAAGTGTTTTAGGAGTTAACTATGAACATTACAAATTCTCAACCCAACACTGAACTGTCAGCAACCAACGGCTCACAGAGTGGATGCTACATGTACATGTAGATTTAACTGAAACACACAGGTATGTGTGTAGAAAGTACAGATGGAACATTGAATAGTCATTAAGGAATAGTTTGTGCAGTTTAATGAGGTACTGTGCATGTCGTATTTAAAAGCAAGAAATTATTATCACATAATACCCACTAAGGTTGATCTAGCATTGCATCTGGAACATAGCAAGACAAAAAATGTGCATATGTACATTTAACAAGAAGATCAAAAACTGCATGCATTCAATTCTTTGTTTTAGAATTCTAACATCAACAAAAAGAACTACTATGCTACTATGGGAATTCTGACTTGTTGACCTTGTTAAGTCAAACAATTCTTTAAAAGTCTATTAAGTAGTCAGAAAAGTCTTTGAAACCGATATGAATTTACATGTACTTACATGTAGGTCAGCAATGTACTTAATAACATTTCCCTCTTATCTTTACTACTGGGCTTAATATCACGCCTGAATCTTGTTAACCAATAGTGACTGTATAACTATAGCTTACCTGTACCCATGTACACCACACTTAATGTAAACGTGACATCTTTTGACAAGCTAGTTATCCAGTTATGCATTGATATTTATGTTTTACTACATAGCCGGCTAAGAGTTTACGTATAGCTTTAAACCAACCATTTGCAATGGTATACATGTACAAAAAACGACTAACTGTACATGTAACTGTATTTCTTGTAAATGTCTATATGCCATACTTTAAAAATTATATGTATGGGTTATGAGTTTTATAAATGGTTTCTGATCTCGTAAGTAACTGGATTCTTTCACACAGAATACCTGTAGGTCTATCACGATGTATGTGTCATGACCTCACTGGACTTTGAGAATGTTTTAATAAGAATTGGACACACCTGAATAATAAGAGACAAAAAGTTATACTTGTATTTAATAGTCAAACCGTGTGTCAAATTTTAAACTGAACAGTATATGAGCTAACTTCCTCAAGGATGTTGTTCATAATTGTGGTTTTCTAAGTATGAAACAAACACAATGTTACGTCATACAAATAACACTTGAATTTTTATTTCCATAGCTTTTGTACAGAAAACTGATATTGGTGAACAAATTTGCAAGATCATTGTTTTTTTAAAGGTTTTAATAGGTAATATGTATCATCTTTGGACCATTGCCTTTACTTTGAAAAAGAATGTGTTTTAACAGTCAAAGAATCAACCATTCACAAATTATCAAAGAAGAAAATAATTTCTTCTGTTTTTTTTTCAATCTTCTGGTTTTTGTTGTTGCTTAGTATACTTTAATAAATTGCTTGTATCATGTAATGTCATCAACGGTTGTATTAAAGTTTCATTTTCTACACTAAAGAATCGACCATTCTATAACTATTGTCATTTGTATGTGTGTTTGTCCTGTTAATACATTTAACTATTAATAAACTTGATTGATAGAAGCAACTCTCAATTATGGAAAGCAATAACAACAGAAAGATGTTTACATTATCAGCCGTCTCTCATAACTAACAAGACTATGTTATCACATAATATCAATTTGTTGAGGTTTGATTGGAAGATATTTATTGTCTTTCGAAAATCCCTTACGAGGACAGACTACCGTACTTTTGAAGTATTCTCTTCAATGCACGCTGCATGTGGTTGTTCCAATTCCATGCTTGGTGGCGCTATTCACACTTTGCGGAAGTCGCCTGCAGCCGTGGAACACATGCTACACACATGTATGCTGTATTTGGATTAGATGGATTTATCCTCGGAGGTGCAATATAAATAGTAACACCGATCGATGCCAAATGCATTCTAACACACGTGTGCACTATAATGCATTGTAAATTTGTGGGTCAACATACAGGTGAGCTTGAACGTCCTTTTTCGACCAGACGTAAAGGTCTAAATGTTGTCATCACTGTGCAAAAGTTCGAGCAGGCTTAACGTTCTACAACCTGATACAAAAATAATTCTGAAATGATCAGTAGTTTATAAGACACAAATAAGATAAGATAGTATGAAATTTTCAACTTCCGATTTGAACCGGAAGAAAGGGTCAATGGGGTTACGTGGTTCTGTGTAGCTTTTGTTGAACTTTTAACGACCTATCCGATGATGTGTAGATTGTAAAAATCCATGTTGTGGCTCGTGAGTTATGAATTTTTTTAAGTATTCAACTTTGATTTGCTGTGTTTTGATACCCAATGACTTCATCATGACATCATCAAGTGTGTATCATCTTGATACTAAGGTTCAGTTTTCTGATGAGTTTTAATGTTCCATTCCATTTCAAACTACAGTTATGCTGTAGATAACCCCGAAAAATGTTTTTTTAAAGAAAAACACAAAGGCAAACTTTGACCTTCCGGTTCGACCAGAAGTAAAGGTCATACGAATTCGGTGGTAATCTTTCAAATGTTGCCCCACTCTTGAACTATCATATGCCCAACTATGAATATCATAACTTTCAAATTAAATGAAATACAGCGAATAGCAAAGGGTCAGTTTTCAACCTTAAAAACCTTGTAATTCAACACCTGATGGCGTCATCATTGCGTCATGACTATTGTGCCGTCTTTATATTAAGGTTCAAATGTCTGATGACTTTCAAGGTTCAATTCAGTTTCAATCTTGAGTTATGCTGTAGAGAAGAGTTGCGTGGAAGAAGATGGAGAAGAAAACTAGAAATCTAGAGTTTGTTTGTGGACAAACTCAGGGTGTTCGGCTCGAACGAAATAAAGTGAAGGTGTCTAATTGTGCTGTGCTGACGGGCAAAATATTTATTTGTACATCTTGTTGATCTCTGTGCAAAATCATAGCATAAAGGTTGTCATATGAAACTTCAACTTTCGGTTTTAACAGGGAAAGGTCAAATGGGGTCACACTTTGTACAAAGTATCTAGAATTGCCCAAGAGCTTTAAATTGTGTGTTTTGAACTGTTTTCAGCCTGCCGCTAGAGGGCGCTTTTGAATTATGTGACGTAAACCAGACACTTGCCAGATCACAACATAGTTAAAAACAACTCAAAAAAAATTCCCACTTTCAAGTTACTGGGCATTTCCAGTTTCGACTGGAAGTAGAGGTCATGTGAGGTCACGCGCATGACAAAAAATTAAGACCTATTTGACCTTAGTATGATCCCGCATAAAGCAACCGCCGGTCTCTTAAGTGTGATTTGTTACAGACTTTCAAACATAACAAAATAAATAAGAGAATACGCTTGAGAAACATAATTTAAAGTTTGAGTGGCCAGGGCAAGGTTGTTCACACGTTAATACGCTATCGTGCGTCGTCAATGCAGGTGAACTGATAGGTGCGTGTTTTCGTCCTTTTTCGACCAGATGTAAAAGAAACATGTTGTTATGTCTGTGAAAAAGTTTGAGCAGGCTTAACGGTCTACACCCTGATAAAAAAATTATGCTGAAATTATTAGTAGCTTTAAAGATATGAACATGAATGAGCAGTGCCTGCATACATACATGTACATACACAAACTATTTCTTATCATGAAATAGTTTCCTTCCAGTTGAACAATCCACAGACTTTTAGGTCTTGACTGTATCCTACTATTCTTCTGATGAAAATTTCGGAAAATGATTTTTTATTTTTTTCATTCACCCTCTACATATATGGGGAGGGTCCCTGGTGATAGCAAAGGATTGGAGGGGTGGGGGGGGGGGGGGCACGAGCAAACAAACAATAACTATTATAGGGGGTCTGTTCATTGCAGTGGTCAAAATGTTGGTCTGTACATGTAAAAGACCCAACAGTACATGAACCTAAATGTACAATATAAGTTTTTTGCCCTGTATTTTTACTCCTGGGGTTGGTACCATGAGTTGGGGGGGGGGGGGGCCCAGGGCTTCTAATGCTTGAAGGATAACTTGATGAAAGGGAGCAAGTTGCATAGAATTTGAAAGTTCAATGAGAGTCTAGTTGGCCACATAATTTACTAGATTGAACAACCATTATCCCCGGCTACCCCCCCCCTACACACGCCAACACATACACATTCTGCCCCCTACATATGCCAACACATTCTGCCCCCCTCCCCCCCCCCCCCCCCCCGCACACATGCCAACACCCCCCCTCCCCCACGAACACATGCCAACACATTCAGCCCCCCTCCCCAGACACCCTAAACTGAGGATCAAATGTACTCCAGAGGAAAACACTAATGTTGACATGATTGCGTACTTTCTCAAAGAGGCTTTCAGCGGAGATGGGAGTAGTTTTCCCCAAAGATAAGCCCACGTAGAAACATGTCTTGGCTCTTTCTTTAGTCTTTGACTCATTTCGGTGACCTATTCGGCAGTCTGGGTCAGGGCTAAAGGGCCAGAATTCGGGTAGGAGGCTAAAGTAGGGTTTAGGTTTTGTTTATGGTTTGGGCTATGGGTTAAGAAGAGATTAATACCCCCCAAAAAGTTGAAAGTCAACAACACCTGTTCCCACATATTGAGCACCGAATGAGAAGAGTTAAACAGCAGACATTTTAGCCACCCGAGTCTTCACCTCTTACATACATTATACAAACTCAAATAATACAGGAGACTTGATCAATAAAAGTGCAATGTGAAAATAATGTCAAATTTAATTGTTATTTATGTTTAATTTGTAGGAGGCGAATGCATCATATAAGTGTCTCCATGAAACCAACTTTGACAGAAAGTTGTGCCAGACATATTTTGTTAATTATCAAAATTGTCAGAAGTTTTGGGTAAGTACCATACATTGTACATGTGTGAATAATTTTTTATTACATGTAGGTATGCGGTTGTGAACAAAATTATTTTATGCAAACACATTATTGCACTTACATTTATCACTTTATCAGCAAAATTTAACTTAAGATAGCCATAGCCATTGTTCCTCCATTGGCAAGTGTGCCCCTGGGTATAAAGTGCATTAACATGAATTCACAACTATTCTATTGGTCTTCTTGTCCTTTTAGTACAACCACATCTGCCCTGCCCTTTCTCCCCATAGGCCAGAGTCAGATACATGTACGTACAGTGTATGTATTGTAAGTGGAAACTTCGTGCACTTTATGGTAAAAACATCAAACTTGGCACATGATTGTTTTTCAAAAAAATGCTTGCAAAATAAAGCTGCTCAGCTATAGTCTTTGCATGTGGACTAGACCAGCCTTCTGGTAGCCTGCTAACAGAGCTACATTGGCTTCCTTTTAAAGAAAGAATCTGTTCCAAAATGTTCACACTGATTTATAAAATTCTCCATGCTCAAGCTCCCTCTTATCTTGTTGATTTGATACATTTACAAATCAGTATTGTCCTGGATGCACACAGACATCGACTCCGCTCCTCTTCAGACTTGACCCGGCTTTCATTCCTAGATCTAAAAGGAAAGCTGGTGACAGAGCCTTCGCAGTCGCTGCACCGCGCTTGTGGAACACGCTACCAACAAGTCTAAGAGAAGCTGCGTCGTTGGCTGTGTTCAAACGCCTCCTCAGGACACTTCTGTTCCCAGAACCATCCTAATTTGCTCCTCTTTTTGTTTGGTTTTCTTGGCTAGTTGTTGGTTTGTTTTTGTATTGTTTTTGTTCTTTTGTTTCCCTCCCTCTGTTAAGCGCTCTGTTTTTTGTATAGCGCCTTATAAATGCTTTGTATTATTATTATTATTATTATTATTATTATTATTATTATTATTATTATCTCTGAAAAGAAGGGCTTGCAAATGGCTGCCATTTTGCATCGTAAGAGCTCAAAAAGTGCATTGCTAAAGTATCAAACTTTTATGTCTATTATTTTCAAAATAGCAGAGATGTTTGTTCACATTGATGGCCAATTTCCATTAATACATAATTCAAATTGTCAGAGTTTTAAAATCTTAATTTTGGTGTCCCTGTCTTTGGAGAGTCAAACACTTTAAAAGAAACATTTTGAAAGTGTCAGACTTTTAAGATTCCCACTTTCAAAATGACAGTCATATTTTTATATAAATTGCGGCCAGTTCGCATCATAACTATACTACACAGTAACTTTGGAAGTAACAGGTCTAGAATTATGAAGGCTCTTGAAAGTAATAGGTCTAGAATTGTGAAGGCTCCAACTTCTCAATAAAACCATTTTAAGTCAGTCAAACTTTTACTACTTAGTGGTGGGCACATAATTTCAAAAGAGTAGCCATTTTGCATGATGAATACACTGTATCTTTGGAATATAGAATTGTATAAAAATTCTCATTTTGATGGATAAACATAGATTTGAAGGGTCTCCAACAGCTCAATACAACAATTTTTGAGCAAACCAGACTTTGGGTGAGCCATTTCTAAAATGGTTGCGATTTTGCATTATGATAATTCACCTTAACTCAAGGGGTGAGAGGTCTACTCTTCTAGAATTTTATGTTGGTGTTTATTTGTAGGTTTGCTGGTCCAACAGTTCAGAGGGGGCATTTCCAAATGTCAGACTTTCATAGGTACTGTAGCAAAGGAACTATAAATAAAGAAGATTCATAGGTCAGTATGACAATGTATGGAGGAGCCAGGGGAGACTTAGGAGCGGATAGTGGGCACTGGGCTTGAATAGAACATTGGCATGATTGACGAAGCCAAAAGGGACTGAGAAGTAGATGATTGGATCATTGATGTACAGATTAAAGATTCATTTATTTGGAAGGCATGGAGACGGAGGAGTAGACAATAGCATCATGATGTAGAAAAAACATTAGTCTCAAAGAAGACCATGCAAGGGGACAGAAAGCGTGGGTATCAGATAGAAGATCCATTGGTGAGGGTGAAGGAGCTAAGAGAGACAGAGAGGGAAAAGAAGACATGGATATCGGATATAGAAGATCCATTGGTGAAGATGAAGGAGCTAAGAGAGATCGAGAGGGGAAAAAAGACATGGATATCGGATATAGACGATCCATTGGTGAGGGTGAAGGAGCTAAGAGAGGTAGTGAGGGGAAAAAAGACATGGATATCGGATATAGAAGATCCATTGGAGAAGATGGAGGAGCTAAGAGAGATAGAGAGGGGAAAGAAGACATGGATATCAGAGAAAGAAGATCCATTGGTGAAGATGAAGGAGCTAAGAGGGGGAGAGAGGGGAAAGAAGACATGGATAATGGATAAAGAAGATCCATTGGTGAAGACGAAGGAGCTAAGAGGGGGAGAGAGGGGAAAGAAGACATGGATAATGGATAAAGAAGATCCATTGGTGAAGATAAAGGAGCTAAGAGAGATAGAGAGGGGAAATAAGACATGGATATCGGATATAGAAGATCCATTGGAGAAGATGGAAGAGCTAAGAGGGGGAGAGCGGGGGAAAGAAGACATGGATATTAGATATAGAAGATCCATTGGTGAGGGTGAAGGAGCTAAGAAAGATAGAGAGGGGAAAGAAGACATGGATATCGGATATAGACATGGATATCGGATAGAAGGTCCATTGGTGAAGATGAAGGAGCTAAGAGAGATAGAGAGGGGAAAGAATACATGGATATCAGATATAGAAGATCCATTGGTGAAGATGAAGGAGCTAAGAGAGATAGAGAGGGGGAAGAAGACATGGATATCAGAGAAAGAAGATCCATTGGTGAAGATGAAGGAGCTAAGAGAGATAGAGAGGGGAAAGAAGACATGGATATCAGAGAAAGAAGATCCATTGGTGAAGATGAAGGAGCTAAGAGGGGGAGAGAGGGGAAAGAAGACATGGATATCGGATATAGAAGATCCATTGGTGAGGGTGAAGGAGCTAAGAGGGGGAGAGAGGGGAAAGAAGACATGTATATTGGATATAGAAGATCCATTGGTGAGGGGGGGGGGGGAGAGCTAAGAGGAGGAGAGAGGGGGAAGAAGACATGGATATCGGATATAGAAGATCCATTGGTGAAGATGGAGGAGCTAAGAGGGGAGAGCGGGGGAAAGAAGACATGGATATCAGAGAAAGAAGATCCATTGGTGAAGATGAAGGAGCTAAGAGAGATAGAGAGGGGAAAGAAGACATGGATATCAGATATAGAAGATCCATTGGTGAAGGCGAAGGAGCTAAGAGGGGAGAGAGGGGAAAGAAGACATGGATAATGGATATAGAAGATCCATTGGTGAAGATGAAGGAGCTAAGAGAGATAGAGAGGGGAAAGAAGACATGGATATCAGAGAAAGAAGATCCATTGGTGAAGATGAAGGAGCTAAGAGGGGGAGAGAGGGGAAAGAAGACATGGATATCAGAGAAAGAAGATCCATTGGTGAAGACGAAGGAGCTAAGAGGGGGAGAGAGGGGAAAGAAGACATGGATAATGGATATAGAAGATCCATTGGTGAGGGGGGGGGGGAGAGCTAAGAGGAGGAGAGAGGGGGAAGAAGACATGGATATCGGATATAGAAGATCCATTGGTGAAGATGGAGGAGCTAAGAGGGGGAGAGAGGGGAAAGAAGACATGGATAATGGATATAGAAGATCCATTGGTGAAGATGAAGGAGCTAAGAGAGATAGAGAGGAGAAAGAAGACATGGATATCAGAGAAAGAAGATCCATTGGTGAAGATGAAGGAGCTAAGAGGGGAGAGAGGGGAAAGAAGACATGGATAATGGATATAGAAGATCCATTGGTGAAGATGAAGGAGCTAAGAGAGATAGAGAGGGGAAAGAAGACATGGATATCAGAGAAAGAAGATCCATTGGTGAAGATGAAGGAGCTAAGAGGGGGAGAGAGGGGAAAGAAGACATGGATATCAGAGAAAGAAGATCCATTGGTGAAGACGAAGGAGCTAAGAGGGGGAGAGAGGGGAAAGAAGACATGGATAATGGATAAAGAAGATCCATTGGTGAAGATGAAGGAGCTAAGAGAGATAGAGAGGGGAAATAAGACATGGATATCGGATATAGAAGATCCATTGGAGAAGATGGAAGAGCTAAGAGGGGGAGAGCGGGGGAAAGAAGACATGGATATTGAATATAGAAGATCCATTGGTGAGGGTGAAGGAGCTAAGAAAGATAGAGAGGGGAAAGAAGACTTGGATATCGGATATAGACATGGATATCGGATAGAAGGTCCATTGGTGAAGATGAAGGAGCGAAGAGAGATAGAGAGGGGAAAGAATACATGGATATCAGATATAGAAGATCCATTGGTGAAGATGAAGGAGCTAAGAGAGATAGAGAGGGGAAAGAAGACATGGATATCAGGGAAAGAAGATCCATTGGTGAAGATGAAGGAGCTAATAGAGATAGAGAGGGGAAAGAAGACATGGATATCAGAGAAAGAAGATCCATTGGTGAGGGTGAAGGAGCTAAGAGGGGGAGAGAGGGGAAAGAAGACATGGATAATGGATATAGAAGATCCATTGGTGAAGATGAAGGAGCTAAGAGAGATAGAGAGGAGAAAGAAGACATGGATATCAGAGAAAGAAGATCCATTGGTGAGGGTGAAGGAGCTAAGAGGGGGAGAGAGGGGAAAGAAAGCATGGATATTGGATATAGAAGATCCATTGGTGAAGATGAAGGAGCTAAGAGAGATAGAGAGGGGAAAGAAGACATGGATATCGGATATAGAAGATCCATTGGTGAAGATGAAGGAGCTAAGAGGAGGAGAGCGGGGAAAGAAGACATGGATATCGGATATAGAAGATCCATTGGTGAGGGGGGGGGGGGAGAGCTAAGAGGAGGAGAGAGGGGGAAGAAGACATGGATATCGGATATAGAAGATCCATTGGTGAAGATGGAGGAGCTAAGAGGGGAGAGCGGGGGAAAGAAGACATGGATATCAGAGAAAGAAGATCCATTGGTGAAGATGAAGGAGCTAAGAGAGATAGAGAGGGGAAAGAAGACATGGATATCAGATATAGAAGATCCATTGGTGAAGGCGAAGGAGCTAAGAGGGGGAGAGAGGGGAAAGAAGACATGGATAATGGATATAGAAGATCCATTGGTGAAGATGAAGGAGCTAAGAGAGATAGAGAGGAGAAAGAAGACATGGATATCAGAGAAAGAAGATCCATTGGTGAAGATGAAGGAGCTAAGAGGGGGAGAGAGGGGAAAGAAGACATGGATAATGGATATAGAAGATCCATTGGTGAAGATGAAGGAGCTAAGAGAGATAGAGAGGGGAAAGAAGACATGGATATCAGAGAAAGAAGATCCATTGGTGAAGATGAAGGAGCTAAGAGGGGGAGAGAGGGGAAAGAAGACATGGATATCAGAGAAAGAAGATCCATTGGTGAAGATGAAGGAGCTAAGAGGGGGAGAGAGGGGAAAGAAGACATGGATAATGGATATAGAAGATCCATTGGTGAAGATGAAGGAGCTAAGAGAGATAGAGAGGGGAAAGAAGACATGGATAATGGATAAAGAAGATCCATTGGTGAAGATGAAGGAGCTAAGAGAGATAGAGAGGGGAAATAAGACATGGATATCGGATATAGAAGATCCATTGGAGAAGATGGAAGAGCTAAGAGGGGGAGAGCGGGGGAAAGAAGACATGGATATTGGATATAGAAGATCCATTGGTGAGGGTGAAGGAGCTAAGAAAGATAGAGAGGGGAAAGAAGACTTGGATATCGGATATAGACATGGATATCGGATAGAAGGTCCATTGGTGAAGATGAAGGAGCGAAGAGAGATAGAGAGGGGAAAGAATACATGGATATCAGATATAGAAGATCCATTGGTGAAGATGAAGGAGCTAAGAGAGATAGAGAGGGGAAAGAAGACATGGATATCAGAGAAAGAAGATCCATTGGTGAAGATGAAGGAGCTAAGAGAGATAGAGAGGGGAAAGAAGACATGGATATCAGAGAAAGAAGATCCATTGGTGAGGGTGAAGGAGCTAAGCGGGGGAGAGAGGGGAAAGAAGACATGGATAATGGATATAGAAGATCCATTGGTGAAGATGAAGGAGCTAAGAGAGATAGAGAGGAGAAAGAAGACATGGATATCAGAGAAAGAAGATCCATTGGTGAGGGTGAAGGAGCTAAGAGGGGGAGAGAGGGGAAAGAAGGCATGTATATTGGATATAGAAGATCCATTGGTGAAGATGAAGGAGCTAAGAGAGATAGAGAGGGGAAAGAAGACATGGATATCGGATATATAAGATCCATTGGTGAAGATGAAGGAGCTAAGAGGAGGAGAGCGGGGAAAGAAGACATGGATATCGGATATAGAAGATCCATTGGTGAAGATGAAGGAGCTAAGAGAGATAGACAGGGGAAAGAAGACATGGATATCAGAGAAAGAAGATCCATTGGTGAGGGTGATGATTGATGATGGGTTCTTGGTCAGGATAGACCCCCTGCATATGGTGTCACAAACTGAAACAGTGCTTGCTTTAATTCAAAGGGAGACCTATATTTGGCTGTGAGTAAATGGCATGCAATTCGATAGTTTTACCTCAGCGATGATGGCCTATGCAAGGGGTCTATGGCAACCAAATGGGACTGTGGTAAGCCGAGTTTTAGAAGATCCATTGGTCAGGATGAGGGAACTAAGAGAGATCAAGGAGTTGATGATGGGACAATGTTATGATGTTGAGACAGTGTTTATGGTGCATTATTATGTGGGAAATGGCATGAACTTCGTTAAAATTAAAATTGGAAAAACTGACTCACTTAAAAAAGGTTAGAGACTGAACTGATAGAGACCCTTGAAACTAATATCTGAAAATTAAGATTCATGACCTCTTACTTCTTCAAGACAGTGTTTTAAAGGTAGGGTTATCAGAATCCTTTGCACTTAAAGGGAGAGTACACCTTTGGTAATTACTCAAACATTTTATGAGTACTGGAGAGCTGTTGATATTATAAAATATGAATCTGAGATAGGCATCTCTAGTGCATCTGAAAGCACACAATTCTATGCAACACAGTTTTTGTGTGTTTTTCTTTCATTATTTTCTTGCAACTTCGATGAACCAATTGAGCCTTAGTTTTCACAGGGTGGTTATTTTTATGCATATGTTAGGATACACCAAGTGAGGATAGTCTTTGACATTGACCAAAAGTATATAATAATAGTGGCTTCTTATATAGCGCTCATATCCGTCACTCAGTGACGCTCAAGGCGCTTAAACAGTCAGTATTTTCCTGCAAGGTATATATGTGGAGCTACTTTTTGAAGTATGAGACCTATTCCTTTACATAGCACCATGTAATGGTTTAAAAGGTGCTGTGGTGCAATATGCTGCCAATCAAAGCAGGAACACCGGGGCGAACCCCTTCTCTTTTTGATAAGTGCACTGGGTTCTTTTACGTGCATTCACAACACACGGGACCAACGGCTTTACGTCCCATCCGAAGGACGAAGCAATAATGGTTAAGTGTCTTGCTTGGCCACAACACCTCATATCCTGCCTTTAAAGGACGCAAGACGAAGCACCATCAATGCCATGGAACCACTGGTTGTGTTGTCCCTGTAAAGGCTGTGCTAGTTCCCTTTTTACATAGGACTCAGATTTGTTCAGGAACCTCCCTAATAAGGACTATTATTTCCTAAATTTTGCTATAATTAATATTGTAATTTATTTCCTGATTATTCAACAGCTGAATGTTCAAAGAGAGAGGAAAAAACTTGGAATTAAACCATCACTTCCACAAGCAGAGGAAAGGAACAGAATTATTCAAGAGAGTCAGTAATATTAAAACCATTTGTACTGCTGTGAGTACTGATGGACATGCCTTGGATTAAGCGAACGAAAGTATCAGAGACTAATTGCTTGAACCAAACATTGGAGAGCTCAGGGATTTGTTGAAGTACAACGTCCATTGCACTACATACATCAAGTTGATTTGACCCAGTTCATGCTGTATGAGTTAACCAACACAGGATCATAGTCTCATAACTTGTTGGTTTCACACCTTTTCAAACATTTCTTGTCCTAATAAGAACACAAAGTACATGTAGTTTTACTGCCTGAGAAATTTACATGGATGGAGTATATTGTGTATTACAATACAAGTATGGTTAATAACTTGGCACGTTTTCAGTTCCTCATACCATGGATCTCAATATCTTGTACTTTGATACCCCATCAGATCCTACATTTACTCTCTACATTTGTCAATTCATAGCACTGTTCTTTGTGTGTAGCTGCTTTGTAAGTGAGGCATGAGCAATGATCTCCGTTGCATTTCCATACACATGTACAATTTTTCTGATAATGTTCTTCTTTTTCTGAAGTCCCCATAGTCATGTACCTCGCATGTCCATACTTCTCACACTGAGGAATTTACATCGTACACTGAGAACACAGCTTTTATGAGTGGGTTTCTGCAAAGTGTGTGGTTAATTTAGCACTACAGGTGCTTATAAGAGTGCTGTGACCTACTGATGTATTATGTACATTATTAAATAATACCGATTGTAAACCTCCACATGCTTTTTATTATTTCTGAATTAGAGAAAACATTGACTCTTCTGAAGGTTTTTTTACTGTGAATTCCATAATAAGCAATAAATCCCTATTTTTTGTGTGTTTACATCTTGTGCATGTATAATGCCAATTGACAAGTGAATGTTTAGTTTATCTGGACTTGATAATTCCAAGGTTACTAGAACTCAAAGTAATTGAAATAGACCTTTGAAACCTACATGTAGGATCAATGTAACTGATCACAATTTGTGCCCAAATTCACAAATGTTGAGCAAAAAAAATTGCTAGTTAATTATTGGCTAAGCAAATATTGTTAACTACCAGAAAATATACATAACATTATTTTTGGAGGGTAACCCTTTTTTGCTAAGCAAAACTTTTCTGTGCCTTGGGAATGTTAATGCTCAACCACACTTACCGCCGGGAATTCCAGAATATTCCATGCTCTCCTGTGGGAATCATTTTTCAGAATTTCCAAAATAGTGTTGTTTCAATATTGAGTCACAATGAAACAATGACTTGACCAAGTAAAGACAACGAACAAGCATTCTCATAAAATGCACTGGGATTTCTGTTTCAAGAAAATGTGTCCTTTGTATCATGAGTTGGCCAAACCTTGGGTGTAAGCCAGGGTGGTTAATCAGCCATGGCATGCTGGAATCTCGCAGTTATCTGCCAAGCTGTATACAGTAGTAGCAGCCTATTGATCTCTCATAATCCTAGATAACTTAGACAATTTCGAGCATGGATTCCAGTACCCCATTTGTATGTCCATTAAGGTTTTGCTTGTATACATATATCATTTTCCTGGATAGCTTGTTAACAACTTTATGAATATTTGCCCTGGGCATAATATACCCTGAATGGTTGGGTTGTTATGCATCTTCATTGACCATAAGGTTCAATGTCCACAAAGCCTGCTTTGGCGTTATGCTAGTGGTTAGTTTTTAATAGCCGTCCATGCAAATCCAAAATGTGAGTATTGTTTTCTGCTAACAAAGACACTTTCCAAACTCAAATAACATTCAAACTTCACACATAGATCTGCAATAGTAAATGACAGCGCTGCAGTGAAATGATCATGATGATACTCAAGTCCTACTAGTTTCGTTGGTATTGGTACTGGTACTGGTACTCGTACATGTACCACGAGTCCATACTCAAAATAAGTCATGTACTCAATACTCAACTGAAAATGTACTTGTGTTCAAAATACCACTTTCCTTTCCACTTTCCTAAACATGCTTTAATGCAAGAAATAGAGGAAAAGCTCTGGAAAAATGGAAAATAAAGTTGTTTATGATTTTTTTCTTTTTATATGTTATTATCGCACCATTTTTGAAGCAGATATTGTGCCCAAAGTGACATCTAGAGAAGCATCTTATCGCAAATAAACTGATCAAGTACAAAGCACCACAGTCATCAACATTTTTGCACATTTGTGAAACATGTCTGCACCCAGGAGGTGCATGCAAGTTAGCGATCCAGCCAATACATGCCAGTGTTGTAGTCAGTCCACGACCTTCGAGGCCAATGTCGAGTTTTGAGTCCTGGGTCTCCGAGACCAAGGCCAAGACCGAGCCATAGCATTCTAGGCCAAGGTCACAGTGTCAGAGGCCAAGGCCAGTTATATAAATGCACACACATAGAAAGTAAAAAAAGGCAAAACTTTATACAAAGGTGATATTTTTAAACGGTTATATTATATCAAAGCAAACACTTTTACTTTTCTGACTGAGCATTTGTTAAATCTATGTTTTGTTGTGGCTTGATTTGAAGTGTCTAGATTACAGCTTTATTAAAAATTTACAATGCAAAGGAAATTTCTGCCAGTGATGGCTGTTGCTGGGAATTTCCTCTGTATTCGTGTATTTTAATGATGTTGAATGTAAATGTAACTCAGTCCAGCCTGCATGCACAATATAAAATCAAAAAGTTGTTGAGAATCGGAGATAATGCTTACAGACATAACCACTCAAGTCAACATGGTCAATGGTGTACGCTACGCACCCAATTTAAAGAGAAATAACTTGAGTTTCTTTATAGTACACTTTCCCAGCAGAAACAAAACTATAAATTCTGAATTTGATAAATAAAACAGACAAGGTTGGAGAAAGTGTTTGAGATGCTGGATTCGGAGTTTTAAGCATAGACTGTAGAGAAGAGTCAGTCACTGCTCTGATTGGTTCTTCTGAAAGGAGAACTGTGGTTGGATGGCTCAGGGTTATTGTGTTGGTTGCCCATTGTGTGTTAGTGCTGTGTGTAGTGGGGCGTGTCAGTAGACTCAGGATATCAGTGGAGTAGGGTGGTAGGATTGTGTGCCAAATACTGATGATGAAATAGCCCATGTCTTGATGAACCGTATTGTGTTTATGGATCTCAGTAGCTTTTCTGATGCTTCTCTTAAAGGGTCTGACTCTGAAAATTAATGGCAATAAAAAATGACTTGGTAAAAATTACAGCATCTTTGGATAGTATAATGCATTTTGAGAAACTTTTCACTTCGAAGTACTGCAGTTATGGAAAAATATATCACTTTTTATCCCCCAAAATTTGAATCTGAGAAGCGTTATGGCCGTAACACTTCTCAGATTGTGTATTCCTACATATAGGGAATATTCTTCCTGCGTGGAAATATTCGCTCCGGTTTTTCAGTGATATCTCAAAAACGCGACCACCTTTTGAATTGAAATTTTCACAGGTTAGTTTTTATTGTATATACCTACATTTATATAGGATTAAAACAATCAGTAGGCTCCAATTACCAAACGTATACAGCACCTTTAAGTTAAGATCCATTGAGTATTTAAGCTGAAGTGCAATTTTTAATGCCAAATTACAATTTGATCCTGTGCCGAATTATTCCTTGATTTAAAGACCAAGAGATTAAATTTAGGCAAAGGGACAATTATGTCAATTTTGGATGAAATATACTGCTGATTGAGAATGACTCTCTGTAATTGTTACTCTAAAACACAGATTCATTGACACTACAGGATCGTGACAAATCACACAATCATTTATTCAGGCAATCAATACTTAATTGAACAATGTACATGATTGGACAGAGATTTCATGTTGACGACCTGTGTACATCAGGGGCCAAATGAATTTACTAGAATAAGGCATTATAATCTGTACAATCCTGTGTAACCAACAATATAATAAAGTAAAACAGCAGCAACTACAGTTTAAATAGTTATTAACACTTTGAAGTAATCAACAACACTTGCATGTAACCACTATTTGTGGCATCATCATTGATTTATAGCGTTCAACAGCTAGTTTAACCATAAACAAGTAAACCTGGTATTTGTGTAAACCACATCCCTCAATGGGTAGGTCGTTGCTGTGGTACAACCTACAGTACATGTACAACAATTACACAGCTAGAACAAGCAATGCACTCAAAGTCAGAACTTACAGAAAATTTTGCCTGGTGCACACTTGGAAACTACATCACACTTACAGTGTGTATAAACCCACACAACATCATAGCACGTCACAAAACCCATATAGTAAATAAGCACAAGCCTTTAAAATGTGCATTCATGAACCAAATAGATACAGTTCACATGATGTATTGGTACTTCAAATTTCACTCTGCCCTTATTCGCAGGTTGCGCGAGCACTTCTTTTGTGATTAATACCAAAGTTGTGACTGACTTGCTCTACCAGCCGAAAGCATGTGGTCTATAAAGTGCTACAATGTGCATGCACCCTGCCACAGTCTTGGTCACTTCCAGTGCTAAGTTCCGCCTACTTGCAATATTTCTAGGAATCATCCCACATTTTACCTGTAAAATACATTACCGTAAATCACACGTTAGTCATAGTATGCATTTCTAGCAAAATTTAGTATGTAATTAAATTTATTTTTAAGAATGAGCATTTTGTTAAGGGATGTCGACAAATTCTTTCTTGCATTGTAAATTAACATTTTGGAAAGTAACATATTTCTTTACTCATTAACTTTGATAAATTACACTTACAATACTTAAAATACATGCAGGTACTCACTGCAGTGACTATTTAAAAGGTTTATTGACACAAACACAACCCTAAGTACCACTGAACAATGGTCTAACATGGTCCTGACAAAGACCAGTCAAAACACAGGGATAATAATAGTTGCTTTTAGAATTATAATAATGGTCAGCTTTTAATGTATATTCATGGTCTATTCAAAGGGCATTGAAGACAACAGTTAAATCGGATTCACTGAGACAAAATATGAACAATAATAACAGTTTTTTTTAAGGTGCACATTCTAGTTAAAACCATTCAAAGGCACTGGCCAACAGAGTTGTATAGTTACTTTTTTCTTTCTTTTTCAGTACCATATTTCATACGTGTACGTTGTAAATGAAATGCATGTTAACCATGTTAACTGGTGATAAAATCAATCCCTCTCCAAGTTTTCCCCATCCTTAAATAAATTTATCACAAATTTTAAGTAAAATCTGCAAACTGGACCTTTCAAGGCAATGTTGCTTCAAAGGAAAGCCCTTTCATGTTTTTCTTGCACTGATTGAGGAGGGGATTCCACAATAAACTCTTTATTTACCAACCGAAACCGAGTTGCCTTGCTGCTGTTTTCTGGATTATTTCATCAGATTACTTACAATGGCACACATGTACATCAAACAATCATGTGAGTTGAAGCCAGACGTAACCATCCATATGACTCAAGTCCTTACAACTTGATGTAGTCGATCACACAAGCCACCTAGAAAAACGTTCTGTCGCAAGAAGAAAACAAATACACAACACAGGTGAGATTGTTTTAGGATAAATTCTTTAAAATAATAACCACAACCATCTGACGAAATGTGGACTGTTTCTCTCACTACCTCTGCATCATTCCTTCATCGAGACAGATGATTGATCTATGAATGGATGGACTGTACTCTCACTACCTCTGTATCATTCCTTCATGCAGACAGATGATTGATCTATGAATGGACAGACTGTACTCTCACTACCTCTGCATCATTCATTCATGTAAACAGATGATTGATATATGAATGGATTGACTGTACTCTCACTACCTCTGCATCATTCCTTCATGGAGACAGATGATTGATCTATGAATGGATTGACTGTACTCTCACTACCTCTGCATCATTCCTTCATGGTGACAGATGATTGATATATGAATGGATGGACTGTACTCTCACCACCTCTGCATCATTCCTTCATGGAGACAGATGATTGATATACATGTACATGTATGAATGGATGGACTGTACCCTCACTACCTCTGCATCATTCATTCATGTAAACAGATGATTGATATACATTGTACATGTATGAATGGATGGACTTTACTCTCACTACCTCTGCATCATTCCTTCATGAAGACAGATGATCGATAGATGAATGGATTGACTGTACTCACACTTCCTCTGCATCATTTTTGAAAGGAGACACAGCTGTTATAAGTCGCACTACCTCAGTACCCTGTGTGTTGGAAGCAGTCATTTATTACTATTAAATTTGTTGTTATTTATTTCTTAGGTGTTCGGGTGACAGCCGAACACCTCGTTTTTGTTTTGTTTTGGGGTTTTTTCTTAATACTTCTACTTCTTCTTCTCTCCGTCGAAACATTATCTGTGGAGTTTCAGATTGATGACGTCGTCATGTGGTATTGCCTTAAAGGTTTACTTTTGAAGCCTTGCATCTCACAAACAACAAGTTTGACTGAGTTGAATCTTGGCATATAGATAGACAATGTTAATGAATACTCAAAGCTTAAGTGACGACATGATGACACCATCACAATAATTTTGACAAATTTTTGAAATTTTGACAAATTTTTACATATCTTGAGTACCAAGCAAGCTGTAGTCCAATTTTATTTTGAGAAAAACAAATGAAACTCTTCGCGATACCACGTGTATTGAAAAACGGCTCATCATTCCCCCACCCCGGAACCGAACACCTTGAGACCTTGAGTTTGTGGTAAGACAAACTCTGAATCTCTAGTTGCTCTTTTTATTGTTGTTGTTGTTTCAGTTATCACTGTTGCTGCTGCTTTTGTTGTTGCTGTTGCAATTATCCTTATTGTTTTTATTATTATAATTTTATCATTACTATTATTATCACTTTTTTATTTATTTTGGGGATGTTGGCTGAGCGGTCTAGCACACGGAATTCAAGTTGTGGTGGCTGAGTCAACACAATGTAGGTTCGAGTCTCGGTCCCGGCACTTGTGTCCTTGAGCAAGACACTTAACTATAGTTGCTCCTTGGCGTTTATGTCCTAACTTATGGATCCTGCCGAGTTACAAAGTAGAAGTAGAAGTGTGTATGTTTTGCTGTTTTTGTTGTTTTATTGCGGCAATCAGAAAAAGCCTTGATGATTATATAAGTATTTTAAGATTACTTCATTGACTTTGACATTGTTTCAGACAGAAAGAGTGATGTTGGACTATTGTTACTAGTACATGTATGAACTTCATAACAAAGGAGTTTTTTCTGATGATCGTCAATCATGTAGAATGTCTCAGATAGATCAATTATCAAGGTATTTGTGATGCGATAGTGTTACTGTAGAGAATCTCACAGTTAACACTACTGAATGCAGTACATAAGGATAATATGGGCCAAACTTTGTTAAAGCAGCAGGATCTACCGTAATTTCCTGCGGATAAGACGCGTCTTATCTGACTTTTTAGACCACAAAATCATCACTGCGCCTCGTATTCCAGTGCGCCTTGTCTGATGTCGCTTAAGATCAAAATGACCGCGGCCGACGTGCAAATAATCTAGGCCCTATTTAATGTAGCTGCGGTCAGGTTAATAATGCGGTCGCCAACCATCAACTCACCACGCATTGTTGACGTAGCACATTATCAGTGCTCAACTCTCCAGACAATGTCGCCAGATTTTCATTCCCACAATGACGCAATGTGTTGAGCCGCCTTTGTGGCCACATGTCCCTATACATGTACATAACGACCGTGAATTCATTCCAACAATGCAGCAACGTGTTCATCCCTTCCTTTATGGCCGCGATTTCGTACCGAAAATACTGCATTCAGATTTATCTAAACGTTTGCCGAACGTATTCACCCAACCTCTATTGTGTGAACGGTGAACAACAGAAACCCCAATAATGTCACGTCCCCATCGGAATAGACTTGGTTCCAAGTCTGTGATCGGTAATAGTCCAGGAATCTGCTGCCATTGCAGCTTATACACAGCTTTTCAAAAATCATAACAAGAAAGAAACTGTCTCTTAGTCTCTTAGTATACGCTTGTAAGTGTTGACCACCTGGGACTAGAAGACTTGCAACTTCAAAGCGTAAAGTCTCACATGTACGTGTAGCTTCTTTCCACACAAAGCTTGCTGTTCTCAAACTTTTCATTACGAGTAGAAATCAGAACTCACATCCATATTAGTCATTGCCTCTTTCAAGATATCTTGAGCAGACTTTAAAGAGATATCCACCATACTCTTTCCATCAACCATCATCAATTGATCGCCTTTCAAAATTGCACCTGTCATCAAAACAAGAAATAAGACAAATCAACGGTGGTGGTGTATGTAACAAATTATAATAGTAAGGGGCACTTACATCTTACATGTATGAAGATATTGAAAAAGTTGCATTGAAAGTGTTCTTCAACTTCCCTCGACTTGCTTTCTTTTTCAACTACTTGTATTTACTCCCCAAGACATCTTTCAAACTTCAGCTTTCTTCAATATTTTTTACCCTTCTCTTTAAAGCATACGGTCAACATTGGTAATTATCAATGAAAATTTTGTGCACTCTACATTTAATAATAAACCTATGAAAGCTCCTTTTGGTCATTGGAATCACTAGAAAAAGGCATCAAATTTCAGATTCCAAAATTTTGTATACAATTCTCAAAAACTACAGCATTTCAGGTAAAGAAAAGCTTTCCACCATGACAATCTTTAAACTATTTAAGTTAAGTGCCAATTTCTGGCAGACAGAAATATGGTGGCCCTGAAGGGAACTCGCATATCGCAAACGTGTGAGCATACTTATGCGATGTCGCTAAATTTATCGTGTATGTGTGCGCACACGAATGCAATGTCGTGAAACAATTCGCAAATATGTGCGCACACGTATGCGATGTCGTGAAATTTATCGCGAATATGTGCGCATACGTATGCAAATTTATTTGCAATGTCAAGAATTTTATTGCATACCTTTGTCGCATACCTTTGGGATGATGTCATAGTTGCGGACAATTTGTTAGTGACCTATAGGGAATACGTGGTGCTACAGTCAGGCCCCTGTAAGCATGACTATACAATAATGTGTACCCAGGATCTTGGCATCAGGCCAAGTCTCGCCATACCGAAGACCACCCGCCTCGCAACAATGACTATCGCTGCAATGACTACCGCTAATCTCGACTGTACGCAAGAAACCCCCCAGATCATTAGAAATTTTATTCAAAGGTATGTGTACGCAAGAAACCCCCCAGATCATTAGAAATTTTATTCAAAGGTATGCGACAAAGTATGCAATAAAATTCACGACATCGCAAATATTTTGCATACATATGTGCACATATTCGCGAATTGTTTCACGACATCGCATACGTGTGCACACATATTTGCGATAAATTTCACGACAACGCACACGTGTGTGCACATATTCGCGATGAATTTTGCGACATTGCACACGTGTGCGCACATATTCGCGAATTGTTTCAAAACATTGCATACGTGTGCGCACACGTTTGCGATATGCGATGTCCCCTCAGGGCCACCATACAGAAATGATCATTGTACACCCTTTTACGGCGAATAATTTGATACTTGCTGTGAGAAATTTTAAGTTACATGTGTACATGTGTATTGTGTAAGAAATTGATTGTCCAATATGAGTGTCGGTCACTTTTAGTATTAGTCGTACATACATATATTTGTAAGCCTTGGACTTTATAGAAACTTGTAAATTGCAAAATCTCTGGGCAGATGCCAACAAAGACCTTGTCCAGGATCCCACAGAAAAAATAGCAGGTTCAACCTCCCTTGATAACAGTCAACAGCTCTTAATGCCAGAACAGCTCATCACCTGAACCAACAGAAGATGACAGACAGCCCTGCATGTGACAGCGGGCACCCTGACCAGACTGTCCAGCACATCGTCCAAGACTGCACTCTAAGGTGCTTCCCTGGAGTTCTCAAAGCAATCCACAAAGCCACAGAGGCAGCACTGGCAGACAGAAATGATCATTATACTGCATCAAAAAAAATAAAACAAAGGAGCCAAACAAGATTTACCACTTCGCTGAGCTGCTCCATCTGCATAGATTTCTGAGACGACAATTCTGCCAGCAAGAGGTGAACCATTGCCTCCCTCAATAAGCATCTGCAGTGGTCTGTCCTTTACAATCTCAACCTTACAAAGTGTACATCCATTAATCACTCTGGGGCTAAACTGCAAAGAAAATCAAAGACCCTATGACACAAAATCCAATTTCAGAAATTTAAATCTTTTAAATTGGAAAGGCATGCATATGACACTAGGTTTGAGAAAAGGCAATACTTTCTTGTGTCAAACTAATCTGACGAATTAAAGCTAACATATATATGCTTTATTATGTAGTACTTTAATCTGAAATAAAAGTTACAAATTTAATAAAGTAAAATTGAGGGGAAAAACAAGGTGAACATGTATTCTATTACAGAAAATACATCACCTCCGATACCTACATATGCATTTCCTATGCGCATGCGCAAGCAATTCGCTGACACAAAAACAAAGGCTATGACGTCACCCACACACTGCACCTCCCAGTAGCCCATACGAATCGTCCTTATTTCAGCGTGCGTTGTGTGTACACGCGTTTTAGGTTTGCTCCTAGCGATACACTTTGCAAGCGTAAAGATCTCTATTTCTGACACAGCATGGCTGAACCATAATCCCGGTGAATTGCAGAAATATATGCCGTTCCCGTGGTGGTTCTCCGTCACCCTTGGACTTCGAAACACACCCTTCCTGCTTCTGTTGTCGTCTTTGCTCCACAGAAAGCGGAATTTGCTCAAGCTGGACGACTGTCAAATGGAAATCTTTCACTAAAGTTGCAAGATAATATTTATATACGACAGTTTTCAACACTTACTTAGGCGGGAAGCTACAGTTCATATATATTACCATGTCGCCTCAGGTTAACGTAAGCAACATGAGACATCGTATTTTCGTCCTACAGTCGCCCTATTTTGCTCGACAGAGAGACGGAGGAAATTTTTCCTCCCGGTCTGAGCCCGAGAATCACGCACTTCGTTCCTTCCTTGCTTCGTGGGCGCTACGACCCGACCTGGGCGCTACGGCGTGGACGTACTTCCCAAGGCTAATAAAAACATTTTTCAGCATACTATTACTAGTAATGATACTACTACACTTCGATACCTGCCATCTTACCAGAGGTCAAACTTCGTCTCGAGTGCGACGAAGGAGATCGCTTTCCAGAGGGATCTTTCAGTCTTCGATCTCATGATTTTTCCCGTTCCCGCTACCGTTCTACAATCGAATTACGAAGCATCGGTGGTTCAGTGGTCACCTATCGAGTCTCCTTCACGCAACCATTCCGGCCTTTTGTCCTACTATACCATGGAGGTACCCGTACATGTCACACGGCCATCCTTCGTCACTTTCACCGGCTTCAGTGACTATGCTCAGATGTAGGTTTTCGGGAGCCCGAGTTAGTAATAGTATTACTTCCTCCCAGAGTGGGGAAAGATTTTTCTATCTTTCCGTTTCCTTTTGTGCAGTTTTTCTGCTGGCTTCTTGGAAGAAGCCGTTTCCTCCTTCAATTTTTATTATTATAATATAAAAAATATAAAAAATGGAAATTACAAATTTATTTGTAAATCAGAGTCTCTTCTAGAGAACTATCACTTTTGTAAGTCAAAACCTGTTGTCTCTTTACAGTTGTTTACTGTTGCATCTCAACGGTCTAGTCAAATTGCGTTCATCTAATCCTTCCAAAACACTTATCACTTAGGCCTTAGGGTCTTTATTCCAACTAAAATAAATAGATCATCACCTGTATCTCGGAGTTTGGATCTCAAACTTCTCAGATTTTCACTTTGCCTAGCCTGTGCATCTGACGACTTGCACTGGCTGACCCCGATCTTCTTTCGGGTCCCGGTCTTGTTAAAGTTTATGATGTCTGTCTAGCCTCCTACTAAAGGAGCCACTAGTTTTAGCTATCACCTGTTCTCTTCGTAGATCACTGGTACTTAATCATTTGTTCTGGCCCTTTATAGGTCTAATAACAAATTCGAGGAGGTCTTGCTTGAAGAGGCTTAGCGACCTAAGACAGAGGAAACAATCGACTTACAACACCCTTCCTCTAGTAAATCTCTCTCATCCTGTACTCGGACGACAGATAAAGGCAAGGTCACTTTCGCCTGTACTCCGACCATACCAAGCTATTGTCGGCAGCCCTCATATATTGCTTCATCTTACTAACCCACTCGGGTTTCAGGAAGTCTAAGGCCAATGGCCTCTTAGATCCCAAAATTCAACATTCTTTCAGGTCTGGGATCTGTAGGTAGTTGACTACGGGAGTTCTCTCACTACTGGTTCCATTTCTCCTCGGAAACCTGGGTTCTACAGACTGTGTACCTTGGGTTTCCAACTAGAATTTACAAGCTACCATCCAAGCTGTCTCCGTCGACCCACTACTGTTTCCTCCGATTTTCTCGTTGATGCTCCCTCCCAAAAAAAAATAAAAATATATATATATATATATATATAATAATATATATATATTGTGTCTCTCAAGGAAAAGTATGCCATAATCTTTTTTCTTCCTTTCAAATCAACGATGAGTTTCGGCTCAACTTTGTTTTCAGACTGAAACTTTTCGGATGGAAACTTTTCGGATGGAAACTCTGGCCACTGTTTTGCTATCCCTTTCCCAGGGCTGATGGGCCGCGATCCTGGATCTGAAAGACGCCTATCTTCATATCCCCATCTACAGAGACCATCAAGGTTTCTAAAGTTCATCACAGGTGCTCACCAGGATTACCAAAGTAATAGCAGCTTTACGCCGACAACTTATAGGCCTATGCCTTTACTTATATCGGGACGATTGGCTCATCGTTGGCCCTTCACGTACAGTCACTCTTCAGGCCTTGTCAAAGACAATCCAGCTTACCCTATACTACGGGCGGAGCCTCTCCTTCACTAGAGTGCTGCAGAGTTCTGGAGGAATGTTTTCAACTCTTCCTTTCATAACCCACTCTACCAGCTAGAGCATGGCTTCGTCTCCTGGGGTTCATGGCGAGACTTGTGGACCATGGTGCAAATTGCACATGCTTTCACTACAACTACATCTGCTGTACCACTACAGCCCCCGTAGGGACCCCCCTTTTATCTTTGGTTCCAGTGGACTCCATTTTGTGGTCCCTTCTCAAATGGTGGCTCTCTCACCCTTCCCTTCAGTGACCTTCGGACCGGTGAACCTACCTGGACGACCTTTCCTCAGGGTGTTGGTCTCCCTGAGAACAGCTTTTTCACATTGTTCTGCTTGATCTCCTGGCTGTTAAAAAGGTCCCCCCCAGTTGGCTACTAGCTGGGTGATGAATCACTTAGTCCTCGTGAAGACGGACAACTCTACTGTAGTGTTTTACCTAAACCGTCAAGGAGATACTCCCCTTCCCTAGACGACCTCAGAACAGTATCTTCACATCAATTTGCTAGAACTACTGGCTGTTCAAAAGGCCCTCCAGTCAGCTATAAGCAGTGTGAAGACAGACAGCTCCACCGTAGTGTCTTACATAAACCATCAGGGAGGGACTCACTCCTCTTCCCTTTGCATGCTAACCTGGAGTCTACTCACTTCGTGCATTCCCCGTCAAATCTTTCTACAAGTGAGCCACCTCTCCGGGAAGGAGAACATCATAGCGGATGCCCTTTCACGAGGGAGAGCAATCCCCACGGAATGGTACCTTCATCGTCCGGTGGTCAAACAGATCTTCAACGTCCTAGACACCCAGAGATCTCTTTGCTACTCAACAATCAACTTCCGATCTTTTGCTCTCGGCATGGCTTGGGCCACAGACGCTCTAAGCATCAACTGGGCGGGCGAAGCCTCCCTTTGAACCAGCTGGGTCTTCTTCCCTACACAACCTCACGGTCAAGACAGTCTTTCTCTTAGCAGCCTCTACAGCTCGCCGCAGAAGTTAAATCCACGCTCTTTCAATAGAACCTGGCCACTTGCGATGGGAACATGGAGGAGTTCGTCTTGTCCCACGTATCAACTTCCTAACCAAGAACCAATCACCAAGTTTTTCAACTCCAGACATATTCGTCCCGAGCTTGACTTCATTTTCAAGTGTCACAGAAGATAAACTTTGGTGCCCCGTTAGGATCCTTAAATTTTACATAGCACGTACCAAGGAGCTGCGTGGGAACACTACACAACTTTTCATCACAACAGTTCGTCCGTTCAACCCAGCCTCCACTGCTATTCTTTCTAGGTGGATCGATGAAGCCATACTACCAGCCACAAACTCTCGACCATCTACTACCCAGCCCCGGGGCTGGTCCTACAGTTCAACCAGATTTACCAGGCGAACCGTTGATGGGCGCACTTAATAGCCCCCTAGGTTCACACTCAGCCATACCACAGGTGCGCCAAGTACCTATTCTGGCCTGGAACACACCCCCTCAACCAGTTGCTGCATGCATCCGTCAAAGCTCACCAAACAAGGAGCCTGGTCCTGCAGTTCAACCAGATTTACCAGGCGAACCGTTGACGGGCGCACTTAATAGCCCCTAGGTTCACCAAATAAGGAGCCTGGTCCTGCAGTTCAACCAGTTTTACCAGGCGAACCGTTGACGGGCGCACTTAATAGCCCCCAGGTTCACTCTCAGCCATACCACAGGTGCGCCTAGTATCTACTCTGGCACGGAACACACCCCCTCAACCAGTTGCTGCTTCGGTCAAAGCTCACCAAACGAGGAGCATGACTCGTATGGGCTACTGGGAGGTGCAGTGTGTGGGTGACGTCATAGCCTTTGTTTTTGTGTCAGCGAATTGCTTGCGCATGCGCATAGGAAATGCATATGTAGGTATCGGAGGTGAGTATTTTCTTAGATAGAATAGGAAATCCCTATAGATTTAGGGAGAGTTTACAAAGGAGATGTCATAAAAAACGTAAGTCAAAAACAAAGGGAGATACGGGTCAACAAACAGCGTGGGTGTGTGTGGGTGATTTAATGCTACATACCAAGTGTGGACCTGAAAACAAAGAGGTCCGCACAGTGTAGAGACTTGAAACACTATATGGACTTACACACATCCACACAAGGGTTTTTACAGTGTTGAAGAGTAGGATTTTCCTTATAAAGTGTGTATGTGTTTCAAATTGCACTATATATGCAAAGATAATGTACTTGGTGATAATTAGAGACTAGCTCATGTCTCTATATGGTATCATAGGCAATGATTGAAATCATTTTTAGCAGAAGACAATACCAGAGTGTAGGGATCTTTACTCCACCAAGGTCCTGGTGGAGGGTTCCTCTGTCCATTACTTTGACTCTGCAGAGATGAAACTGTGCTATGACCTCCTGTCTTCTTCTCAACACTAAAACCTCTGTATTTCTCCTGAAAATAATGTCAATTAAATTACAATAAATTACCAAGAGAAACTTTACAAACCCAATGAATGTGCTGAAATCTTCGGTGTATAAGCCGTGGCTTTTATACAATGATTTTGGTGCCATTGATTTTGAAATTTGAAGATCAAATACCAGTGCAAATTTTTGAAAGAAAATCATTTGTAAAATATCTCTAGATGAAAAAACGCTCTAGTTAAAAACCTACAAAATATGCTTCTGCATGTGCAGTCATGGTACGGCTTATACAGTGGCGTAGCTTATACATGGACACCTGAATTTTATGTTTACAATCTCTGGGTACTGCGGCTTATACACCAGGCAGCTTATTCACCGAAGATTACGGTAAGTGCATTTCAAAGAAGTCTGTGTTTTGCTTTGACAGAATGGTGACATTGCCTATTTCCTCACCCACAATGTACACATGTACGCAAGTCGGCACAGACAAAAATTTATAAAAATTAGCCGTCGGACAGAATTAGTGGTAGGCTAGATTAATAAGATGCAGGAAGCATCATTCTCTTTGAGGAGATGCAGGAATCAGGGTTGTAAAACTGCAAATCCAAAATCTTTGTTTGTAAAATTTCCAGATGACTGTCATTAGTTTTATTCAAAATGATGATGAAAGTGCATGCTCAATTGTTCACAAAATGGTGTGAGGAAAATAATCTAGTATTAAGGAGCTGATTGTGGACTTCTGTAGGAAACATAAACATTAAAGAGCCTGTTAATATTGATGACAATGATCTCGAACAAATAGATAGTTACATATTACTTTGTACTCATGCTGCCAATAACCCGACTTGGAACATAAATTGTCAGGAAATTTTGAAGAATTATAGCCCGTCAAGATTTGTTCTTTTTATGCAATTTTTAATCAATAAATTATGACAGACTGTGGACTAGTCTCATCCAGCAGCAGAATATTTACAAATTGCTTCAATCCAACTGACGTCTTTAGCAATTCTATGGTAGTAAGTGGTTAACTGATTGTTGTTATCCTCATGAAGTTAGTGTTTTTAATGGAATCTAGTTTGTTTTAAAGTCAGTTTATTTCCATTTTTGTTAGTTTTCTTAAATCTATTGTTTACAATTATTTATTTATAAGAGACAACAAATTCTGGTGTTATAGTATTTAACTTTATAAACATTGGCAGAATAAATTATCTTTATCTTTTGTACACCTTTACATGGGTTTCCTACTCTTCTTCAATGTTGCTTAGTACAATCATTGTTAGAAACAGAACCTAATACAGAATATATCAGTATCCAATTCACCTTCAATTTGGGGTGGTTTTTTTTCCTGATTAATTTGAATCTTTATTTCAATATTACTTACACGATGTCTATAATCAGCAAAGAAACATTTAACTTACGGAATCACTTTAACCACATCATGTACACACAGACATTCAAGCCCAAGAAAGGATAGATGCATATGAATCTAGCTTTACTCTTCTTGTTATGACAAAGCCAAAAAAATTATTCAACAATTCAAATTTGTATCTTGCTTTTGAAAACATTTATTCCAAACTGTGAAACCAAAGCATGAAACAAACAAAAAACAAAACAAAAAATCGAGAACCAGAATTGATAAATTACCGGTTTGCTGTTAGATTTGAATGACCAGTTGCTACTCAAGCTTTCTGTCTTATCCTGTGAAGACTGGGCTGGTGCTTTGTCTTGGGATGCATTTACCTCACACATTGATTGATTTTCACCTGTCTCTGGAGATTGCTTAGGAATTGGTGATACATCAGCTCTGTCCCAAACACAAAGTAGTTCAATGGTCATTTGGTGATGTATAATGAAACAGAAAGTGCATACAGTTACTTGATGAAAATGAAAGGCTTAAACACTCTTCAAAGCTTCATTCAAAAGATATTATTGTCAATTTCGAATTCAATTTTCAATATTGAATCATCATGAGGAAACGACATGAGAGTTTTTCCCCCCCCCCGACACTCATTGAGGATAAAAGAGACATTTAAAAGAGCAATTGCATTCATATGAACAATTGAGTTGACTGCTGGTTGTCTCTTAACCTTATCTGAGTGCCCCACCTCCAATTACTACCAAAACATCATAACAATAAAATAATGAAAATTACCAATATGAAAAACAATCCCCCTACATACAAAGCTTATACCTTATACAAAACTTAGCAATACTGGCTTCCCCTTATGTGAACCTGAATGAGAGAACTTTATGAGGGAGCATGCTTGTTGGGTACCACTTGGAGAATTAAAGGGCTTAGGCCCGTAGTTAATATTTAGCAAGTTAATGTAACAACCTTACATCCGTTAAATTTAACAAAGCTCCAAGTATTTCAATTACACTAGCTGACTTTCTCTTTTATCAATTCAAGGACTTATAAGGTACTCACCCTGCCAACAAATACTTTGATTTTTCTAATGGATGTGCATCAGAATCCATTACCTGAAATACAAGAGATTAACCCTTTCAATACCGCATTTTTTATAGGGGTCACACTGCTGTGTACCGCATTTTTTCACACACACTCACAAAAAAAAGTGTTCACATTTTTTCAATCTTGATTTTCTGTGTGAAGACATATTTTTGTGGAAAAACTTTATGCATACAATTTGTAGCTTATGAAATTACCTTTTATATGATGTCAAATTTGTATACATTATCTTTATGTCCTTTGTCACCTCGATCGGCGCGAATGGGTCGAGGCCCGCCGGGTCCATGCCCAAGGCCACGGCGTTGAACGGGTGCCGTGCTCGGTCCAGCTACCGGTATATCGTCAGGATAGTTGTCATAATTGAACGTGCCTGGCGACGAAACATCACGAGTTTCATCTGAATCTTCACTAGGTTCTTCTTCAGATATTTCCGAGTCCAATTCGGAGTCACTTACGACAAATATTTCAACCAAAACCTCCAGGTCACGAACAGCCATGATGGTGATTTTTTGTCGGGAAAACGGAAGCGTGAAATCTGGAAGTACTGCTGCATGCAATGTAATTTTTCTCGGAATATCGTAATGGTGACCCCCTATACAATACACACCATTGTGAAGCTCGATAAACAAGCTACCCGTCTATATAAAGGTCAACAGCAGAGGGCGCCAAACAAAATAATTACAGGCTCTCAAACGCCGCTGCTTTTTGTGTCAAGTAAACTCGACATTGGTACGGAAGCACTACACGGCGCACTGTCGAGTAAACTCGACAATGGTATTGAAAGGGTTAACAATCATTTGGTTTATGTATAGAGCAACAGAAAACTTGCTTCAAGGCGTAATACATTTTACTTCATGAGTTCCAAGAAATAGATGTATTGACAATTCTAAATCTGACAAGATACTTATTTTAAACTTGATACCTACGAAGTACTTCTTTATGAAATATGGAAATAAAATGAAAGATAATTAATCCCCATCTTTTGCTTCCTATTTCAAATTGCAGTTACATGGGGATTATGGCGCTGACGGTGGTGGGACGTGTATCAAAATTAGCTCTCAAATCGTGCAATTTTTTCAGCTCCCCGAACCCCTCTCCGCAGATTTATTTTTGGAATTTCGAATTAACTTCCATCAGGGATCGTTATCGATCGCCGATTTAGAGATTTTCTGCAAATGTTGAGGAGTTTTTGGGCGGCTTTTGGATTTGACCACAAGAATTTTCGTGGGAATCCAAGATGGCGGCGCCCGTGTGATAAACATCGCGTCACATCAGGTCGGCTTTTTACATATCAAAATAGAGGATGACATGGAAATTCAGCTCCATCTAGAGTAGGATCAAGTAAAGGAGATTAAAGAAGATATTTTCAAGCATAAACAGGAACTCAGGGTAAACATTTTCCAGGGTTCTTCAACTCGTCAGGACTTGCATGATGGCGGGGAAAGCTTCCTGGTTACCAATCCTGTACACACTTCTTGCATTATTTTTCATAATTCATATACAAAATTACTGTAGTGTGCATAATAGGGATATATCTTACTGTTATACATCATCAAACATTACAATTATTGAAGCAAGGCCAAGCTTAGGCATTAAATTAGACTATTGGAGTATTGTTGACAAAGCAACAAGAACAAATCAACGACCAATTAAGCCCATATACAGTTACAATCATGCTGTTACTGGTTCTAGGAGGGGACATAGAAATTAATCCTGGTCCAGTCAAGTACCCATGTAAAATCTGTAGCAAACCAGTTGCCAAGACACACAGAGCACTCCAGTGTGACGACTGCGATCAGTGGGTTGACATCAAGTGTGGCAATGTAAACCAGCGCAACATGAATCTGTTATTTTTGCGGCTTTGCAAACTATTCTACATCCCTTGGCAGCAATGACTTAGTTTTAAGTATTGATAACTCATTCACTGCTTTATCAGAAGATGGAAATATCACTTCAGATCAAGAAGAAAGTAACTTTTCAGATAACAGCTCAAGTGGATCAGATACAAGTACTGGTTCCAAAGGAGATCAACATGGCCGCCATGAACAAAGATCGAAACAAAAATTCAGAAGGCTAAAGCTCTTGTCCATTAATTGCAGAGGTCTGAAAAGCAAGCAAAAACAAAGAGACTTGCACAGTGTCATCCAACAAGAAGATTCAGACACCATCTGTGGATGTGAATCTCACCTGGATGGAAATTATAATACAAGTGAAGTTTTTCCAGATAATTATGACATCTACAGGAAAGATGGGAACAGGCATGAAGGAGTGTTTATATCGGACTAGGAAAAGATCTACTCGGCATGGAAGAGGACAGCCTCCAAACAGATTGTGAATCAATCTGGGTTAAAATCATCTTTGCTGGAAAACAACCACTTTATGTCGGGTCCATGCACAGACCGACATATGATAACATAAAGCCTCTGGAAGAATTGGATAAAGCTTTGAAGAAGTTGACTATCAGAAACAGATTACCAAATATAATACTAGCAAGCGACTTCAACACACCTGACATTAACTGGAATACCAACTCAATTATCAAAGGGAAGAATAAACCTCAGTATGGCAAGAAACTCGACCAACTTCTCCTTGACATAGGAAATGACAATATGCTGACACAAGTCCAGCAAAAACCAACACACAGGGACAACATACTTGATTTATTTAATAGATGTTATATTTTGCATCGATAATGAATATAATCACTCGGGTGGGATTCGAACCCATGACCTCTAGCAATGCAAAGGCCGTGGGTTCGAATCCCACCCGAGTGATTTGCCTGTGGATTTTTTTCACAGAACTCGGGAAATTACAGAGTATAGAGTGCTTAACACACATCGTGTAAGGTAAAAACTAAAATTATATACTTGATTTATGTTTCACCACCCTGCCTGATCAAATGAAAAAAGTGGCTACAGCTCTGCATGGGCATATCTGACCATGACGCTGTCTGCATAGAGTTGGATATGGCAGTCAAGTATAGTCGCAAGAAACCAAGAACTGTCTACCTGTACAATTAATAAAGGAGATATATATGACTGGAGTCAGGAAAGAGCTAGAAGACTTCAAAGACTCATTTCTTGAATCTGAGGCCATGAAGAATAGTGTTGAAGAGAATTGGAACCTGCTGAAGAATGCTATATTTAATGCCATGGACAAACATATACCAAAGAAAAGGTTATCCTCATGGCAACATGTTCCATGGATGACCAATACCATCAAGAGGAAGATCAGAAAGAAGAAGGTCATGGAACAAAGCAAAAAGATCAAAGCTTGAAAAGACTGGGAAAAGTTCAGAGAAATTAGGAAAGCAGTAAAAGCCAAGATGAAGAAATCCCATGAAGAATACGTGATGAGAATCTTGGAGAACTCACTAAAGGAGAGACCAAAGAAATGTTGGTCATACATCAGTAGAAAGACGTAAATGGCATTCCAACCCTGAAAACTGATGAAGGACCGGCGACAGACAACAAGATGAAAGCAAAAGCTCTGAATCAGCAATATCAGTCCGTATCACCAAAGAGGATACTTCAAATATTCCAATTCCAAGGGCACCAGCCAACACCCATCTATGTGTGATATCATATTTGACACTGAAGGCATTCAGAAGCTGTTGTTAGGTTTGAATCCTGGCAAAGCATCGGGACCTGATCATATACCGATCCGCATATTGAGAGAGGCTGCACATCAGATTGCTCCTGTTCTCCAGGACATCTTCACCCAATCATATGAAACTGGGACCCTATCTCAGGATTGGCTTACCGCAAATGTCGTGGCCATCATCTACAAGAAGGGCAACAGAAGTTTACCAGCTAATTACCGCCCGGTGTCCCTGACGTGTGTGATAACCAAATTGATGGAGCATATCATCTTTCATTCCATCATGGCTCATCTAGATTCTCATAACCTGCTTCAACATTACCAACATGGCTTCAGGAAACACCATTCTACTGAGTCGCAGTTAATTATCACAATGGAATAGGTATCATGCCAAAGGGCTTTGGACAACCATCACCAAATCGACATGTTGATTCTTGACTTTTCGAAAGCCTTCGACACTGTACCTCACCAACGGCTCCTGGGAAAGATAGACCACTACGGTATCTGAGACAACACCAAGAACTGGATTAAGACCTGGCTGACCACAAGCTTCACAGTCGTTGTTGATGGAGAGGCGTCGGAAACATCCATGTCGATTCTGGTGTACCACAGGAGACTGTTCTGGGGCCACTGATGTTTCTACTCTACATCAATGACATCGGCGAGAACATCAGCTCAACCATCAAGCTCTTTGCTGATGATTGCCTCCTGTTCCGTAAAATCAACACAACAAAGGACACCAAGGTTCTGCAAGAAGATCTCCAAAAGCTGCACAACTGGACTGAGACATGGCAGATGGTATTTAATGCAACGAAGTGCTACACCATGAGAATCCATCGTAAACAGCAGCCCATCATCCACAACTACACCATGGGAGATGAGGCACTAGCCATTGTCTCAAGCTAGCCTTACCTGGGGGTTGGAGATCCACGAAAATCTCAGCTGGAAATCCCACATAAAAGCAGTCGCAACCAAAGCCAACAGAACCCTTGCATTCATTAGACGAAACCTCAGCCTATGTTCTTCCTCCATCAAGAAACAGGCATACACAACACTTGTCAGGTCACAACTGGAATACGGGGCAGCAATATGGGACCCATACCGGCAAAATCAAATTGACAGCCTTGAGAAAGTTCAGAGGAGGGGGATACGCTTTATCACTGGGAACTACAACAGAGAAGACAGCGTCACAGCTTTGAGATTGGACATCGGACTCCCAACACTTCAAGAACGACAATTACAATCACGTCTAGTCATGATGTACAAGATCCTCAACCATCAGATAGCCATTCCTCTCCCAGACTACATCAAACAAAAGGCCAGAGCAACCAGAAGTCAACATCACCTGCGATTTACTAGACTAATAAGAACATCATCAGACTCCTACAAATACAGCTTCTTTCCTCGTACCATAAAAGACTACGATGAGCTTCCTCAAGACATCATCAAGCTGCCCACCTTGGAGCAGTTCAAGGAGGCCATCAGCTGCGAGTAGTCATCCAGCATCATGTTTTTACTTGCACATATATTTCTATTTTGTATATATTTTGGCACCCAAGTACACAAGCCGTCCACCGCCAGCAGCCGCACCCTTGTCTAGATGCTGAACAGGCTTTGACAAGTAGCAGAATAGATGTAGATGTAGATAGATGTACAGGGTAACTACAAAGTAAAAGTCATGCACAAAATCATGCTGTGCACAAAATCTGACAGGTACATTGTACATGAGTGGGGTTATGTTATTCTTACTTGTTTAATACCTGTGGGATGAATAGTTAATAATTTCAGCAGAAATATTTCTCCAAATTATTACAACACTATTAGTTTACTTTTAAAAGAGATTTTTTTAAACAAAAAGTTTCAATTTGCTTTCCAAAACATGTGTAATGAAATTATGGAGAACAGGATGTGTACTTTGTAACAATGTTTTCTGCTATTGTCTTTGTTTATTGTCCTTAGCACTTTGAGGTCGTTTTGGGGCATTTATTGAACTATAAGTATATTGATATTTTATCACAACGTGCACAAGAAAGATCACAATTTTCTTTGTGCCGGTAACTCCTCGAGTCGGGCAACATCCCGTAGCTTTAGATCTCAATGCGTCTTTCTCAGGATCCACGCTATTTCTAAAAGCGTACACCTTCTGTTGTAGATCTACCCTCACAGTTGTTTCAATCTGCTCCAACCACCACAGGGACTACTTTCACTTTCACCTGCCAAAAATCAAACAGCTACATGCATGTCAATGAGATGACACATCTCCTTCGTCTATGTCTATGTTCTACAACATGATCAGTTTGAATGTTGATAAACCAGAGGATCTTGACCTGGTCTATCACTTCAACTTTCTCTGGAACATGGTCAAACATTTTGCAAGCACTTGGACATCATACTTCTTACACAGACCTCAATGAATCACCTTGGCCAACTTGTCATGTCTTCCTTTGTACTCCGTCTGGGCCACCATACTACATTTGTTGACAATATGAAATACAGTCTCCTCTCCTTATTAAACATTCTACACATGTTTGCTTTCTCTATCCTTGCCTTCTTTACATTTATCCTTAGAGATTGGTCTTATGCTTCAGTAATCAAGCCCTCAGTTTCCTTCTTCGGATCTCTGCTCTTTAACCATTTCCAGGACTTGCATATTTAACTACCACAATTTACATAAATTAATCGGAATACCTTTCGGTTTCACGCAGCGGTCACTATTTTTAATATTAATGACTCTCTACCTCTAAGCTAGATCTGTTGGAATAAAATCTTGATAGTAAACTTGATGTTACAAAAATAAATAGCCATATCAGTGATCACAACCCAAATCTATGTAATTAGAACAAACATATCCATGGATAACCCAGCACTGTATGAAACGGTCCTGTTTGGAGTACAAATGGCCATTGTTAGAAAGGAAAAAAGCAACTAACCTTCCTAGATCGTAGAGAAATGGTCAGCTGGCTACTTGATTTAAGCTCCATCACTGCTGCATCATGGGTAATATTCAAGAAGTTTGTACCATTGACATCAAGAATCTGATCCCCAACCTGCAAAAGTCAGACATCAAAAGTACAGGATCAGATGGTGAACTTGAACTTCCAATAATACTAGAATTGTATCTGAAATAAATTGGTTTGCAGGAATTTGACTTTTGTGTCTAATATTTACTGGTTTAATGTATCATCGATTCATACAATCATGACAATGGCCATAAAAAGCCTAATTAATTCAAATATCTCTTTTTAAGTTAAAAACTTTTCTCTAAATTGGACATTATAATATAAAGTAAACACTGCCCCCCCCCCTTTGCCGCTGATGTTGAATTGAATAATCACCTCCTAGAGAAAATACAAACTTACTTTCAAGAACATTTTAATAATTTGACATCTTTATGTTGTGGATTTTATTTAGGTAGAATTTTGTGTGTTCGATAATTTACCACCTGTTCAAACTTCATTAACCCATTGTGATAGGGCTGTTCAGTTTTTAATTTCAATGCAAGGACCCCGGTTTCTAACGTGGTTTTTCTCATAGTGGGGCTTCAATGTAAAGGAGGGCTCCCATAATATCCTGTGCATTTTTGTAATGTCTTCTCAATGTTTTATCAAATTTTTATTCCTATTTTTTTGGTAATCTTTTATAAAATGTATTTTTAGGGCTGTTCAGTTTTTAAGTGCAAGGGAGCCCTGTTTTTTAGGTGGTTTATTTCATAGTGGGGTTTCAATGTATAAGAGGGTTCCCACAACACCCTGTGCTTTTTATGCCTTTCATTGATTCATCAATTTTTTATTTCTTTTTATTGTCATCTTTGTTAAAATATATTTGTTTACCCCCGTACTGCAGTGGTGCTATTTTATGTCTTTTTTCTGTGTAACTTTTAACAATATGTTTACCTTGTAATGCCACATAATTCAGCTTTGTGCTGCCAGTTGATTTGTTAATAAAAATGAATGAATGAATGAATGAATCAGGTAGGGGAGATACACTAACATTGTGCCAACTAACTGCTCATTAGAACTTAATTATGGGAAACAAAGTGTCTGAGTTGGATGCACTCCTATTGGGAAATTTATGTAATGTTTTTCAACAGGTTTCAATATTAAAATAAATTGTTATAGTAAATTTGTAATATCGTGAGACAGATTTCACTAACAAAAAAAGGGCTTACCAAAATACTTCTAGCAGCTGAGCTATCATCATTTTGTTTCCTGTCAATCGTGAGCTTACGTGTAGATCAACTAAAGTACTCACTACACATACCATCTTGGTGTTAAAAAATTACAATGCTCCTCTATGTTTATCAATTTGTAAACCTTCAGGGCCATGAACAATGACGTTTGGAATGGTACAATGTTCCATGCAAATCATTGCGTTGGGGAAAAAATATTTTCTGTGAGATGCCAACTATGTTTATCTTTTCCAGCAATTAGGTATAAGTAACAAAAGAAATAGAACACTTATTGAACATTCTGGTGAAATACAGTCAATCTGATCAGTTCAAACTCACTAAGCAGAACTTTAGAGGCAGAACTTGTTTCTTTCATCTGTATTCAAATAACATCAAGCAATAACTGCACTTTACCTGTAAGCCCATTTTTTGGGCCAACGACCCATTACTGATTGTCAGGATGAATATACCAGGCTCACTTTTCTGTCCAGTTCCAATCCCACAACCCAACTTCTTGCCAGTCTGTAGGTTAACAAATACTTTACGATCTGTCTCTTTACTAACTTCATTGCTAGTCTCCAATTCAACCTGCAAATTAAGAAACAATTTCAAGCATTAATTTACTGAAATAAACTTGATAAGCCACTAATTAATAAAATTTGAAAAGTGCATAAACAAAATTACAACAAGAATACACACATAACACATTAAATAACGTAAAAATGGTTTTGAAGAAAGCAGACTAAAGAATACAAGAGAGACCATGTGGGTAGTTTTGTCATAGTTCAGGTCTCAGTCGTGGCACTTGTATTCTTGAGCATGTCATTAACTGAGAGAGGTTTGCGGTAACACCATGTTAAAATCTCTTTTGAGTACTGTTGGTTCTGAAAAGAATCAACAGTACTCAAAGGAGATTTTAACATGGTGTTACCGCAAACCTGTCTCATTTATACTCCCACCATGCAAAGCTTCAAATCCTACTCATGTCATTAACCACTTCATACCAGAGGGCATGCCAAAAAGCAAAAGTTTCTTTTCAAGGGCACAAAAATGGGGACCTTCTGAACATGCATAAAAAGTTTCTAAGTGCGTGGAACTGTTGACTTGGCATCCTACTCGCAACATTCCGTAATAGGACAATTAAGAGCTGATGTCGTGTTGACTCACTCAGGCTCACTGTGTAGCATGCACTCGGGGTGTCGAGCTTTGTTGGTCCAATACCAACAGGAAAATTAAGGAACTGGAATCAAAGATCAAATTCACTCTTTAAAAACAAAGACATTTGTGTAAACCCAAAACACAGTCCTTCATTTTTATTTTTATTTTTTTGGGGGGGGACCTTACTCAAGCGAAAAATTAGAAGCTAATATGGAGGACCTCTGATATTGAGAAGTGCGTGATTTGGGGATGATGACAGTATTTTGATGTTGTGTACATGATTGCCTAGTAGAGCGGCGTGCTATTTGTAGAGGAAGTTAGAGACTGTCAAGTGGATGGGGTAAAAGAGAGCACTGAATTTTTTTGAAAACTGTTAGGCCAGCTACTCGTCTTCGGTGGCTACATGTATATAAGGGGGTTGGATACCGAGCTCAGCATGATTTGGTGGAATGGAAACCACAGCTTTGTTTTGGAGTCTGTCAAGGATCTCCAGTTTTGATTTTGCTGCTGTTCCCCAAACTGGACTGCAATATTCCACGTAAGGTCTGATGAATGACTTGTAGATGGTAGCAGTAGTTCTACAGTCTAGGTTCTTCCACTTTGATTTCCGCATCATACCTAGTTTTCTGCTGGCGGCTAGAGCAAGATTACTTATATGTTGTGTCCAAGAAGGTTTTGCATCCAGTGTGACCCCCAAAATCTTTTTGGAGTCCACATCTTTAAGTGACTCCCCGAGAAATTTCAGTTGAGGGTGGGGAGGGTCCGTGGTTCTTGATCGTGATATGATGATAGGCCGGGTTTTTGATGCATTGAAATTAAGTTTCCAGTTCTCTGCCCATGAGGCTAACTTATTTAAATCCCGCTGTAGTGATGCTGCACAGTGTAATCTCTGCCTTGGAGATGTAGTTGTAAAGAAAAGTGTACAGTCGTCTGCATAGCTAATCATGGTGTTTTCAAGGTTTTCAACGATATCCTTTTATAGTTAAGATGAGGAAAAGAGTAGGGCCTAGCACACTACCCTGGGGTACTCCGGATGTGATGGGTGATTTACGTGACGATCGACCTCCAACTATTACTTGTTGAAATCTGTTGCTTAGGTACGACTCGAACCAGGAGAGCAGCTTGTCAGTTATCCAACAATTCTTTAGTGTAGTAAGGAGACAAGTGTGCCACACTCGAATAGCAAAGAGGTGCGATGTGACGTGACTCATACCTTTTGTCTAAGTTGTCCTGAATTTGTTGCATGACAAAAAGCAAAGCATCATTTGTAGATCTATTTGGAAGAAAACCAAACTGCAGATTGGGTAAGAGCTTATAAATTTACACAGCAATGTTTCAGAAGGGCCTGATTAAGGACTCGTTCCATGATCTTGGAGACTATCGGAAGGAGTGCAATCGGTCTGTAGTTTTTCGGATCGCTTGATGAGCCCGGTTTGGGAACATGTGTGACGTTTGCGTGCTTCCAGGCTGATTGTATCAAGAGATTTACGAAAAAGACGTGTGAAAGGAACAGCCAGTTCAGGAGCTGCAGGCTTAAGCACTATTGGAGGAATGTCATCTGGACCACTGGCCTTATGAATGTCAAGGTTATGGAGTTCTTTAAGTGTCACTTTAGTTGAGAAAGTGATGTTGCCGAGTTCTTCACATGCAGTTGAATGGATGATAGGAGCTGGTTCATTCACATGTAGGGGTTTGAGTTGTTTGCCAATGAACGTTTGATTGAACATTTCAGCTTTGGCTTTATCGTCAGTGATTGGCCGGTCATTAACAAAGAGAGTTGGCACACCAGTTGAGTGATTTAGGTTTAGTGATGATTTCAAGGTGCTCCACCACTGCTTAGAAGATTTGTTCCCATCTCCAAGTGAGGCTCTCAATTTCTCACTGTACCTCTTTTGAGCCTGTCTGTTTGTATATTGGCAGTGATTTCTAGCACATTTGTATTCGTTCCAGTCATGTCTATCGTGTGATTTGTGCCATTTGTTCCAAAGGTTGACTTTCTTCTCACAAGGGCATCGTTGCAGCTCTTATCAAACCAGATTTGAGAGTCGGATCTAGTTGAGATTATACGCTTTGGTATGCAGAGCTCCATTGCTTTTTTAATTTCATTTTCGAAGCATGACCAGCATTCATCAATACTAGCCAGGTGAAGGTATTTGGACCATTCAGCTGAGGACATTTGCTCACAGAAGAGATCCCAGTCAACATGCTTGTACAGCCAGATGGTCTTTTTGATTGTTTTTTGTCTATAAACAGCAAGATGAATGAAGGTTACAAACAGAGAGGGCAATCAATCCTGGTGGTAATATTCTCAGGTAGGTCAGTCAGTACTACATGTAGATCAAGAAGGTTCCCGCTGTCATGTGTGGCTCCTTGAACAGTTTGGTTTAGAGCGGTAGTAACACAAAATTCAAGGAGCTGCTCTCCATGTCTATAAGTGGGTGATGAACTTTAAAGAAAAAATTCAGTATGATGGGCATTGAAATCCCCTGTAATGATGAAGGAAGAATGCACATTGCTGTTCTGAACTTTTGTGATTGTATTGTAGATACACTCATATATGGTATCATCAGCTGATGGACGATGGTACAAACTCGAAACAAAAATATTTTGATGTTTGGAATGTTATATTCGAGCCATAGAATCTCGTGGCACTTGCACTCTAGATCGGATCTACGGCGACAAGGGAGATTATTCTTGGTGTATGCAGCAACATCGCCTCCGAAGTATGACCTGTCTTTTCTGTGAAGTGTGTAGCCATTTATACTACACTCACCATTAGGACAAGCACTAGAAAGGAAAGTTTCTTGAAGTGTAATGATGCAAGGCTCAAGTACAGCTGCTTTCTGCCTTAGCTCTTCTAGGTTGCTTCTAATGCCTCTGATGTTAGTACTAATCAGGCCAACTTTAGTCTGTTTGTAGTTTCTCCTCATGGATGGATCAGCCTCGTCACTCCCAACTGGGTTTAATGAAGCGGCGTCATTCACTCTACTAGGAGAGATCACACTTGGAGAAATTGGAAAATCATTGGTTATATTATCAAATTCATTCAAAGCATGGTAAATACAAGAACTAGGGGAACCCAACCCCAAGACCAAGGTTCTGGCAAATTTGGCTCCTAACATTGATAGAGGATGAGTCCCAGTAACAATGCTGATGCCAACAGGGGTACTCATTAAGAGGCCAGGCGAGGTGATGAGGACCATCTCTTCCCCATGTAGAAAGAACAGTAACTCCACTTAGAGAGCTGGGGGCTGCCATTGTTGTCTACCATGAAGATCATCCAATGCCAGTCAGGAATCTAGTGCTGTCTGCCACTAAATTGGGTTGCCTTCCATGGCTTACGAGCCCCATCTGCCCGGGTTTCGAATCAGAGTGCCTTCTCCTAGGTGGGCTGCCTCCCATAGCTGACGAGCCCCACCTGGACAGCCAATTAGACACACTGAACAAAGAGGGCTTTCCTGAAAGCTTCTCAAACTGCAAATCTCTGTACCATTGACAACCTTTCTTGTTGTCACTACTTAATTGTTCAGTCATTTTGACAACAATTATTACCCAAAAGAATTTTGTCAGGTTTGGATTCCATCGAACTGGTCAATCATTATGATAGGACTTTTCCTCAAGTCCTGTAGCATATACACATAAAACAACCTAGTACAGCTCAACTCCAAGTTCAATGGTTCTATAACAATAATTTGAATGACACTATCTAAAGACTTCGTAAAATCAATAGCATCCATAGGGCATTTAACTACTTTATAATGATTGACTTGTCTTCAGAATGTTTTGTTTTCAAAACTGACATTTTTCAAAAGCTTGTTCAATTTCTGAACAAATTTATATACTGTTTTGTTACAAATGCAAGAATACAAGTCAAACAAGAATCAGACTACTTTTAATGAGAGAGGGAGCAAACTTGTTGTATGTCTCCTTTGCTAATAACAAAGGGAGAACTGTTAACTGCAATGAAGGCTTGAGACTAGTAAATGAGCAACTTGCAACATACTTATCACAGTTTTCAAGTATGAAATAAAACCTCGGCAAGTTTATGCACTCTGATTGGTCGAAGACTGATATAAAGACCAGCTCTGTGAACTAGCGAAAAAATGGCCCCTATCAAGCACTTATGCATGCCCCCTTGTACAGGGAACTATGAATCAAATATTTCCTTTGTATGTATTTTGGTTTTTATATTTTGCCAAGACTACATGTATTTTGGTGCCGCGTGCAATCACACCATGCGTATACATGAATGTGCAAACAATAGCATTAGTATAAGGAGCTGGTGTGCACATGAAACCAACATAATGCTAAGCAGAAAGCTGAATAAAACACCAACCACAGTAAATCTGTTGATGGTGCTGCTAATTTTCTGATGGCACAGTCTGGTTCTTGAAAATTTGCAAAACTACTTAATTATGTGTCAGAGATTATAGGTGCCATGCAAAAGTTGAACAGCCTGAAGAATGGCCTTTGAACATGAAAAGAACATTTGTGACGGGCTCTACGAAAATGAGTCGCTTGTCGCACAACCCACTTTCAATTACGGGGCAGTTGAGTGTTGGGAGGGTTAAACAAAAATTGAAATAAAATTTTGTGATAAAACGGTTTCTTGCCTTTTAAGGGTCTATCTTTTCATAATTCTTAAATAGAAACTTTTTTTTTTTTTCGATAAACATAAATAAAAACAGTTTTTAATGACCCTTTTGTTTCAATTTTGTACTTTAAAAGGCATTGTAAATGTCTCCCTTTAATTTATTTCAGATATGCAAATAAGGTCATTTGTAATTAGTTTTGAAAATATTAAAATTGCATCGTCATGTGAATACACTAATAAAACTTCCCCAAAAATTTCAAGTCTGTAGCAATTGAGGAACATTGTGGTATGGACTCTTTTGACATCAATATTTGATGTTTTTTTATTAAACGGGCCGTTTCTCCATTAGGGGTTATTTTCAGATATCGACATAATTTGTTTTTCAAAAGGTCATAACTTTTGAACCTAAAATGACACAAGTGTGTAAGAGATGTCAAAATTAAGCTTGTTGTGTGCTCTTTACAGCCATGTATAAAACTCAAAAGTGAATTGTCCCCCCAAGTGACTCATTTTCACAGAGCCCGTCACATTTTCACAAATATAAACCAAACAAAAATCACAAATTCAGAATTTGTTTACTGTTTTTTGATAAAGTTGTTTATTAATGGAAATAAAAATGTGTGGTGATTGCCTTGGTTGGTGGCTGCTGGCCTTTGCTGTAGTTCACTAACACCAGCTAGCCACCGACCCAGTCATTAACAGGCAGTGAAGACCGGGTCTCCACTGTTTTTCCCTGAGTAAACAATGTCTGAGAAAACTAGTCATTACAAGAAAACAGGCAAAACCACCTGGTTCATCTGATACTCAACCAAAGATACTCAATAGACGGATGATGGCTTAAACCCTGTTAACACGACGTAAAAAAAAACATTCCTGGTGAATTTTCCTCAATGTTTCGAAATATTACAAAATGAGCTTGGTGTGAAAGGATGTTCTCAAACATTGCAAAATTTTGTGGTAGGTACCGACCCACAATAAGTTATGCTTGAGAACATTTGAACGCAACAGCCAGGAAGCACACGCAATATGTCATAATTTCACTGGTACTAACCTATACATGTAGTGTTGATTAAAAACGAAAAACTCGATAGTTCAGCAGTATAACCAGCTATAATTGTACTCTCGTCGCATGGAATGTTGGTCTACCATAATCCACATAGGCTCCTGATGAATCCATTTAAATATGAATAATGTATACCTGAGAGTTATTCTTCTTGTTTCTGCCCACAAGCCTCCATGTGATTTGATCACTTCTTTCAGTTTTCTCAGGTAGCATACCAACACCTACCAAGAAAATGATATCATTACTCTATACTAACAAAAATCAACAATTTTGGGTGAAATAACTGAATCATAAGTTTGGCTTACAAAAGTCACAAGATAGTACACATACATAGTTGCACTTCCAGTTGTGAAACATCCTTGTCACTGAACCAAATTAAACTGAGTTTTTACAATTATCTGTGAGTAAATAACAAAGGTGGACAATTATTCACAATATTCATTATCCCCGATGCAAAAATTTACATCTATTAAATATTCACATAGTGATTAAAAAGTAATTATAATAATGGAATCACCAGCTCAAAATTTAAACTCTGAAAGTCTGAGATGGGCTATGGCTTATACAGTATCCATGGAGCTACATGTATAGAACATCAAAGACAAATTACTAAGTATTTGCTTTACAATTCCTAGGGGGAAAGCGGGAGAGCTGTTCCTTGATGGATTTTTTCTAGTGAAAAACAACCCCGATGGTAACAAGACAATTGGCATGCTATTTGGCTTAGTGTAGTTGGGGAATTTTTTTGAAAAAAATAAAAAATTGGCGGAGTACCAACTTTTTAATTTAAAACTGACACTCAATAAGTCAGCCATGGCATCATGCAGGGTTCCAGCCCAACCCCAACCCCCCCATTTCAGCCGACTGAAAACAAAATAAACTCCTAATAATTTCAAAATGAGTAAAGAAGGAATGCACTAAATTTTTCCAAAACCTCTCGGCTATCTTTCTCGACTCCACAAACAGTTTGAACTTAAAACATGAATGCCAAAGATGGTAGTCTGTAAATCTACAAGGGCTTTGCTGTGATTTTTCTCAAACATTGGAAAATCATTGTGGTAGAGATATGCGTGCACCTCACGGTTGCCCTCTCACACACTGCTCTTCTTTCAATGCGAGTCTGTGCTGTACTTATATCTCGATGTGTCTTATGTTTTTCACCAGTTAAGTTAAGTATATGGAAGCTACAGGACAAACTGGGTGTCACATGAAACTCGCTGAGAACTGTTTTCCTACGGACAGATTTTACTTCAGTTTGCTCAACATTTTGCTGATATCCTCCATGTTCCCTATGACTGCAATTTGTTGGTCATTCAAGCTCGACTGAATACAATTGATCTTGGACAATAACCTGGACACTGGCAATGAGAATGACCATTCCAATTCACCTTATCCTCATTGTCCTCGTGTTTGAGGGGCTTTGCCTCACACAGCACCCCACTGCACTCAATAGAACTTGTGTACAAGTGAGTGTGGAGGTACCTCATGTGAGGAAATACTATGGGACACCAATCCCTTACAATGCCAATTCAGTGGCAACTTACAAACTGATGTTTTTGAAACCTTGAGATGTCAGCCCCAATCCTGGTCCAATATCACAGCCTGTGAACTGGGTCTCATCAAGGGCCTATCTATACAATGCAACGTGACATAAATGTAACCAGCACATTTTGTATGATTGAACCTCCTTGTACAAATTGAACCCATTAAACACTAATTTGAACCGATTGACAGTCACTGTTCTTCATAGAATTAAAACCCTTGGAATTGCACGCAAAAGGCAAACTCATCTTTGGAGCAAAGGTGCTAAGAGACGAGAGCGGCAAATCACACGTCTTAAGTCTCTTCAATCTTCAGTAACTTTACCTTCCCCAGTTAATGACACACAGGAGAGAAAATGTGATCATTTACGTTTCTGCATGCTGAATGCTCGATCACTTCGAAACAAATCAACAGAGTTTTAGACAACAATTTTGACGTGGTGTGTGTCTGTGAGACCTGGCTAACCTCTAGTGATGATGCTGTAGTGCAGGGGCGTCGATCGCTACTAAAAAGTAGGGGGGACGGGCTAGCAAGTCTTGAAAAAATACATCTTACATTATTTGCACCCCACACCATTACTTTTACATTTAACTTATGTGTACATTGTTCCCTATTTTTTGTTTGACCAGGAGGCGAGTTACAGGGGGTGATATTTAACAATAACATCATCCGAAATGGGGTTTGGGCCTGGGTTTCCGAGATTCTACCAAATACTAACATCATATTCACAATCCTTTTTAATTTTAACCACATTGCGACAATTTCTTCAGTAAAATAGAGTTTTTGATGTTTTTGTTTCTTCTTTCGTTTTTCTTTTATTTTAATTTATATTTTGTTTTTATAATAAAAAATAATAACTCTGAACTTACCTTAAAATTTACCAAAAATTCTACCGCGTGTATCAGCTTTAAGTTCTTCGAAAAAACAAAATACTGCTTCTTCGACAAATCTTGTCATGGCCCAAACTGCTCCTATTTATTTTAATGGATTTTACTACATTTTGTGCGTTGAGTGCGCGCTCACACAGACTTCCTTTGTGGGATCGTGTATATACCGTACATTATAGCATACACAAACGACGCATAGCTTGAATGCTAACAAGGTATGTAAGCGGAATTTTGGTGTTCATGTTTTGGACGAAACTTGTCGTCTATTGTCTGTATTATAGAAACGGAAATAGGCCCAAAATACCATTCTTTCAAAAATGAAAATGAAGAAAACATTTCACCGTTTGTTCGCTATTCTTGGAAGCCCTATTCTTTTATTTGAACAAAAATTGTAATGAAATATTAAATCAAGAAAATGGTGTATATTTTGTTGCATGTTTCTAATGAACAGTCAATCAAAAAGTGGGGGGGACATCTGATATGCTGTCCCCCCCCAGTCTAAAAAGTGGGGGGGACATGTCCCCCCGTCCCCCACCCATCGACGCCCCTGCTGTAGTGGCCGATCTTGTTCTTAGAGGCTTCAACCTAAGAATCAACACAGAACTACAAAAAGGGGAGATGGAGTTAGTATTCTTTTTCGCAACAAACTGAAAATGACCATCAAATCATCTGAAAGCTTTCATTGTTTCGAAATGACGCTTGGTACTCTGACCTCAACCAGTGTCAGTCTAGACATCGTAATAGCTTACAGACTTCCAGGTACTCAATCTTCTTTTCTCGACTTCCTTAATGAATTCTCATTGATGCTTGATGAAAGAATTTTCAGATCTTCACCCATTGTTATAACCGGTGATCTCAATATTTACCCTGAAAACGTATCTGCACTCAAAACAAGAAGATTCAATGACTTACTCTCAGGCCATGATCTCTCACAACATATTACATCACTAGCTACCTATGATAAAGGACACATTCTGGATGTTTTTATTACCCGCAATGTCAGACAACCAGGTTCATTCTGATCTTCAAGTTGTACCCGGTGTCAGAATCACTTTGCGTTTATTTATTTATTTATTGTTGGTTCATCCTTATCACTTGTTGTGGCCATAAGCCAATCGCGCCCGTTTATTTTTTCCGCTTCTAGACTCCCGCACCGATTAGTATTTATCTAGAGCGTCTTTTATAACATAGGACACGCTCTCTGTTGTCACAGTAAGTTACGTAAGGACATCGGCCATGGTTATTGTCCAAATTTAAATATGTTGTTGTTGTTGTTCAGTCTATCGTTTAGTAAGTATGTTTCAATTGTTAGTTTTGGGGCGTTCTTGAGTGTATGGGTTTGCGAGTGAAATCGAATGTTTGAAAGTGGATCAGAACGATCTTGATTGGTGATCGCTAAACAACTTTGAGAGAGAGGGAGAGTGTATGACCGTACCAACAGACAAGAAGTCCCTGAAGCAGCAGGAGTGGCGATCGGCCGGAGAATTTCAGTCCCGGTACGAGCGGATTGGTATTTTGACCAAACAGAGTCGAAACCAAGAATCTTTCTTCATCGGTCCATACCCGCAACACTAAGCCTCGACAAACCATAAGCCTTCACCCAGAGCAATAACCATGGCCATACTCTTGGGCTTGACTTGACCCCGTTCCGGTAGACGTCAACCGAGCCTGCCCATTGTGTGAAGCTGCACGAAAGCTCCTTGAGCAGGAGACTGTCAAGCTAGTCAATCATTGTGCGAAGTACGCACCATACGGGCACGTGACAGAAGGGTCCAGACGGGGTTCCCGAAAGAGTTAGATTACGAACGTCAAGTATTTTATATAATTATCTTTAACTTTTCCGCATTCTCGTTTAGCTTAATCAGAAATGTTAGTAGCAAAACGGTTATGGATTTTTTGGAAACATTAGATAATCTTGGAGTTGTGAACGTAAATCCGAAAGCTGTACAAACAACTGTAAGCGTACACTTATGAAATATCATCTGTTATTCCTGTAATTAGTTGTAAATATAATTGTAAATACAGAATACTATTAAGTTAAATCTGGTCTCTTTTGTTCTTCATTTAGTTGTCAATCTGTTTAATTGGATGAATCACATTGAGTCCTTGAATTACATTAAATTATCGGGGAATCTGACACCCGGTATATCAGACCATTCAGCTACAATGTATTACCAGCTATCTACACACTACAAAAACCTCAACACACTGTGAAAACATCAGTCCTTAGGAACATAAAGGCTATTGACAGTTTGTTATTTTACTAGAAGCGTACAGCTCTGCGATATCCAGCCAGCCTTTTCTGACAGTGTTGATACTGTTGTCAATCGCTATAACCTCACCCTCGGCAACCTTCTGGACAAACATGCCCCTGCTAAGATACGCCGCATCCAGAAGCGTCTTAACTCACAATGGTACAACCATGAGATTGCTGTAGAGAAGCAGAAGCGCAGAAGACTGGAACTGCAGATTGCAGATTGGAAATAGATTGGCAACTTTTCTGTCACCAAGGACAACTCGTGAGTTTGCTTGTTCGTAAAGCAAAAAAAGCTTACTAAGTCAGCATTAGAGAGGACAGTGGCAATGATTCCAAGCGATTATTTTCTGTTGCCAATCGTCTTCTGAATCACAAGCAGAAAGGTCCTCTTCCATCTCATACATGCAGTAATTAAGCATCTTTGCAACAAAGATTGATAACATTTGCAGCAGTCTCTCCCCAGATGCATCTCAAACTCTACCTCTGCAATGTCAAGCGACCTTAAACTCTTTTACGCCGACTTCTTCGGAGGAAATTGAGTCGCTTCTTCGTAAAACCCCTAGCAAATTTTGTGCATTGGACAAAACTAAAAAGACTGTGCTGCCACCTTTGCACCCATTATTACCAGTATAGTCAACCTAAGCCTTCAACAGGCAGTTGTTCCTGCTGCTCTGAAACTGGCGCATATTCATCCGCTACTCAAGAAGCCATCCCTTGATTCCAATCAACTTCCCAATTAAAGGCAAGTCTCTACACTTACCTTTTTTGTCCAAGGTTCTTGAACGTATCGTCTTCACAAGACTTTCGGAATATCAAAAGGACCATGATCTCCTAGACAATCATCAGTCTGCATATCGCACCCATCATAGTGTTGAGACTCTGCTAATTAACTTGTCTAACGACGTTCTCAACAGTATGGATAAAGGGAGGATTACTGCATTGGTGCTTTTGGACTTATCGTCTGCATTTGACACTGTCAATCATGAACTGCTTTTAAACACTCTTGCTTCACTTGAAATCCATGGTTAAGCACTTGAATGGTTCAAATCTTACATATCAAACCGTCCTCAATTAGTGTGTAATGAAGCTAGATCGAACCCTGTTCTTTTAAATTGTGGAGTTCCACAAGGGTTCTGTTGGTGGACCAATGCTTTTCTCAATCTATTTGACGGGTCTGAAGCACATTTTACATAAACATTCAATTAAGTACCATTGTTATGCAGACGATATACAACTTGTTGTGTCTTTCCACCTTGCCAAAGCGATGCTGTGGTTGCTATACATAAACTTAAAACCTGTTTACAAGATGAACAAGCCTGGTTGAGCTCTCATTCATTAAAACTCAAACAGAACAAATCTGCATTTTTCCTTTTGGCTCCAAAATACAACTAAGATAAATGTTCAATCTATTATTATTGCAGGTTCAGTTGTGTACTTGAGTCACTTATGTAGAAATCTTGGTGTTCAATTTGATTATACCATGTCCATGTCATGTCAAGTTTCTGCCATTTGTAAATCAGTCAGTTACCAGCTGCGTAACATTGGTGTTATAAGAAAGTATTTAACTAAATTAGCCACTGAAAAGATTGTTCATGCCCCTATTTCATCCCAAGTTTAGATTTTTGTAATTCTCTTCTCTATAAATTACCTACATGTGTAACACTCAACTTGCAAGGTTGCAAAGACTTCAAAACACAGCTGCCCGGATTGTTACATTGTCTAATCGTAGAAGTCATATCACTCCAGTATTACAATCTCTCCATTGGCTCCCAGATGCCCTCTAGAATTGTATTTAAGTTACTTTTGCTTGTTTTTCATTGCCTGCAATTAGGTTCAGCTCCTGAATACAATACCAATCTGTTCATTCAATATCATCCCTCTAGGAATCTTCGGTCCTCCAATTCATTTTCACTTGTTCCTAAAACTCACACTTTATGGGGGGATCGTTCATTCGCACATACTGGATCTTCTTTCTGGAACAAACTTCCTCAAGATATTCGTAATATTTCTGATGCACATAATTTCCAAGTAACTCTCAAAACTCACCTTTTCAAGATGTATTTCTTAAATTCATAGTTTGTTGCTTTCCATTGTTATTTTGCTTTCTATTCAATGGATATAATATGTACTTTCATTTTTTGTTTACATTGTCTCTGCTTCTTTGCGCCTTGTTTAGATTGATTTGGCGCATTACAAATGCCTATTATTATTATTATTATTATGTTGTGCATTTCTTCCATGCACTCATAAAAAGCAAATATCCCTGTCAAAAACAGAGGTTAAACTTGAGTTCACTTTGAGACTGAATTTACAGACCTATAATTTGTACGTCTGTCTACATAAATAAAAAGAATATATTTTACTAACGTCTGACTTTCAGTTGGATGATTTTGCTCATAGACAAGGCAGTTATTACTTCACTGTGTGTAGCTCGCTTTATGTTGTAGCCATTCACACGAACTATTTCATCACCAACCTACAAAAACGATTAAAATATAAACATGCTTCTGACAACATAAAATTTCAGTAAGGCTGAATTAGTAAGTGTGTCACAAATTTTGCTTCATTTAGTAGAATTCTTTTTCAAAAGGGTTTTATGTGAGTATGATATGGTGCCAAAATTTGTAGCTGCACAAAATAAAACTTCACAATTTCATCTGAAAAACCATAAATGTTCCTTATGTTAGCTAATAAAAGAAGAAATGTCAGCTTCATCATTATTATCAATTTTCAGAAGACTAATAACTCAAATGAATGTTTGTTTCTGCCCTACACCATTGTATAACTCTGATAAGCCACTAGTTAAAATTTTCTTTTAGTCTTGCAGAAAAAAATGATGGTAGTCAGTTAGAATGCTAAACACTAGTTCCATTTTGTTTTATTAATTAATTCAAGACAGTCTTATCAAGAGCTTGCACACATCCAAATTATTTGCCATACCTCGAGTCCTTTTTGTGAAGCCCATGACTTGGGTGTTACCTTAGATACAAACACACCAACATCAAACTCGACTCCACCTCTTAAGGAAAAACCAAGACTCTCAGATCCCTGGCGATCAAAGTGAATGCGTCTCAGTTTTTTACTGTAACAAGACAGAGTAACCTTTTATGTTTACAGTTATGTTTATTAAAGCAAAATACAAACTTACTGATGAAAGTGGTCAGATTGTTTTGGGGATAAAATTTTGAACTAGTTGGATACTTTGGCAAGGAGGACTAATTGTCTCCCCCCAATAAAAAACAAAAACCCCAAAACCCAACAACAAACAAACAAACAAACAAACAAACAAAAACAGTTGTCTTGTGTTTAAAGAACAAACATTTAAAAATACACAACAGAAAGCTGGCTCCATCGATATGAAATAAATTGAATTAACTGCAGTTTTCTAAATAATAAAGAGGAAAATGCAAATCAAAGACTTATACTGTGTTTGTCAACTTTCTATGATACAGCTGAGGAACCAAAAATAAGGAATCCAGCTGCAAAGTTGCATCAAATATAATGATCGAAACTAACAATATATTTCAAAAGTGCATGTAAAATCTGACGAAAATATGGGCACAAGTTGCAAATACACGTACAAAGGGAATGAAATGAAAAAGTGAACACATAAACTATAATTGTTATTGTTGTGTTAAATTTCACCAGTTAAAACTTAGTATTTGCTCATACTATAGTAGAGCAGATTCTCTATAATGTCTTTGATAAACACTTTCATCACACACCAATGCCATGCCCCTTTTCTCACTGACACTGAATTACACGTGTCAACTAAATTTTCTTTCATGTACTTACTTACGTCTCTATTTTCTTACTATACCTTCTCTTTTTTCATCTTAAACACATAAAGACTTCTCTGTGAATGTGGTATGCGCTATACAAGAATGATTTATTATTATTATTATTACATTCTCTGTTTTACTTAGTTACCTAGGTAATGAAGGGATTAGCTGATTGTAGAGAGCCTGTTGAGATGGCTGGATAAAAGGACGCACTTGATCAAACAATACAACACGACGTGGATGGCTAACCACTGATCCCAAGCAATCCACAAACTTTGATACTTCATGATTCCTATAGAACAGAAAAAGAAAGTGCAACATGGGTGTAGTGTATTCACTTTAATCACGTCTGCCACTTTAAGAGTTACGCATGCGCATTCCAGTTGTGTTATAAGAAGTTGCTTTTATGATTAGAACCACAATGGAGTAAGTTCCACATTCAGTGCTCCAGAAGTTTGGACTAATAAATATGTTAAAACATACATCTGCATCCGGTTGAGTTACTTAGGGATAGGACATAACAATGGGTTAAAATATCAGGAAAAGTGAAGATGGTCATATCATAGAAAAAGGACACATGGTCATGTCATCTTTGGGCTAATTTCAGTAAAGGAATGATTCTTGCAGTAGGTCGTTTACGGCCTTAAACTTTGTTTCAGGCATTTCCAAAGGTCTTAAAGATTTTTGAACTTTGTTGAAAAATGTGTAGGTGTCTAATAATATACAAATACTGGGTGCATCCCAGCGCATTGTCGAAGAACACAATCCTGAGGTAAAATCTTGACTATTCCATTTCACAAGGCAATTAAAGCAGAGTGAAATGGAATAGTCAAGGTTTTTCCCCACAAGTGTCACAGAGAGGTAGCAGCAACAATGGTATTTGGTGGGAAACAGTAGTACATTTAAGCATGGAACATTCAATGTTACTCTGATTATAGATGTAGGACTGTGAGTCTAGGCATAATGTTAACAAGACTGACATGATCCTGTTAGCCAATTAGTACAGCTGACCATCTAATTCAGGCCAGAAGCAAGAGCACCATCTCCAAATAATTTTGAGCATTGAAGACGACAGGAAGCATTCATTAAAGCAGAAGGGGGAAGTCATGGAGGCAGATCCTGTACAAGTTTCTTTTAATGCCTGCTAAAAGGCATTATAATAATAAAGCTTTCAGAGTTTTTGCACTCTGATTATAGTCAAAGATGGTCATGTGGGGATGTATTAACAAAGTGATATAGACTGGCTCCGTAAACTAGCAAATAAATGGCCCCTGAACAAGCATATATATTGTTGTGCAAAAGTTCTGTATGCACACTGTGCAGGGATCGAACTAACAAATCAACTGTTTTCTTTGTGCACATTTTTTTTGTCATGTTGGCAAGGATACAAGGTTCCGGCTACATGCATAGCCTATACAAAAGAAAAACATTTCTGAAAATTTTTACCGTTTCTTTTGTTAAAGATGTTTCATTAATAGCAATAACAGTGAGGACCAAATCTTCACTGCAAACTCCTTAGTTTGTAGCTAGCCGCTATTAATAACAGCAGTCACCCACCAACTACGCAGTAAAGACTGGGTTCTGCTCACACTGTTAAATTAAATTGCCTAAATATAGGCCTGTGTTTCAATTGTAATTGAAAATAGGAAGTCACCTGCAGATTCCAGAGGAGTTTAGAAAAAGGACCTCTGTATTCTTTAGCCTTTCTGGAACATCCACAACACATTTTGTAAGTGCTATGTGATACCGTCTTTGTGGAAAAAAATACAGAAATTCGAATGGTCCTCACCAAGTAAAACTACCAATACAGAAAACACTTGACAAAGATGGATGCCAATTTTTATGACCCTGGTAAAATTTTACAATTTAGGCTTAACCTTTATAATTAACTTTGTGTTGCATGTATAAGACCCAAGTCAGAAACCATGCAAAAGCACAGCCAACAGTGGGAAACACCCACTCATTCAAAAATTTAAGAAAGTTGTATAAGAAAGCAATCATACTGATAACAAAATAATCAATAACAACAAATTATAAACACTTCTATAGTTGAATTAGTGTGGGAAACTTCATTACTAATTCTTTAAACTTCTCATCCAGACCAACATGACCAAAGTCATAATGATCAAAATAAATCCATTCCAACCCGACTTATGACAAAAGAAAGACAACCAAACCCTTATAAATATGTACTAACATTGTATTTTGAAAAACAAATTCATTACATGTACTCACGTCTGGTAGTCCCTCAAATACTTGAACAACAAGTCTCTTTCACATTCAGCCTCAATCAACTCCTTTATCTGTGAAACAAAATAAAAAATAGTTTGCACAAAGACACAGTTTATGTTATGGTAGAAAAAGTTCATGCTGTCAATAATGTTGAACTGTTAATAAAGAGTCAGGAAGTGAATCGCATAAAGCAATTGTCAGAAGGTTGTACTAATCTCAGAAGGAGAAGAGGGAGTTGCAGATACTAGCTGGCAAAAACATCCATGAAGAGAAAAATGACAGCATTGCCCACACCCCTGCAATCAATTTTAACTAGTCCTGATTATTGTAAAACTTTCTCTGCCTAAGAAGAGGAAAGTCAGGCTAGAATGTACACTGTAATTTACAACATTATCATCCAGGGTAGAAGTCCCCGAAAGACTGAAGAAGGAAGAGTTTGGGCACAACATAAAGTCCTTACATGTACATGCATGAAAACATTCTGCATTTAGTGATACGTACATAACTTGTGTTTCTATCTTTTACTGAATTAGTTAACATTATACCAATGAAAAGAAAATGCTTCATTGCCATCTTGCTGGAAGAAGCAGTTATTTGTTTGTTTGTTTGTTTGTTTTGTTTCCATTCATACTTTCATATACAGATAAATAATGATTAATGATCAATAACAAATATATCAAAAATGGGGGTGACATCCAGAGAAGGACTAGCCTTCTGTAGTGGAGCACCTGAAACTGCGGTCAAATTAAACAATTTTTGAAAATACAAGCAATGAGTTCCCAGCTTGGGTTATAAATGTAGTAAGTTCGAAAATAAAGTGAGCACATTAAACGTACTAAAATAAACATGTTAAAAATAGAAAAGAAAAAAGGTAATTAATGTCTTGCTGAATGTAGGCACGAGTAGCAGTTGATTTTTGAACAAGAAAATCATTGTATATCTAAATAGAATTCCTTTAGGTGTTTAACAAAGAGCTTTTTGGATTAATTGAGTGACCAGAAGAAGTCTAAGTTGATCAGGAAGACCATTAAAAATTTTAGGAAAAATGTTACGATAATTAACTGAAGCAACGTCCAGTCTAAATTTACTACTACAATGAATTGTCTCGTAGAATAATGGTACAACAAGTCCTTGTTTAGTGGGAAAAAAGACTGATGGCTTAAATTCTCAGGAAGTGATTTGTGAAAGTAATCGTAATAATGGGTAACAAAGTGTACATTAAGTACATCACCAAACTTAAGAATTATAAATTTATTACAAAGTGGAGTGGTATGCGCGTTGTATTTAGCATAACAGGCATTGCTGATACATTTCTTTTGTAGTGTACAACACATGTAACAAGTCTGTCAAATAAAGAAGGATAAACCTCATACATGCCACCCCAAGCCAAGACACCGTAATTTAAATAAGAATTAACCAATGTGATATAAATCAACAAGCTGTCTTTAATCCTCAAGTTAGTTCTATTAAGGATGTAGTTAACTTTGGAGATCTTATTACATACTGTCGAGATTTGTTCCTTCCAAAGCATATTTTTTTCCGTTTCCAGTCCCAAGAACCTGGCACAAGAAACCTTTTTGAGAATACTATTTTCTAAACGTAACGTCACATTGGGTAAAAATAATTCCTTTTGCTTAGATGAGTAACAAATATTATGATAAGTTTTATCAGAATTTACAGTGCACCTGATAATCATTTGTTTATCTGGCATTATAAAACAAACCACTGCCACACAAAGAAATGTTCAAACCAATGATCACAGCTATAAAAAATAATAGGCAAAATGATAAGAACTTCATTTGCACCGATGTGTGTAAAGCACTGTGTACTCAGTACTTTACCGAGACCTGTGAAAAAAACCACTAGGCATCATCATGATATGCCCTCCCATGACACCTGCTCGAATACTTTTAGCATTTTCCATGAGGTAAAAAAGCGAGGACGAATTAAAGTCCGTGCTATTATCAGGTCATCACCTATCACAACCTGTCTGATGGATCCTCTTCCATCTACTGTTTTCAAAGGATCCTCGATTGAACTTCTGCCTGTCATAACTATGATAATAAATCGCTCCCTGACACATGGTTTATTTCCAACCAGCCTGAAGCATGCCTTCATTAAACCTCTTTTTAAGTCGGCAAAGCTTGATGTGGATGATCTTGCTAGTTATCTGCCCTTATCTCGGCAAGCTTATCGAGAGGGTAGCTGTAAATCAGCTCAAGGAGTATCTTCATGATGAGGACCTACCCTGCAATGCAGTCAGCATATCGCCAAAATCATAGCACAAAAACTGCTACACTGCACATTCAAAACAATCTTCTGTGTGCCCTTGATCAAAGAAGCTTTTCTAGTTTTACTAGACTACTCATCCGCCTTTGACATCATAGATCATCACATCCTTTTGCAGTGCCTTGAGACAAGATATGGCATCAGCGGAATTGTGCTGGAGTGGTTCTCCTATCTCAAGGGCCGATCGCAAAGCATATCAATACGCGGCTTGTATGATGTCATGTGCAATTCTGGAGTACCACAGGGCTCCGTGGTTGCCCCCCTGCTATTTGCTTTGTATAATGCGCCACTAGAAGACATGATAGCTTGGCACGATATCCATGCTGCAGTCTATGCGGATGACACCCAACTGTATATCGACTTCAATCCTAGAGATACATTGTGTAGAGAAGATGTAGTTCGTAGGTTACAAGAATGCATGAACGATGTACATTCTTGGTCTAAATTACTGTATTTTATTGTTTTGTGTTTTATTGCTAATTGTCAGCTTATTGATAGATTTTATGAGTGTTTTTTTTCTGTAATATGTAGTTGCTGACTCATGTATTTTTTTGAAGCACTTTGAGGCCTTGCATAAGGCGCTATACAAATGCTTTATTATGATTATCATTATATTTGTTTCATGTTCTCACTGGTCCAGCGTATAATAGAATTAGTGACAAAAAACCTTTAAATACAGGTTGTAAGATTGAATAGTCTAAAAAATGATAACAAAATTGATGTATATTATAAAGCTGTACCAACAAGTATTTCAACTTACTGTTCTGAGCACTATAGATATATAGCCATGAAAACCAGCTTTAGTGTTGTTTACAGTCTATATTTCATGAAAACTAAATTAAAAGTCAGTTTGATTTTTGTTCACATCAAATGCGTTTTAAAATGTAATTTCTTTTTTTCAGTAGCGAAGGAAATACGTATTACCACAGATTCTGGCTTTAGATTTCACGTATGTATGTATGCTAAAAATCTGAACTTTCAGGAAAAGTTTAAAACCAAATTTGGCTGCAACTTTTTGTAACTTTGGGTGGTATTTATTTATGAAATAATATGTAATTGAAACCCCTGTTTAACTCCGCTGCCTGGGATATGAAAGTATACAATAGTGGTTTGGGGTGGTTGCCGTTAGCGGCACCCTTGCATGGTTGGAACAATTAGGCCTACGACACAATACAGACTGGTGAAGAATGTTTATCCAAGTCTCCATGCAATTACATTATCTTTGTTTGGATCATGTAGGCCTATGTAATTTTGTATCAAGCCTAAAGCTTTAGTTTTAAGTTGTTCATTTGAAAAAAACCGATCACAGAAATAGTATAATTTCACTCAAAATCTTTACATTCACTCAAAATAAAATACTTTGTGTGCTCAAAATCACAAAATCGTTTTGTTTGAAATCATTTTGCTCTCACAAAATCATTACGCTCAAAATCATTTTGAACACTCAAAAAGCTTATTTTGTGCGCTCAAAATAAATCATTGCAAGAACTTGAAATGATTCATTGAGAGCTTGCAAAAATGTAATGCGAATGCTCGAAATGAATGATTTCTTCCACTTAAAATCATTTTGTGCACTGAGTTAGAGAGCAGAACAGTTCCTATCCAGCCTGTGAGTACAGGAACTTTGCCTTCAGTATCCAGTCCGGCCAAATTAACAGTCTCCTGTGTATCGCTTTTTTCTACTTCATCCACTCCGAAGATGGCAAGAATGAAATTCCCAGTGTTCAGTGGCGACCTCAAATACTGCAAGCGGTTTAAGGAATTGTTCACCCATTGTTCTGCAGGCTTAACAGAGATAGAAAGTTTCTCTCAGCTGACAGAGTCAATGCCCAACGCCAGAGATCGTTACAAGATAAAAGGGTGCATCAATACAGAGCGAGCCTGGCAGGTACTGGACGAGTGCTACGGTGATCAGGACAGAGTTGAAGACAGCTTACTGAAGGACCTTGACAACCTGAAGCCATATGAGAGAGAGTAAGGGCAGAACAAACCTCTCTGCCATGGACACTCTGAAACTTTGAGACTCGAGCAGACCGTCGCGACAGTCTGGCGAGCTGAACAGTAAGATTATGTTGAGCCAAATTAAACAGGAGCTATCGTAGGAGCATCGTATTGCCTACTACAAGAGTGTGAGAGATGATCACACTGATGATTCCCTCTCTGGACTTGTCAAGTGGTTGTATAGCCAACTATTGTTACTAAAAGGAGGCGCAGCCTGTCATTGTGGATAGTCCATCTGCCCCTCCACCACCTCAACACAGAATGTCCAGGTCTTCGAATGCTGCCACCATAAATGAGTCATAACCAACCTGGCAAGGATATATACATTAGACCGTCAGGGTTTGTTACGTGTGCCTATTACACCATAATACACACACACATTTCCTTAAAACTTGTAACAAGTTTAAGAGCTTACCACAGGAAGAGAAGTACGAAATAATGCAGAAAAACAGTATCTGCTACCGTTGTGAACACAACAACTTGTAGAGCCCCTCCCAGAATATGTAGCTTTTAGAATGTGTATACCCCCCTATTAAAAAAATGGTATTGGCAAAAGACACCAGAGGGCTCACATGTGAGGGATAAGACCATACTCACTGGAGTCTCATTCTTTTGTTAGCCCAATATAGATTTTAACGTTACTTCATGAGAACAGCATCATAAAATGGGTAGCTGGCAAGCCCCCCCCCCCATATCCTGAACAAGGGCGCGACCGAAGCCATGCAGCAAAGTGTAACCCAACTTCCAGATGGTTCATATGAGATTCCACTGCCCTGGAAGAAATCACCTGACGATCTACCCGACAACTACATTTATGCTATCAAAAGAATAAAAAGCCTAGAAAATCATTTCAGAAACAGGCCTGAGGAATGGGAAACATACTGCAAACAAATGAGAGACCAACTCAGGAGAGGTGTTTATCCACATGTCTCAAAGGAAGAGCTGCAACGAGACAGACATGCTGGGAAGAAGATGTGGTTCCTGCCACACTTTGCTGTTACCTCAAAGACAACTCCTATCAGAGTAGTATACGATGCGAAGGAAAGGTACCAGGGTTGCTCACTGAATTATTATCTCATCAAGGGTGAGAATATAAACTCTGATCTGTTTGAGGTTGCACTCCGATTCTGAGAAAACGAAGTGGGCATCCTTGCAGATATCAGCAAGATGTTTCAAGCCATCAAAATTACACCTGACGACGCCCGCTTCCACAGATTTGTGATTCTTGAGAACCCAAGTCACCCTATCCAAGTATATGAGTTGACAATCACCTTTGGGGACAAACCGTCTCCAACTGCTGCCATTGTGACCCTGAGACACGTTGTAGCGGTGCAAGCATCAGGTGTTTAGCAGCTGCAGAAATTGATCGTCGACCAATTTTACATGGACAACCTGAATGAATTAGTTGTTGACACCAAAGAGGCTCTCGAACTAAAGTACAAACTCACAAAGACCCTTCAAAAAAGGCAACTTTGCCATTAGAAAATGGCAATCAAATGTAGAGGAAGTGTGCGACAGAACAGAAGATACCAAAATCGCAGTTGCTTTTGGCACTAAGTGGGACCTCGTGAAGACACCTCAGAGCGTCCCAAACAAACATAACATCTTAGGACAAACTGCCTCTTATTACGATGTCTTCGGCATGTTGTCTGGACTCCTTGTTCGACCTAAGATCCTTTCGTAGAAGTTATGACAGTAGAACCTTGACTGGGACACCACCCCCCCCCCCTCAACAAAAAGGGCGAGCTCTACTACTATGCCATACTAGAAGAGATCAACAGAGACCTTGAGGAGACGACCAGCATTATTCCAAGATGCCCGTTTCCAGAGCCATACAGGGAATGAGACCTTTGCCCGAAGTGTCTCTCCATGATGTGAGCCATGCCTCTGGGAGATGCTATGGGTATAGGAAAATGGCTGAGATGGTCTCCTCACCCAAACGAAACTGAGGCACAAGCCAGGCTTACATGGCTGAAGCAGTCAAGCATACCAAGAGAGGACCTCCAAGCAATTCTCATGGTTTCAAGGCTAATGTTCACACTGTCAAGAATGCTCTGCGATTCTACATAGCATACTCAAAGATCGATGGACAGCATGCAGCACGACTGCTATGAGCTGGCTGAGAGGGCAATATAAGTCATTCCGCTCCTATGTTGCATATCGTGAGATTACTACAGAATTTGACCATATCAATGATATTGCTTATGTGTGCCGTCAGACCAGAATGTGATTGACCTAGTCTCAAGAGGAGGAGCTGCTGCTGACATGAGGTGAGTTATCGGGTGACCTGAGTACCTGAGGCTACCACCTATGTCTTGGCCAAAGACACCAGAGAATATCCCAGTGGACCTTGAAGATGGAGAGCAGAAAAGTTTCTTGTCCGAAATGCTAAAACACTAGCACTCAGAGTCAACATTGTGTCTGAACCCCCGATAGCCGGGTGACGCCACCCAGTTCTCAAGCTGGTCCAAATGGAAGATGGTAACAGCTAGAGTGCTGTCCTTGAAGCAGATTCCCCAAAACCAATGGTTAAAGCAGTTCACTCAGCAGGTTTCACAGTGGCCTTCCTTAAAGTTAGTCAAGGAAGCTGAGTTATATTGGATACGACAGGCACAAAGGGATATCAACTTCCAGGATCCCAACATCATGAAGTTGGATCCATTCCTAGGCAAAGATGATCAAGTGTATCGTGATACCCGCATCTTCTTCCTAAGAAGAGTCACATCAGCCTGTTGATTGTGCGTGACAGACACACAAATGCCCTTCATAGAGGTCACTTGAGAACTGCAGCTGAGGTCAGGAAGAAGTATATTGGATTGTCGGCGACACGAACCTCTCAAAGAACGTTGTACACAATTGCGTCATATGCAGGAGGCAGACTCAAACCGATCCAGCAGAAAATGGCTGACATGCCAGAGTTTAGAGTAAGTCCTTGCTCACTACCGTTCCATACTACATTGGTGGACTACCTTGGACCAGTGAACGTAAAGTTTAACTGAAACACTACTGCCAAAGGCTACTGTGCTGTGTTCCCGTGTGCAGTTACTAGAGCTTTGCATTTGACATGCCTTCAAGATCTGTCAACACCAGCCTACCTACAGCATTGTAAGCATTGTCACTTGGTCATCAGTGACAACGGAACCTTCAGGGAAGCTGACAACACAATTAATGAGTTGAACTTGAAACTGGACCCGGCTCAACTGAGGGAACATTGCTAACGGTTTAATATTCAGTGGATCAAGTTCGGACCTCCAGGAGGACCCCACCACCAGGGAGCTGTCGAACGCATGGTTTAGGAAGTCAAGAAAGAGATGAGATATCTGGTGAAAGCAGACCGTCTGACATTCATTGAGTGGGAGACTGTGTTCTGCCAGATATCCGGCCACATCAACAGTCGACTCTTAACTGCCAAATCATCATCACCACTTGACCATCCACCACTGACACCAAATCACTTCTCGATTGGAAGAGGCGACTTGCCGTGCCCCGCAGTCCAATGTGAAGATTACGTGGGAAACTTACGGAAGTGCAGAGAGATCTGCAATGCTATGGTAGACGGTTTTTGGCAACGCTGGATGGAGTGCATCAACAAGCTCTCCCTGCGCCAGAAGTGGCAACAATCGGTTGAGACCCTACAGGAAGGAGACAATGTGAGGGCAAGAAACGTGGTTGGGATCATGGTTTGCCGACGGTTCAAATGTCAAGAGACCAGTGACTGCGATTTGGACATGCAGTATTGGGTTAACAAGGAACACTCCCAAGATAATCTTTATCTACCTCGACTGTAGTATAAAGTTGTTTTTTTGTGACATTCCGTCACATTTGGGGGTTGGTATGTCATGACATGACATGTTTTTCTTGTTTTGCTATAGGTGCCTAAGGTAGTTTCTCCCTGTGCACCTCCTGAGAAAAGACTACAAGCTTTCAATCATGAGTTTCGTCTCCAGATTCCCTTTTATTTTCCCCATTTATTGCCGTTTCAGGAATCACACACAGTTGTTGAATTGATTGACTATATCATCACTACCAAGATGTGCACATAATTAAAGGAGGAGCACAAAACAGTTAAACAGGCGTTTGTTATTGTCAATTTGCAAAAATGTGTCAAAACTCTATGATCTCATGACACAGTGTATTCACTGTATTTTAAAATACTACCACCCTCACAGAGCAGTAGTCTCGCGAGAGATAGTTGCGAGAGAGCCATTTCGCTATCCCCGCCACAGACATTTAATGACTTATCCACAAATCTACTCCCTTGGTCATGGTGTAGCCTACTGTATATATCCCCAATAACCTCTGCCGGATTAATAAGACAGCTGTAGTGGATAATTATGCCAGACCTAATTTATCTCTGTGCCTCCTGAATGAAGATCTGTTTGTGGCGTGCAGCAGACTAGCAAAGCTAGCACAATATATGATCTGTTGTCAATGATCTCTGGACTTGCCATCACTGAGACTAGGTTTTAAAGTTCTGATGATGCAATCGCCGGGGGCCGCATAACTCCAGGAGTCCAGACAATTAGGAGCTATGGGGCACATGGTGGGGCTTGCTCTTGTTCTCAAGACCATTATCAAAAGCTGGATCTGTCAGCAATGGTACCCAATCAATAGGGGCCTAGGCCTATGCATTGGTGTCATCTTTAGTCCTCCAACGAGCAGTAGGAATGAGTTCACGGTCTCTAATTTTCTGGAAGAATTTACCGGTATAATTGACACCATGACATTATTGAGCTCTTTAAGTGTATCCCCCTTGTGGGAAATTTCAGTTTTCACATGGATATGCCTGAGCACCCCGAAGTGAAGCACTTTGTGGATATTCTAGAGTCTGCCGACCTAACGCAACAATAGACAAACAATGTGGGAGGGCATTCTGTTCTAGACCTACACATTTCTGTTCAAGCGTCTATTCATTCCCATCTGCAACTACAGAAACCTCCACTACAAGTAACTTTAAGGGTGTCAGCTCCACTACATTTTGCACTGAACTTGGTTTGATGCAGCAGCAAAGTTTCTCGGGGGATGTTAATGACGCAGTTGGAGAGTACAACACAAACCTCCGAGACTTTTTGGTTAAATCTGCACCTGTTAAATAATCTCGTCATAATTGTTCGACCTGACTCCTTAGTACTTTGAAGAGGTACATGTACGTCTGCAGAAGCGTCGTAAGAGACAACTTGAACGCAAATGGCAAGATCAGGTCGGAGACTGAAAGCTGGGCATACCAGTGCCAGCTTGTTTCTACATCTGTCCTTGCTGCAAAAGTTGAGTTTCACTCTGCCCAAGTGATAGACGCATCCAGTAATAAAAAAGCTGTTCAAAATAGTAAATAAGTTATTGTACAGGGCACTGAAGCTTCATTACTTTCTTTTTATTCTTCATTGGAGCTGGCTACAGTCATTTTTCTAAGCTTTTTTTTTAGCAAGACTTCTAGGATTTGCTCAGGTTTACAGTCAGCTAGCTACATTACCATCTTTTAATTTTAGAGCACCTTCTAAAGAAGGGAAGTTCAGTAGGCTAGTACTCAGTATCTCAAGATAAGACCTGCACATTGAATCCCATCTCAATATGGCTGCTTAAGTTGGTGGTGTGATGCTTTGAGGACTATAGACCCCTTGCATAACGCGCAGCGCACATAATACGCGCCTGTCCTGTTCGTCATTTTGGGAGTCAATGTACAAAAGAATCATGTAAGTTGACTACCAAAATGATAGATGAGCGGCGTGCATTCCGCTTGTGCAAGAGTTCTATAGACCCCTTGCACAACGCGCAGCGCACTTACACGAGCGTCTCCTGTCTGCCATTTTGGGAGTCAAAAATGAACACAAAGGGTCACTCCTTAAAAGGCAAAAATGGTAGACGCGCATACGTAGTATCCAAACAACTATGACGTCATAGACATTTAACTCTTTCATGCGCCGACCGGTCGCTAGCGACCAGTTTAAATCCCTTAAGGAAAACAGTTGTAAAATGAAAAATAAAGATTGCACGGCCACACAGTTTTCAGAATGGGAAAGAGGACTTTGAGGGCGCTATTGTGAACTGTTTTTGGGGGGTCACCATTTGCAAAAAAAAAGTAAACTTTCGCCAAAGTTTTGCCCCCAAAAAGTCATGTTTTTGAGAGCCGTTTTCGGTCATGCGCCATGATTGATGGCAATGTTCAAAGCACAACAAGCTCCTGAATTGTTGGACGATTTGCCAGAAGATTTTTCTGAAGAAGTGGAGACAGACTGATTTGGAGGGAGAAGACGAAGTGGTTGGCCATACTTACGACGCTTTTCTCCAAGATGTGACTGGTCGACAAGATCATGGAGACGCCGCATTTTGGGACTCGGTTCTAATTCATACCGTGGACGATTTGATGAGCTGAATCCCCAGCCAAGTGCTAGTGATGGGCGTTCCAATCAAAGGAAACGTCGTCCCAGACAACCTGCTACTCGTCCTAATGCTGCTGAAGTTGTCCAAAGGAAAATCCATCAGTCTTGCAGCACCCTTTCATAGCCACACCAGGAGCATCAAATTGGGCAAGAGCAACCCAAGCCAAGAAAGCTGTTGATTACTTCAAGATGTTTTGGAATCGTGACGTAGCACACCATGTTTGTCACCAAACAAATCTCTATGCCCATCAAAGTCGCAGCATGAAAATGGACTCCTCTCGATGATGTGGGTTTGGATGCTTTCATCGGTCTTAGGTCTAGACCGTCGAACGCACCTAGCTCTGTGACTACTGGTCAATCAAGCCTTGGTTACGGACGCCTTGGTATGGAGAAGTTTTTTCGAGAAAGGAGTTTTTTCCAAATCCATAGATACCTTCATTGCTGTGACAATGCTGCATATAATGGCGATGACCCAAACAGAGATTTGACATTTCAAAGTGCGATATCTCATAAGTACGCTGGAAGAGAACTTCAAATCTGCATGTATACACCATCAGAACATAATTTCTATTGATGAACAAATGATAGGAAAAAAATGCAGAGTTTCATTTATACAATACATGCCAAAGAAGCCTACCAGGTTTGGGATCAAAGTCTGGGTGCTAGCGGACAGCAAAAATGGCTACCGTAGCCGTTTTCAAATATACACTGAAAAAGTTGATTGGGGGAATCGGGTCTCATGTTCTCGTGTTGTAAATGAATTATCAATGGACTTTAGAAACCAGGGATATCAGCTGTATTTTGATAATTTTTATACTTCCCCTGCACTTTGTCTAGAGCTTTTACAGAATGGTATTTTGTCATGTGGAACTGTCCGCATCAATCGGAAGAAAGTGCCAAAAGACATCAAACCTAAAGCGAGAGATGGTTTCGTAAAAGGAGCAATGACATACCCCAAATGTGGACAACTTTACTGCCGTGAGATGGAAGGATTTAAAGCGGGATGTCACACCACTCTCCACCATTCACGGAAATGGTGTTACTGTAATTCCACCTCGACGAAATGAGCCGGAACCCATCCAAAGGCCCAATATGATAGTAGACTACAACCGCCATATGGGTGGTGTAGACACATTTGACCAGCTGTTGTGTTACTATAGTTTACGAAGAAGAACATTGAAATGGTGGAAAAAGTGTTCTGGCGTACTCTTGTTGATTTATGCATTGTAATGCTTGTGATAATGAAAGAGACAACAGGCAAACAAATTGAACAAAAGACATTCCGGGAACAACTGGTGAGTGAACTGACAAATGCTCAAATACAAAGAAGGGCTAATCGTGATGATCCTGCAAATCACTGTGGACGCCCTCATTTGTTGGCTGACGCACCTCATCCAGGTAGAGGTCCCATACCATCTGTAGCTGTGAGGACATCTGGTATGCATCACCATCAGGTAATGTTGCAAACATGGACAATGGAATAAGGAGTCCTGTGTGTGGCTATGAGGTCAATGACAAAGGAATGCAGTCAAAGAGAAAGACTAACAACTTTTGTATTACTTGTAATCGCTACCTTCATAAGGACTGTTGGATGTATGGCATTCCCCTAAATTTTAGACTGTGCATGGGGATTTGCTACTGTGTATACTCTTTCAATTTGTGTTAGCATGAACATGTACTGGTATGTCACATGAATTCATATTTTCACAAGGCTATAGTAATGTACGTACTGTATACAATGTCTCACATTATCCAAGTTCGCAAAATCGCTTTACAAGAGAAACTGAATACTGCATTCATGATAATTAGAATCGGTTGCTATGATGGCAATGGTATTTATTTCCTATAGATAGTTCCCAGTAGACGCCATCTTTACGGGCAAATCGCATTTTGGCTTCTAGGCGCGTCAAGCGCTCAAATTATTAATGCAGCCGCGTCGTTTACTAACCAATCACGCAATGAGTTTTGTGAAATGTGCGCGTGCTGCACGCTGTTCTCACGCATAACGCATGACTGTGTTCCAAATTGCCCGTAAAGATGGCCGATTTACGTCATATTGCAACCTATCTATTGTATTGTCACGAATTCTTTATAATACTTAACAAGCACAGTATTGTACACATTGTATATTATGTGTCAAGTTATCCAAGATATCCAATCGCTTTGACATGAAAACTAAAAATATACTTCATTCCTGGTAATCCAAATCGGTTGCTATGGCAACAGTATTTATAATTTCCTGAAAATGACACACAATTTAGAATAACCTGTTTTTGTGCTTAGAATAACTTTTTTTTTGTTAAAGCTTTTTGGGGTATGACTTGGTAAAAATTAAACTGAACGTGCTTTACATGAAAACTTGAAAATAATCTTTGGACTTCTTTTTAGTTGACTCATATTGGCCAGAATATTATAATATTTAGTAAAATTTCAATTTTTATCAACAAGAAAACCCACCACATGGCAACTTATATAAATTCTAAATACATTTGTTTGGGGTCATTACTCACTGTTGTTAGAAGTCAACAATATCAACTCATTTATAAAGAAGGAACTGACAAAATATTAATTTAACAGGGTTTTTTTCATGAAAAAATTGGTCGCTATGCACGTAACCAAATTTGGATATAATACATATTTCTCAACATTTTCTGAAAGACCAGGTCAAATGCAAAAACTCTATTGTAGTGTTTGGGTACCTTCATTAGTTTTTGTGCTGTCACATTTATTTAAAACAATTAATGCGTCCATTATGACCAATTTATCACTAAAACAAATGGTGCATGATGAAAGGGTAAAAACATCACAAATTCCACAGATTCGGTGATCACCTAGACCTTTGAAGGTTCATGTTTACCAACAAACAGCTGAAATACAATTTTGGCTCACTCCGATCTCGTTCTTGCATGCCCACTTTAAATGCAGTACACTGGCCGGGCCGGTCAATCCATAGAGAAAGGACTGCTCGAACTCGAACTCTAATTCAAGCATGGAGGGTGCACCCCACCAAATAGGGAGAAAACAGATCGTCGTCCTCATTGATGTTTTGTAGATTTGAGAGCCCAATAAAAGTGATACAATGTTTTTTTAAAATGCCCAATTGTGACCTAGGGGTTGTTGACTTCCACTTTGGATGACATGTATACATGTAGGCTCTGAAATAAATGGTCCTATTTGCCGAGAGGGCCGGGCTAGGGAGGGGACATTTTTCTGGATTGATGCTCGGACGTTTGGAAAATTACACCGGTGCAGGGGTGTAAATTGAGCAGATGATAAAAGTTCAAGAGTCAATGGCTAACGGTTCCCCTTTCTTTACAGCAAAAAGCTGTGAGACTTCTAAGTATTTGTTGTGTGTATTTTTGAATATTTAGCATATTATGCAATGGGAATTGTGTGTTTATAGTCAGTGAGGTGCAACCTGACCTCCTACCTTTATGTAGCCCCTTGCCTTAGGTGCCAATCCAGTGGATTGATTGACCTTTGCCTTGTATTGGGCTAGAAACCTCTTGCTTGATAGTGATACCTCCATGCTTGATATCACTACAGTAAAATGTCAATAAGACCAGAGGTAGAATTAGACCTCCATAAGACTAATAAGACTATAAAGTAAGAGGACAGCCGCGGAAACATTACCTTCAACTGGAATGCGTGGCTACTGCTTGTAAGGCCTGTCCCTTCCATTTCCATTGTTGATGAGATTCTTTATGTCAGATTTGTCAGTACAAATAGAATGAGTAATCTTGTATACTGTAAAATAAGTTGTACTGTATTTGCACGCATAGTTTAGCTAGCTAGGTCGTGTGTGTGTGTGTGCAGTTATTCTCCAGCGCGCAGCATGCGCTGCAGACGCGACCCCGCCGACCTGGTACAAAGTCCGACCACTTATACAAGAAAGCAGTAGGCCTATGCTGAAACATTCACACTACTGAATATATTCACAGATTCAAAAAAACCAGCAGATATATTTTGATTGACTGTAACAGCCTTCCCAAACTGATTTGTTTTGCCAAAACATAAACTATGGAGGCGAAAAACGTATTTGCTATCCATTCTGCCGGCACGTGCACACTTCGAAGAGCTGGTTCACACAGATTCTCCCAACAAAAATAATGTTTTCTTCTTTTTTTAATGTACACGGACGGACGTAACCTCAACCATTACTTGGCACCATACAGCGTGCGGCCGAATAATTGGCAAACAATTGCCAAACCATATATTAATTAGCACACTCATCGTTTCACTTTGGGTTGGGGCTGCACTCACCTGCCATTCTTGGGCACAACGCCCAGTGTTGTCACCACAGGCCAAACATTATATCTCGTGTGCACACCTGAATCCAACAATGTGATCACACATGCGGAATGCAATAAAACAACTATTCAAAATATATATAAAAGGCTCCTATTACCTGAGTGAAAAGTTTAATGAGCAACGTATTGCAGTGACTCGGGAACTGCGTTGAAGATGTCAAGACCTGGTCAGCAATCATAAAACTTCAGCTTAATGAACTAAAAACAGAATTGCATGTCTCATCGCAATTCAGGAATAATTTGCCAAGTCTCATCCTTAAATCAGGAACGTGTTCCATGCTCGGAGAATGCCCGGGATCTTTGAGGATATCGACAAGAATCTCAACTTCAACCAACACATCAAAAACATCTGCCGCTCAGCTTCATGGGGCATTGGAAAGATTTATCTAGATAAGACAGCCACTGAGCGCATCGTACATGCTTTTGTTTCTTCTTATCTGGACTAGTGCAAAGGGTTACTGGCAGGTCTCCCAAACTCTCACATCGCTCATCTGCAAAGAATACAAAATTCTGCTGCCAGATTGGTTACCTGTGTTGTATCTACTATACCAATGCAGACACTGAGACAGTGTCTGAGCCGCACCTCGGTGGCCTGGAGAGTGGAGACAGAGACAACCGTTCACACAGGTTCAGGTTCCAGATACGACTGGCGTGACCGTGGCCAGCATATCATCGCGCAGATGTGCGCCCCGGTCACGCATGACTGGTTTATTGTTACATAACATTTCACTACATTCGACCCAGTTTTTTTTTCTTCTTACATACGCTACAGCTATTATTTATATCTTTATGAAATATATGTCTATTATTTATATCTTTATGAAATATATGTCTAACTCCGTCATACATACGTTTTTGGGGTTTTTTTTTTCGAGTTTGGAATGGAAGAACTATAACCCAAATCAAAATGTTTCTAAGATATGGACGTATATTTAAAAACATGTTTAAAGTTTTTCACGATCTGAGTCTTAATAAATAACAAACTTGCGTATACCCCAAAATACAAATATTTATATAAACATTTCTTTTCAATTGGAGACTCCTTTTCTTCAACTTGAAAATCTGCAAATTATACCCTCAAATGAAAAATTTTATTTTATTTTGAGTTACAAACAAAAAGATAACTAACTTTTAGTCAAAACACATTCAAGGACTGCTTTTCAAGTCTTGCTAAGAACTTATTTTTGAACCTGTTACTTCCAAAATTTGTCAGGAACGCTTCAGAATTTAATGGAATACATATCCTTTGTGTTCTGTAAACATTGTACGAGGACTTCTTGTTCTGAAATGCCACGGAGACGCGCGATTTCTCTGCCGACCTGTTTAGCGATTGTGGGGTTGCTAAAACGGATGGTTCCTTCCAAGTTACGGGGGATGAAGTACGGGGAATCTGTTTCTAGGAGTAGACGTTCTAGGGGGAGATTCTTGGCAACTTCCTGCATTCCTTTGTTTTCTAAAGTGATTAGCGGCGTTAACCCGATGTACAAGTTGGGAAATGTAGAGCACCATTTCTCAGCCTCAGCTAAATCTCGTGTGAAACAATGCAGGTGTATTCTCCAGTGGTGTGGAATGGCTTCGCAGAGGATCTCGAAGCAATCGGCCTCAGCTTCTCTGCAATGTATCACTAGTGGTAGATTTTTGTATACGGCTAGTTGAAGCAGTTGTCGAAGAACAGACGTCGAAGAACAGACATCTGGAGAGTCCTGTGTTTACGAAAAACACCCGAGTAATCTAGACCTACTTCTCCCAGGGCACAAACCTTAGGGTGTTCCAACAAACGTCGAATCACCGTGTCTGTGTCCGGGGAGAAGTTGTGGGCTTCCTTGGGATGTAAACCCACGGTGGCTGCGTAGACGAAAGGGTCGTTAACCAGGGTTGACCAAGTTTCCTCGTTAGAGAGTGTCTTAGTATCGCAAAACACAGCAACGCATCCGATGAACCCATTCATGTCAACCGCCGTACCTGGGGTGTCAGTGGCAAGAAACATGCTCAGATTCCCCGTGAAGTGGGCCTTGCGTAGCATGCGGTCTACATGGCAATGAGAGTCAATAAACCCAGCCTCTGATGGAGATTGTACAGCTGAATCTTCGGCCAATATCAGGAGACGTTGCAGTGTTCTCCAGTGAAAGACTGATGATAGTCGAGAAGGTGAGCCGATACTTCGTTGATGGAGTTTTAGGAGGCCGATGAAACTGTCATAGGCGTCCCAGACTTCGATTTCTTCTGAGTTGAACTCTGAGGTTTCATCACCAAGGTGATGGGTACTTACGAACTCCACTAGATCATCAGAGGAGTTGAGGTGGAGAGCTTGACAGATGTACTGTAAGAAGCGTCTTATTAGTTGAACAAGTGCGGGAAGGTGTTCTTCCGGGGAAAAGGGGCCATGTAGACGACAATGCGTCGCGATCTCCCACTTCCTGCAGACCCAGCAGGCTACCAAAGGATAAAGGAACCACCACTCGTCGTTGCAGAGATGTTGTCGTACCACATGACGTTTCATTTTATTTGTTTTGAAACCACAACCGGGGTGAGAGCACATGGACTTGTACGATTTTCTGTTTGTGACGGCTGATGGGCCCATCTGCACAGGGGTTCCTGTATGGGGGTCTCCATCCAGTGACTCCTTTTAAAGAGGCTCCGGGTGGGGTGGCTCCATCAGGGGGGTCATCCTCTAAGAGCTCCGCTTCCACAAGCTTAGTCCCTCGATGAAGGTCTCCGTCCAGTGGCTCAACTTCTAGAGAGGCTCCAGGTGGGTCGGCTCCATCATGGGGGTCGTCCTGTAGGGGCTCCACTTCTACCGGCTCGTCGGTCGTTTCCTTCGAAATTTCGTTGAGGATAAATCTTCTTCGTAGTCTGGGACGAAATCAACTTCTTCCATTTTGAGTTCCCCTGCAGGACTAATAAATATGCTCGGCACATGATAAGCCATAATAAGAAATAATAATTTGGGGCTACTATTGCTCTATTTAATTTCAATACTTAGCTATTCATACTCATAGTTTTCTCTAAACCTAATTGGGGGCCTAACTACCCTACCGCTTTTTGTGGTGAGTGTAGGCTTAGTGCAGCTAGCCACTTTCGTAGCGGCCGCTGCATCCGTGGCATCGCTGTTATTGACGGGTTGTTCCACCTGACGATCAGCGAACGCCGCATCAATGGTCTTACCCGTATTAAATAGGATATCGAGATCCATACCGTTATCTGCGGGCCCGGACTCTTCCAACCCACTTATCGAAAACAATTTGTTGCGAGCTTTTCGGAGCCAAAATGGAATATCTTTGGTGCAACCTAATTTAAGTAGATCATGGTGGACAACCTCTGTTCTCTTCCTCCCTTGAATTTTATACAGTACTGGGGACATGGCTTATCACTAGAAAAGGACCGCGCCAAAGTGGCTGGAGTTTTCGCGACTGACCAACTTTAGTAGCTTTATTTAGTTTGTAAACCAAGTCGCCTGCTTCAAAAATGCTTTGATTGACGTTGTGATCATAATGCCGCTTTTGGTATGTTTGAGCACCGCCGATATTAGCCCTCGCTATAGTGTGGACCGTACGCAGTCGCTCTTTTAGGTTTTGAACGTATTCATGAGGCTGTACACTTGGGGTTTCAATATCTTTAATATCAAAAACAATTTCCATAGGCTGTTTCACCTCCCGTCCCAACATCATTAGGTTAGGAGTTAGCCCTGTATTACGGTTTGGGAGGGACCGGATGGCGCCAGTAAGTATAGGTAGATCTTCATCCCATTTCGCCACTTTACCTTTTAAATGGCACCTCATAGTCTGAAGCAATGTTCTGTTGTATCGTTCTATTTGACCATTTGAACATGGGCGGTAGGGGGTTGTCCTAGTTTTTGTTATTTCTAAAAGATCACATATTGCTTCAAAAAGGGAACTGGTGAAATTTCTATCCTGATCAGTGTGAATTTGGTCTGGGCATCCGAATCTGGATATAAAATTGTCAACAACCACAGTGGCAATACTTCTTGCGGTTTGGTCCCTTGGGGGGTAAGCCTCCACCCACTTTGTAAATTGGCAAATCAGCATCAGGATGTATTTGTTTCCCGATTCTGATGGGGAGAATGGGCCTAGGATATCCAAGTGTATACGTTCTCCTGGTGCACCCGCATGGAATTTTGTTAGTGGTGCTTTTTGTTTTCTTGATAGTCCTTTGTTTTAATTGCACTGGGGACAACTTTTTACATACAGTGAAATATCTTCGGCCATCTTGTGCCAATAGGCCGTTTGTCTCACTTTCTGAATGGTTCGTGTGATGCCAGGGTGTCCAGCGATTTTAGGCACATGCGAGAGTTCCATAACCTCATGTTTCTTGGCACTCGGAACCAGAAAAAGTAATCGTGGTGAATGTTCACACTCCCAATGATAGTAAAGGGCACCGTTTCGTATGCTCAAAAGTGAAAAGTTGAGCCAAAGGTATTTCACGGATGGGGAACAAAGTTGCAGTTCGTTTTGTGTGGGCGTGATGTTATTTTCTACCCAATTTAATAACAGACCCAAGTCAGGATCCCGTTGCTACATCTCTCTCAACTGCTTATGACTATTTGTTTCGGAATGCCGAACGGTCATCAACGAGTGACCCATGCTTGTCGCAGGCGTTTGCAGCGGGTACCTCCTGGTCAGCCACCAGCGAACGCCGGCTTTGACCCACCAGGTTGTTTCCGCTGCAGTTTACTGTTGTGTTTTTATTTGGAGCAACAGCGGATCCCTGCACTAGTTCGTTAAGGTTGTATTCCAGTGTAGTTTGTAAACTACTAGGCTTAGTAATTTGACGCACAGCCAAAGGGACTACGTCATCAACGTCTTCGTTGAAACGCTCCCACTGGATGTGGATTCGCGCACAAAAGTTACATCCACCGCATGGAAGATCTTTCACATCACAACCCGCATAATAACAATTGCAAAATGGGGTATCACAAGGTACTCTTGAAAGAGCATCAGCGTGAGTATGCTTCCCTCCTTTTCTATGGAGTATAACCATGTCATACTGGCTGAGTTCTTCAATCCACCTGGCTAACATACCAGAAGTTAATTTGAACCGCATAAGCCAGGCTAGACTGTTATGATCTGTCCGTACATAAAATTTGCGGCCCAATAGATAATGACGAAATTGCCTAGTAAACCTGACTACTGCCAACAGCTCTTTACGTGTGGTGCAATACTTCCTCTGTGACGGGGAAAGTATGAAGCTACCATAACAGATAACTCGTTCACTAGAACCTTGTACTTGGAGAAGTTCGGCCCCAATAGCGAAATCAGAGGCATCAGTGTCTAGGATAAATGGTTCATCGCTAGTATTCTTGGGAAATGTCAAGACAGGGCTGGTTGTCAGTGCATGGACCAAGTGGTGGAAGGACTGTTTATGTTCATCTTGCCATTGGAACTTTGCATTTTTCTTTGTGAGATCGTATAGAGGTCTAGATATTTTTGCAAAGTCCTTTATGTGATTTCTGTGGTAATTTGCCAATCCCATAAATCTTTCCACATCTTTCTTGGACATAGGCCTAGGCCAGTTTTTTACTATTTCCAGGCTGTTGGGATCTGGTGCAATACCTGCTCTACTTACTAGTTTTCCCAAAAAGGCGACATGTTCCTGAAATAAAATACACTTCTTTGCCTTCAGTTTCAAGTTATGCTGACGGAACCTCCCGAGTACTTCATTTAATGTACGCATAGTATCGTCAAAGTCTTTCCCTAGAATGATTACATCATCCAAGTACGCCATTACTTCCCTCCAAGTCATTCCCCTAAGTATCAGACCCATTGCCCGCTGAAAGGTTGCCGGGGCATTACATAAACCAAATGGCATGCGGCGGTATTGAAACAACCCGTACTTTGTTGTGAAAGCTGTTTTGTGATTGTCTTCTTCGAGTTCTATCCGATAGTAACCGCTACTCATATCAAGTGTACTAAAAAAGTGTGTCCCCTCTAGTACATCTAAACACTCATTAATGTTTGGTAAAGGGAATGCATCTTTACTAGTGACCTTATTAAGAGCCCTATAGTCTATACAGTAACGGACTTTCCCATCCTTTTTCCTAATAAGCACTGGGGGTGAGGCCCATCCTGAAGATGAATGTTCTATAACACCCATTTCTATTAATGAATCTAGGTGAGTTTTGTCCTCGTTTTCAAAACCTAATGGGGTTCTTCGCAATTTTTGTTTGACAGGGGTGGCTGTGCCTGTATTGATTGGGTGTTTTATACCTTCAAATTTTCCCAAATCTAGATCATCCTTTGAAAACACATCGGCGTAGTCTGCGAGTAACTGTGCCATTTTATTCGATTGCTCTGGTGTTAGATATACACTTGATTTTTCGGTGACTGCTCTATATTCCGACATCCCTATGTTCCGACACCCCTATGTTCCGACACCCCTATGTTCCGACATCCCTATGTTCCGACAACTCAACCTATATTCCGACACCCCTATGTTCCGACACCCCTATATTCCGACACCCCTATATTCCGACACCCCTATGTTCCGACACCCCTATGTTCCGACACCCCTATGTTCCGACAACCTGCACCAACATTTTTTGGTAGCCATTTTTCCCCAAAACGGTGCAACTTAAAGAAAATACACCTGACCGCAATTTAATCCATTATCGTATACCGGTAGCCTAGCCTATATCTTATGCCGTTCTCAGAAAAGTTTAATTTATATGAAAAGTATTATTCTTCTATAGCAACTTTGGTTAAAAAAGAAGAGGGCTGATTAATTGGGGGGGGGGGGGGGGGGGTGCAGGACTTATTTATTTATCATTATTAATTCTTATATAACTTTTTTTTTTTGGGGGGGGCATTTTTTGGCGCATTTTTATACATATAGGCCTATATTTGTAATATTTTTTCGTTGGAAACATTTCATTCAAAATGAAACTTAGATAGTCACATTTGTTTTGAATATTGAACTCGCATGTGGGCTAACTTTATGCAGTAGTTTAAACAATAATTGTAGCGATCCAGCACCCGTGATAGCTTCGTGCTTGGTGCGTGCGCTCGCTCGCATGGCGCGAAAAAGCTAGCGTTTAGAGCAGTCTGGATTTAGCTGTCCGTAATTAAGAAGGTCGTCCGTCCGTGTTACCTTGTACACCTACAGTATAGAAAATTTAAGTCGATGAGAAGTGATTCCAATAAAATAAAGCCAATCATCCAAAGAAGAGAACAGAGGAAATCAATCATTGTGTTTGTGTCCGTTTTACTATTCCGTTGTCTGTATGTTGTCTGTCAACTTGTACGTTAAAATAAATCAGTCCAGGAAAAGACCTTAGACCGCGCCAACGTGCTCGTTACAATATTTAAAAGAGAGTGAATGGTCATAAAGTAAAATGACTGAATGAGAAGAACGAAATCATGTACGCACTAGTAATACCAGGGCTAAAAAGAAACCACTGAGTTTTAGTGGATTAGGGGGATATGCGTGAATTGAATGCGTGTTGTTGAATGAAGTTTGGCTGAAATTGGCCGGGAATATAAATTGTATTCTTATTATTGCTTATCAGAGTAATAATGTGCGAAAATAACGTGTCGGAACATAGGGGTGTCGGAACATAGGGGTGTCGGAACATAGGGGTGTCGGAACATAGGGGTGTCGGAATATAGGGATGTCGGAACATAGGGATGTCGGAACATAGGGATGTCGGAACATAGGGATGTCGGAACATAGGGGTGTCGGAACATAGGTTCAGTTGTCGGAACATAGGGGTGTCGGAATTTAGGGGTGTCGGAATATAGGGGTGTCGGAACATAGGGGTGTCGGAACATAGGGGTGTCGGAACATAGGGGTGTCGGAACATAGGGGTGTCGGAACATAGGGGTGTCGGAACATAGGTGTGTAACCGATTTTTCCCACAGTTTATGGACGTGTCCTGGCACTCCCTGAATGCCTACTTCTCTTACAGAAAACTGGCTTTGAGTATAGGGGTTTCTCAGCGAACGCCGGGTTACCTCCTCTTGTGGCAAAGGGTCCTTTGAATCTCTCTCGGGGATAACTTCGCTTATCTCTTCCGCTCTACCTATGATGTGTCCCTTGTTTAGGTGAATATAACTATCTGTGACGTTACATATGGCAATGGTTACCTCACTTTCCTATTGTTTTAGCGGCGGTTTAATTTCCGGTTTGACTAATGTATATGGTATAAGCAGTCCTTTGTGATCTCGTTCAGGTGCGTGAATGAGGAACGTCTTCGCTGAAGAAGAGTCAAGTTTTACTTTAGTTTGACGTATTGTGTTTGGGGGGTACTATAATCTTTTTATCTAATGCTACCCGTTGTACGAAGTTTCGTCTTGGTTTCTCCTCATCCTTGCTAGCATTTTGTCCCCTTTTAGCACTACAGTGTCGTTTGCTAGATCGATTTGACCGTTTTGGGCTTTCAAAAAATCCAAACCAATAATGAAATCATCAACTATTGGGGCCACTAGTAAATCCCATGAAAAGTTATTCTTCCCTATAGATATTGGTATATCTATTACGGCTTGGGTATGAACACCCTGTACCTGAACAGGTATCACTAAACTTATGCCGGGAGAGTTTGACGAAAAATTAATTTCTCTTAACCCTAATTGTGTCTTATTTCCTTTAACATGTTGGTTATTATATCTAGCCTGAGAGAGTATGGTGCTATTTCGGTCACCCTTATTCACAGCAACCGCCGTGGATTTGTATGGTTTGTTGGTATTAGGCCCCTTAAATGCAATTTCAATATCAGCCGGTCGTTGGCCTGCACGGCCGGCTTCTATTCGTTTAAAGTACTAGGGTTACGGGCTGGTGAGGGGGATCTAGAGTGCTTATTCTTTAGGCAATTTCTTATAAAGTGCCCGTATTCATTGCAATTGTAGCACCGAAACCTAGCAGGCGAGGTAGGAGGAGAAAGACTTGACGACCGATAAGCATTTCGCATATTTCTACTTTGAGTGTTTGGGTGTGAGGAATGTTCTGGAGATGAGTCATTCCTGGCCGATATAGTTTTATTAAATGCTTTGAGGTTACTCACGACTTTCTGCATGTTCTCATTAAATTCTGACCAGTCTACTTGAATGTCTATCTTGTCCTTCCCAGTCTTGTTTAATGTTATTTGCTGTACGCTTTCAATTTCTTGGGAATTCGTGGGCGAATCACAAAAAGACACATTCCGTATTCTAGCTTTGTTAGTTCTTGATAAAAGCTTGTGATTATGCGACGCAGATAAGGTGTATTTGATCGCCTGGTTCAGTGTTTGTGGGTCGCGGAATAAAGCAAGTTCAGCAGCGTTATCGTCAGCGCAGCCCTTCAAAAATGCTTCTCTTGCGATAACTTCAAAAACTTCGGTCGGTGCATTTGGGAAGGCGCGCGACGCTACCTGCCGTACGCGTTGACCAAATTCTTCTAGTGTCTCTAGCTCTCTTTGCCGCAAGGTCCCTAGCTCTGCTCTATGAATCATCGGATCTTTCATTTTCCCGAACATGTTCATTAACTGTTGTTTGACAAGTGCGTATTGGTGTCTTACTTCGGGTTCTTGCCACGCGTAGCAATCAAGCGCTTTGCCAGTAAGGGCGCTAACCAAATGAAGCAATTTATATTGGTCGTCCCATTTATAGCACTTGGCCAAAACTTCGAATTTTACCGCAAAAGCATGAAAGTCTGTGCTCCCATCATAGGGAGTAATCTTTGGCATCGCTTGGCCCCGGGGTTGGCCTGCACCAGCAAACGCCGAGGCAGGGCCGCTCCCCATAACCGGTGCGGGCTGGCTCGTAGCACTGCCATTGCTAGCTGTCCCTATTGTTACAGGACTGTTCACCTTTTCTGTGGAATGCCCTTTGTTGTGTGGTTTCAATAGATGTGCGGGGAGGGGTGGAGCTTTTTCTTTGATTACCTTAAGCCCAGCGTCAATTACGGCATCGCCGGTTGTTTCTATTGTACTGTGTTTTGGGTTAAGCTGCATGCCAATTTGGGGCTTTTCATCAGATGACGCAATCTGTGCAGCGGGAATTTTGACTTGTGGCATGGCCCCGATAGGGTTTTTGTTACCTTGAATTAGGTTGGTCAAGCGAGTTTCCGACTGTTGGGATTGGTTTTTTAGTTCGCCAATTGCCCCCGTTATTGCTACCGTGTTTTCTTGCATTATTTTGCCTAACTCGCTCATTTGCTTTATTAAAAGACTCATGGGATCTACCGGTTCCTTTTGTTTCTTTGAGGGTGTCGATGGGAGATTGGCAGTATATTCCATCGAAATTGACCCCTTTCCTTGCAATTCATTAAGTTTGGTTTGAAGTGCCGGGAATTCATGAAAGTCATCAATTTTCACAGACCCCTTTTTTGATCTGATTGCTACAATCGTTTCGGCAAACTTTGTCCCAATACCAGGAAGGGTCACGAGTTGTTTTACGGACGTTTCATTTTTATGTTAATAGCCATGGTGGGTATATCAGTTACTTAAATAATAATTGAATGATACAAATTACAGAGAGTTTGAAATCTGCTATAAATGTATAATATAGACGGTTAAATACCGTATCACTCGCTTGTTACTGCCAGCGCTACTGTCGGGAGTGATGCACGACAGTTTGACCTGACTAGCAGTAAAATATTTTGATCGTAAAAGACACACATTTACAGTAAAACGCAAAGCTCTTTTATTTTAAGAACGCATGCCGAAGCTCACATAGGTTTACAGCAGATTTCAGTCTTATACAATATAAAACAACTAGGGTGACCACCAAAGCTAACAAGAAGCATACAGACCTAGCTACAAATATATCGACGAAATTGCAAATTCAACAAACGCCGGATTTGCTAAGATATGATGATAATTGTTGAAAGTAAACATTAAACGTAATATACAAAAAATGTCTACAAAAGGCGGGGAGCTCACACGTTGAAATTTCCACCGTGTGGTAAGCCAAACATTGAATTTGTCCTCGTCAAATCTGAACAAGGAGTATTTCGTAATTTTGTATTTTTATTTATTTTAATTGCACGCAACAATTAATCCTCGTCGCCAATGTTGTATCTACTATAGTTACCAATGCAGACACTGAGACAGTGTCTGAGCCGCACCTCGGTGGCCTGGAGAGTGGACAGAGACAACCGTTCACACAGGTTCAGGTTCCAGATACGACTGGCGTGACCGTGTGATGGCCAGCATCGCGCAGATGTGCGCCCCGGTCACGCATGACTGGTTTATTGTTACATAACATTTCACTACACCTGCACCAAAAAATCAGAGCACATTACACCCATCCTATTCGCTCTCTTCATTGGCTTCCAACTCACACCAACGTATCTGTTCAAAGTTCTGCTTCTTGTGTATAAAGTCTTTCATAATTATAAATTTAAGTCTCCAAGATCTCTTAGCCCTTCGATCATATTCACTATCATCAGCTACCCGACGCCTTCGCATAATGTCTTCCACCACTCATTTCCAGCTTTCCCATTAATACATTAAGTTGTGCCCCGAATATTAAGCAGTCAATATTTCTTTTATATACCGAAGAAAGGACATCAGTTCGCGCCGTGACACGAACGTATACAACACGTACAGAAGTACACAAGCGACCTATGAAATACAGCAGTGTGTTGCGACTGGCGGGCACATGACTATGCCCATGACTATGACACGATATGGCGATCGTGCCTTTTCGGTCATAGCGCCAACACTTTGGAACAAACTACCCACCCACATTCAAGCGGCACCTTCATTGGATACTTTCAAATCATTACTTAAACCCATCTGTTTTGTCAATCTGATTAGTCTGGTTTTAGCGCTTAGAAACATACGTAAATGTTGTAGTTATTTTTTTAATTTATTTATTATTATTTAACCCATTAATACATTAAGTTGTGGAGTTCCTTGGCACAAAGGTGACGGTAAGCTTATTGAACAAGTTTCAAAGTTTAAGAAATAAATAGTTATGTTGGCCTGCAAAGAACATTAGGCTACTTGCAACTATAACCCCCAAAAAATATTTATATAATATAAAAAAGCTGTGTAAATTCCGTAATGCACGCAAAAACTCAACTGAAAAACTAGTTCACTGGCAATTTTGGGCGGAATTGGTGGGAAGTTAACTAAATTATGTGTCCAGAAAATAATGCCATAAGCAGTTCACGTGTTGAAAGGCAGTGACAAAGTCCCCCTGACCTTCGGGACAGGTTTTGCCTCGATTTTCACTATTTAGGTACGCGCACTCATCCCCGATCCGAGTAGAAATTATTATAGAAATATTGACTGCTATGAGGGGCACAGTTAAAATTATAGGCCCAAGGTGATGTCAAAACCATGACTATGCCCGAAGCGAAGCTGAGGGCATAGTCATGGTTTTGACATCACCGAGGGCCTACAATTTTAACTGTGCCCCGAATATTAAGCAGTCAATATTTCTTTTATATACCGAAGAAAGGACATCAGTTCGCGCCGTGACACGAACGTATACAACGCGTACAGAAGTACACAAGCGACCTATGAAATACAGCAGTGTGTTGCGACTGGCGGGCACAGTCGATTGCTGTGCCCCGGGCACAGTTAATTATGACGTCATCTTGATAGAAAAAGGGGGCCCAGCTATTTCAATGACTCCACTTTTAACCAATCAGATTAGAGGATTCTATATATGAGGTATATAATATAGAAATATTGACTGCTATGAGGGGCACAGTTAAAATTATAGGCCCAAGGTGATGTCAAAACCATGACTATGCCCGAAGCGAAGCTCAGGGCATAGTCATGGTTTTGACATCACCGAGGGCCTACAATTTTAACTGTGCCCCGAATATTAAGCAGTCAATATTTCTTTTATATACCGAAGAAAGGACATCAGTTCGCGCCGTGACACGAACGTATACAACACGTACAGAAGTACACAAGCGACCTATGAAATACAGCAGTGTGTTGCGACTGGCGGGCACAGTCGATTGCTGTGCCCCGGGCACAGTTAATTATGACGTCATCTTGATAGAAAAGGGGGGCCCAGCTATTTCAATGACTCCACTTTTAACCAATCAGATTAGAGGATTCTATATATGAGGTATATAAATCATTATATTATTTGCAAATAAAGCAGCCAAAGTTCCAGTTCCAAAATGGGCCATTTTAAGATGGGCTTCTGTTTCCCGCTAACGTCGTATCTTCAAAATTACCATTTTAATGAAAACTTTTGTGATATGCATGGTTAGTTTCACTGAATATGTTTTTCAAATAAATAAACCAACTACAAATTCTAAGATGACTGACGTTTTCCGCCAAAATCTAATTTGGGCTCCCTTAATGAGAATCTGTGCATTAGGGGGGGGGGCCTAATGTTTGAGGTCTAGATTAGAAGCAAACGATATGGGAATATCACGTCATTTACATGCTTTTCTGATGTTAAAAAGTAAGAATTGAAAGTTTGCATGGTGGGAGTAGGCCTACAATTTTTTAAGCAGTAGTGGTTCTGATAAGAACCGGCGGTGAGACAACTCGACGTTTCGATCAGTAGGATGCGCAAAAGAGATTACTGGGAGGCTACTTGGGCTTAGCTCAATGTTGCGTGTGTAGGGCCTACAGGCTGGAACTGCTGAAACTTAACTGAAACATACTGAGTGGGTAGGAAGTGTTTCTCACTGATTTTCGGCAGCAAGCGGGAGAAAAATGTATATAGCCAAAAACGTGCAACTGAAAAAATAAACGGCGTCGTAACATCAAGCTGAAATAGCGTTTACATGCAGCTAGCTGGGGTCTGTTACGTTCACATGAGAAAAAAAACACGCGACTTTTTATGTCTTTCTCGGTGGCTAAAGTATCAAATTTCACTGCTAAGTTTAGTTATAGCAGCAGAAATTTTCGCTGCTAACTTTTGGACTTAGCAGCGAAGTAAGCTAACTTTCGCGTTCACACGGTCAACCATTTTTGCTGTTAGCTAACAGCAAAGTCGCGTGAGCCCGTTGATGTTACAGAAAATTTATTTATAGGCACACGGGAGATTGATTTTTCACCAACCCCATATAATTTATAATCCTGGGCGTGCCGTTGTTGTGCCCCCGGTTTAAACTTTAATCCCCAGCGTCTTTGGCGAAGTGATGAGAATCAGGTGGCAGGAACAGATTCCCGACACAGAGGCTCTCTCCTGCGCCAGCAGCGTGCCCAGCTAGCACACAGACACTCGTTGATGCTCAGGCAAGATGGACTGGACACGTTCAAATTCTGTGCATGAATGACAGCGCCTCCAAAGGTGCTTTTGTGCAAGGAATTGGCAGAAGGCAAGAACCAACCAGGACGACCCAAAGACAGCATAATAAGGTCACCCTGGAGAGCTTTGAAATCCCTGTGGAAACCTGGAAAACCTAAACCTTACCTTAAACCGATCTTCATGTCGCAGTCTGACAAGAAGAGGGGCCAATTTAGCTGAACAGTGTCGCAGAGTAGTGTGCAAACTTCTAAACTACTCAAAGAACGAAAACGGCAACAATTAATTAGTGATCTTTGCTGAAATATATTTAAAATGTTTTTCAATCAGGAAGGAAATTGAGTTCACATGAGATTAAACAGATTTTAATTGTGTAAAAAACCAAGCATTATGAATACCCTTCTCCAGTGCTTTTCAGAAGGATACGCGAAAAGCCCTGTCGTCATCACTCATGTTACATCATTTATGTAGTTTCGTTTTGTATAGCCGTTTTATTGCAGCATGGAGGTATCAAAGCAAACTCCCACAGTAGTCCCAAGGTATGTGTCATTTTGATGCACGCCGTTAACGGCAGAAGTGTTTGAAACCGCCTGTAGAACGATGTATTTTAAAAGTAGAATACACAAAATGTGCCTCGAAATTGTGTGGTTTTCCTTTCACTTCGTGAACTAACACGGACCGCCATTTTGAAGAGCAAAATTATTGACTCCACAAAATGGCGGACAGTGTTAGTTCACGAAGTAAAAGAAAAACCACACAATTTTGAGGCATATTTGTGTGGATGATTAAATTATACTTTTAAAACATCGTTCTAACCATATGGTAACAAACGGTTTCAAACTCTTTTCATAGCCCAAATCGCCCAATCCGAGGCAACGTGTCCCTTTAAGATCACCTTTATTAAAGCAAAAGTGGAAATTATATTTCAGGATTATCACTCCAGTGATAATAATGTAAGAAAATATTATAGGCCTAACATCCCAAAAAGGGGACTGTAAATTTTTAACTTTAAACATTGCAATCATCACATTTAAATCTACCTGAACCTAAAACACGCACATTAGCACGACGGTCATCCAGACCAGATTCTTATCTTAGTTAACTAGTGACAACTTTATTTTGGCGGGAAAACGGCGACCTTCTTGGAAAATGACGGCCATCTTGGAACTTTTCTAGGTCGAATGTATTTGGAAATTATGCAGTGATCATATCCATGCAACTATGTAGTGATAAAGATATGATTTCAAGGGGTGGCATATACATAATATGTAGTGAAAATAGATCGATGCAAAAGCAGCATTTTTTTTTTATTAATGCATATTTCCCCAAGTTTCTTTCTTCTACCCTTGATTGTTCACCCCATTGGACAAAACATAATGCCCAACCACTGTTGCCATGCACACAATAGTCAGTTGATATTTGAACTAACTTTTTTACCAACAAGATTTGCAGTGCACAGTGGGATTCCGCCTTTTTCAAGCCTTGCCCAACATCCAAAAAGTCATGGGGGAGGAGATTTGTTGCAACTCTCTTTCAAGAAACCTGTAAACATGTGTATACGGGTGGAGTGTGTCGGAGTACATGTACATGGATTCGTATTCACTCACAGTTCTCTCTCCTATACATCGGGGTAGGCGGGGTGGGAGATTGACTTTGGGAGGGGCGCGGGTGAAGGGTGGAGGGGGGGAGGAGAACACTCTAGCTTATTTGAACGAGCTGATCTTTATATTACTTTCAAATGAGCCTATCGGGTGTGCGCAAAAATATGTTACATAATCTGCTGGTTTATTTAATTCAATCTGAAAAGTATTTATATCATTTATCACTTAATCTAACAACTTATTTAAATTCAAATGGTCTTGAACCAAATCTGCATAATTATATCAAGAAAGTCTGTAAACATGTTTGCGTTTAAATGTTTGTATAATTTGCCTTTGTATATATGGTTTGTACATCTTTGCTTTGTAAACTGTTTGTACAGCTATGAATTTAAAATGATAAATCATGTTTAATTTCGTAAGAAACAAAGGCTTGCAACAAATAAATGGCCAATACATTTTAAAAACAGTTTTCATAAACCAAGAACCATTGTATTACAAACTACTCTTAAAGTTTCTACTTTATTAACTCAAATAAGAAAGCAATTCCACAAAAAATCGTTTTTGATACCCAGATAATTAGATGCCAAATGCCTTTGTAGAGTTTACATCTTGAAAGACATTAACGACCGTTTTAAAAGAAAAGACGGGTCAGCGAGAACCACAACCAATACCTGTCGTAAATATTTAAACTACAGTTTACAACAATAAAATCAGGCTTCCAGATTTCATTTTTATAAACAGAATGATGAATTGAGTAGAACAATCTCAGTGGCCGTTTTTCAAGTCAGTTTTATACAAAACGGCTTTCTATGACCGTGTTGCAAGTTGTTACCACGTAGCCTTATGATTAAATCAGAGGTGATAAAAGTATTAAGGAGACCTTGTCATTAACACACTATTGCTTTGATACGGATGTTTTAATAGGAATTATAATATTTATAGGAATGTACTATTTAGTCTTTTTGTTTTAATAAAGTTAGATTTGGACCAACATTGCCTTGACATACAGCTTTTAAAATTAAGTAGCAGGAATAATCGGAAAATGTCCCAAAATGTACATCCTCATAGTCTAAGATTTACAATTGGCTACTGATCCTGGTGACAATGTTCATCACTTGTTATGAATAATGTTTTAAGCCACATTGGGCAAATAACAAAGTGCAATTTTTTCTTCTTTTCACCTGATCATAAACAAATCAAATATATAGCAGATGTTTTCTATTTTTGTTTCAAAAAATAGTCCCCATTGTTGATACACTTTGAATCACTTTTAAAGGGTGTGTACAAAATTGGATTTGCACATAACTTACGTGGTCATGGTGGAAAACTTCCCTTGAAACAGTTTTGCTTGAAATGCTATAACCTTTAGGAAATTAGTAAAACAATTAGTCTTTATCACTGGTGATAAAATCCGATGTTTGAAAACAGTGAAAACATTGCTGAAACTTTCACAGGTTTGTTATTTCATGTATATGTTGGGTCACATCAAGTGAGGATACTGGACTTCGACAATATTACCAATGTCGTACCCTTTAATCTCAACTTTGATCTTGAAAATCCAGCCATCATGAATCCAATAAAGGGACATATTTCACTATCTTCTCCGGTTTCAAACTCATAAACTAACATTGGAATATCCTCCACTATTTGGTGATTTAAAATACAAAGTTTTGTTTTATTACCCTCTTTATCAGTTTTCTTACCCTACTTCTAACTACTCACGCTTTCGAATACTCTTTAGTAAAAGAAAATCTCATAGAATAATTCTAAATTAAAAACTGGAGTCAAATAATGGGAAATTGCTGGAAGAGAAGAGGCCTATAGACGATGTGACCTCTGTTTACATTCAAATCGCCCTCTGTTGACAAGTCTGTTGTCCAAGTCATGTTCCGCCGGGCAAAAAGACGCGTAGTCATGGTAATATTGCGTGTACTTTCTAGCTGCCTGTCAAGTACACAAAGGTTTTGCCCGGCGACATGCGCGCGCATCATGTTATGATTTTCAAATGACGTCAGAGGTCACATCGTCTATACTGTTTCATTTAATTTCTTATTTTGTTACATATCGAAAGTTTTATGAAAGTTATACCACCAGTGATGTGAAATTCGGGACAAGAAATCTTTATTGTTATATGCTCAAGAAAAACACAAATGTTGCAACAGTTTTAAACTTGAAGCTTTTTTCACGTCAGTTAAACGCTCGTCTCTTCTGATTCAGATTTAGAAGAACTTGGTTGAATGGCAATATTCTCCGTACTGTCCTTAGGCGCCACCAAATCAAGCAATGCCTCCTCGTCTTCTGACATAACAGGAATCGGGTCTACTGATTGAACTGCTCCACTCGAAGTGTTCTCTAGTTCCAGTTTAACTTCCAGTTTGTCGGGTTTGTCGGGACACAAGGTGTCATTATCAACCGACATAACTGTGGACTGATGTGTAATCTCATCCCAAAGTGGCTTGTCTGAAATGTGTAAAACCAAAGATGCATGATAACTTAGTTATTAATTATCTATTTTGTTTAACCATATTTGACACTATACTCATGGATCCTCGGTCATGCTTTGAAAATGCACCACCGAATTTGAAAGCAAATCGTACTCGTCTGAATAATTGTTAGCAGTGAGTACTGCAGAAAATCTAAGTGATGCAGTATTTACATTGGATGAGTCTTAATCTTAAAGTACCATGTGAACAACATTAAAGTGATTGTCAAAGACCAATAGGCATGATATCCGCACTTTTTGTGATCCATCAAACATGAAATAACAAATTTTTGAAAATACAAGCTCAATCAGTCTTCAAAGTCACGAGAAAATAGTAAAAGATAACAATATTTTTGTGTTATAGAGTTTTGTTCTCGCAGGGATAGATCAGAAGTATTTTTAAAAATGATTTTGGGTTGAACAAAGACAAATTGACTAGGGCGGGATTTGAACCAACGACCTCCGGTTTTAACGTGCCGGAGTTCTACCAACTGAGCTATCTAGCCCTATGTTGGAGGTCTCCCAATTTTGTCAATATCTTTGTTCGGGGGGTGCCAGTCAGAAGCCATTCGACCGTAAACTGCCGTGTAGCCAGGGATCACACCCAAGTATACGATACAACCTGGGAAGCGGCAGCCAGGGGATGCGACTTTTTATATCAGATATCAAATAATAAACCACAAGGGAAACTTGTGTCAGTTTCCCTTGTGGTTTATTATTAAGTATTTTTTTAGTAATTGTTCTCTAAAAACTATGTTTTTTTGTTTTGAAAGCATCACTTGTCAAAATTCGTTCAGGGAAAAAAATTGATCCATGTAACTTTGAATTAATTGAGCTAAAAACTTTCCCATACATTATGAGTGAAGGGCCTACAAGAGAAAACGTACAGGGGCACATCATTAGACCACTGCGATAAGATAAGATCATTACACACGAGAGATAAACAAATTATATCATTAATGAAAACATGGTTGTTAAAAATAATAATAAAAACACTTAAACAAACAAACAAACAAACAAACAAACAAACAAACAAACAACCCAACAAACACACCCAACAAACACAACAAACAAACAAACAAACACACCAACAAACAAACAACCAAACAACCCAACAAACAAACAAACAAACAACCCAACAACCCAACAAACAACCCAACAAACAAACAGACAGACAGACAGACAGACAGACAGACAGACAGACAGACAGACAAACAAACAGACAGGCAAACAAACAACACAAACAACACAAACAAGCACCCCCCACAAACCCACACATGTGTATACGCCTGCAATCGTGGACCTCCTATTGTCCCTCCGATCTTTTGTTTGTACTAACTTTTTGGCAACAGCTCCCATTGGTTTTGTACACATTTTCCAACTAGGGACCTTTACCGAATCGGGGACCCTATTGTCCTCTTTTGTTATAGGTCCCCGGTTTGAATGTGTATACAAACTCACACAAACCAAACTATTTGTTTTAACAGATGCTTTCAAAATCATCAGAAAACTTCAAACTTACGACCAAATAGGGCCTTAACACACGATAAACAAATATAAAGAGTAAATTTTATGTTTTAAAGTGATTTCGTTCAAGTTGATCTTTTAAAATAAGTTATTCGTCACATATATATTTCCATACATTACCAAAAGTATATTGGATTATCTTAGGATCAGTATTTGGAGTAGTAAAGTATTTCAAAACAAAATGTCGTCCCTTTTTGGTGGCGCATCTGCCCCGGCAATCTGTTCGAAAGTCACATACAAAGCCCGCCCTAAGAGACTCATTGGAAAACGGCTGGATTTTTAAAATAAATTCTAAGGCCACTGAAATAAAGTAAGAATTTAATGAATTGCCTAACCAGCCGATTAAACAGCAATCCTAACACATTTATCCAGAAGAGCCATTGAATTACCTTGACCTGCACATGAGATGGGCAGTAGCTTGTGTTTTTGGTCCTACAAACGGCTTACTAATGTGTGCCAGTACTTATCAACGATGTTTAAAATTCAGGAGTAGGCCTATTTATTAGTGTTAGTTTACGTTGAAAATGTTCCACTTAAATGCATCGTGCATTCATGAACCAATGACTAGTTTTGACGTTCATTGACGAAAAGTTGACATTTTAAGCTACCACCAAATTTTGGTGTTGGGTCTAAATGGAAGCTCATGTGCGCTTGAAAGAGATCGCAAATACCAGCGCGCAAACTTCACAGCTCCATTGTGGAAAGTACCAAGGTGCAAATTTATAACCTCACAAACTTGATAACGTTTCTCCAGGACCCCCCCCCCCCCCCCCCGCAAGAAGTGTTGGTAATTATCTTTACATATATTATGGACTTTAATTTTATGCTCTCAACGATATCCAACACCTTAAATAAGGTTACTGAAAAAAATAAGCCTAAGGGGCTTTAACATTCAGTCAAAAAGTGTGTTTTCCAGACAGGAACTCGGCTGATGGGGCATTTGTTGACGGCTCATGGGGCTTGCAGCTGCTATGACGGGTGGTACGTTTGGTACTGCACACTGAGTGAGTCAAGTTTGTACAAAGCCGGAGTTTATTTTGTGTACAGCGCGCGAAAATAATGGTGTAACTTGTCTTTAGCAATGAGAACATAAAATAATGCGGAGATGGCTAAAGAAAAACATGTTCGCAAACAGTTAGAAAATCAATGGCGTTCTACAAAACTTGTGATTCACCGTGACCTCTTTACTTCACAGCGTCAAGTTGTGCAAGCCTGTCTCCGATCTGCCCAACTGACACATTACTCTGGCCGTGTTGAGGATAATTGTCAAGGTGATTCACGAAAACTGTTTCAGCTCACTGATGAACTCTTGAACAGACAGCAGGACTCGACTCTACCAGAACATTTGAGTTTCCAACAACTTGTGAATGATTTCAGCCACTTCTACAAGGACAAGGTGGATGAGCTTAGGCTCCTCAAGCTTGGAAGCTACCCAGGCTATATCTTAGCTATCCTACGTCAGCTGCTGATAACACTGCTCTTCTTGATTCTCTCCGACCAGTAACGATTGACAATGTCAAATCTATCATCCTCAAGTCACCAACCAAGTCTTGCGAGTTGGATCCAATACCAGGCGCGGATCCAGGGGGGGAGGGGGGGGGGGGGCAGGGGGCACGTGCCCCCCGGGTAAAATTTGAAGAAAAAACCCCCCCAAAAACAAAAACGGCCCCTGGACCCCACCCATTTTTGTTTTACCCTCTAATACAAAATCCTTGTTGCGCCGTTTTGCCCCCCGGTTTAAAAAATCCTGGATCCGCCCCTGAATACCAACACATCTTTTGAAGAAGTGCCTGCCGGCTGCTGTTCCTGCCATCACCAACATCATCAATACCACGTTTCAAACTGGTCTTGTGCCTGATGCCTTGAAAGTCGCGCATGTACGTCCAATCTTGAAGAAGCCAGGCTTGGATCGCAACACTCTGCAGAATTACAGACCCATTTCAAACCTCCCTTATGTCTCAAAAACAATGGAGCGTGCTGCTTTCAGCCAGCTTACAGAGCATTTGATTGATAATCGGATACTTGATTGTCACCAATCAGCATACAGATCCCACCATCGTCGAGACAGTCCTCGTGAGTTTGACGGATCACATACTGCGTCAGATGGCTGATGGTAAGCTAACTGCCTTGGTACTACTTGACATGTCCTCAGCGTTTGACACTGTGCGTCATTCTACATTGATTGATCAACTAAAAACATTCGGAGTCAGATCATTGGCCCTCGACTGGTTCAGCTCCTACCTCAGTGGTCGCTCCCAGCGCATCTCCATCAATGGCGTCAAGTCTGATTCACTCATGGAGTCCCTCAAGGCTCTGTGGGTGGACCTCTTCTGTTCTCGGTCTACACTCAGCCACTGGATAATCTCATCGACAGTCACAATGTCGGACATCATTTCTATGCGGATGATACACAACTTTTTCTCTCCTTTCATCCTTCCGAAAATAATCTAATCTCAGTTGTCAAACGCTTGGAAGAGTGTATCGCAGATGTGCAGAGCTGGATGAAAGAGAATAACCTCAAACTGAACGGAAGTAAATCTGAGTTCATATTACTAGGCTCAAAGGTGATGCTGCAAAAGATCCCACAATATCCTCTCGCAGTCTGCGAGTCCAATGTCAATCCAAAGGAGAAAAATGTCGTAATCTAGGCGTGATCATCGATTCGAATATGACACTCAATGACCACATTATCTTCTGTGTCCAAGTCCATCAGATTCCAGCTCCGAAACCTCTCACACATTCGCAAGTTTTTGACCCGCAAAGCAACTGAATGCATAGTCCACTCATAGTCCAGTCTTATCTCATCCCGTCTGGATTTCTGTAACTCTCTTTTCATGAATCTTCCGGACTATCAACTGAGTCGCCTTCAACGTCTTAAAAACTCAGCAGCCAGGCTGGTTACACTGACAAAACCTACATCACACATCTATCTGTCCTCCGTTCACTGCACTGGCTTCCTGTTCGTCAGCGCATTCTCTTCAAGACTCTCCTCTTCATGGCACTTCACCTTCATACATCCAAGAACTAATTCATCCGTACCAACCTAAACGACAGCTTCGCTCCACCAACACCGGGCTCTTTCCTATTCCACGAACACAACGTTCATGATGGGGACACTGATCATTTTCTGTTTCAGGGCCACACCTTTGGAACTCGCTCCCTCCTAGCCTTCGGCAGGAAAGCTCCCTCACCAACTTCAAATCACAACTAAAAACTTTTCTTTTCGTCGACGCTTAACTCTGTTTGGATAACTCTAATTTGCATCGTTTTGTTTTATGCCAAGACTGTACTGTAGTTACAGCATAATTTTTCTCATAACCTGCGCCAGGAGTGTCAAGTTGACAGATATGGCGCGTAGAGACATCAAAGTCATGTCCTCTTAACCCCCCCCCCCCCCCCCCCCCCAAGAAAAATGATCCTATGACATGTCCTGTTACCCTTAACCCCCCACCCCCCTCCCAGATCCTATGACATGTGGCCATTATTATTATTATTAATAGGCCTAGATTGTTAAATTTTGGCCAATGTGAAGTTTTGCGGTTAGTCATTCATTTCATTTAGGCCTATTATTTCACAGGGTAAGGAAAAACAGATACAAAAATATGCAAATAATAAACCACAAGGGAAACTGACTGGGTAAAGTTTTAAATAATTTTGGGTTGAACAAAAAACCCAATTATGCCTATAAGCAGACGTCATTTAAAATACAACTACGTTTAAATGTTACATTACAAAGATTACACAAGCGTACAAAGTAAAACATGTTGACTACCCCCTTGTAGGATAACCAAAATGCGAACTGAATCACTATCGAGTGGATCTCCCTAAAGTACTGCCAGCAAACTAAACAAAAAACAACCCCAAAACTACAAAGATATTATGAAAATATAAAAAAAAAATATATATATAATGTTTAATAAAAAATATAAAAATAAACTTACTACGGAAGCCGGATAGTGCCAGAAGATAAGAAGTGAAATATTTTTTTCATGAGCGCGAGAATATTTTTTGTACCATTTATCTGGCGGCCGCCACTTAATTAAGTGACGGTCGCCATTTATTATCCGTCGGCCGCCACTTAATTATCTGTACCACACGTTCTTTATTTTGCGGATTTTAAAAGGACAGGTCATAGGATTCAGGGGGGAGGGTAAGAGGACATCATATAGGATTCAGGGAGGTAAAGGGGGGGGGGGGGGGGGGGGGTAAGAGGACAGGTCATAGGATCATTGGGGTAATTGGACATGAGGATCATGGGGCGGATGGGGGGGGGGGGGGGTAAGAGGACTGCAGGTCATAGGATCGTGGGGGTGGGGGTTAGATGACAGGTCATAGGATCCAGGGGGGTCGAGAGGACAGGTCATAGAATCATGGGGGGGGGGGGGGGGTAAGAGGACAGGTCATAGAATCCAGATGGGTTAGAGAACATGTCATATAATCCAGAGGGGTAAGAGGACATGTCAAGATGGCAGATAAATGAAATAAAGTTTGATGAGATGTTTGGTGTAAGTGGATTGACAAATTACGTTACACTATATGGAAGGGTAACATGAAAGGGGGTGATCCCTAGAGACATCAAAGTCATGTCCTCTTAACGCCCCCCCCCCCCCAAGAAAAATGATCCTATGACATGTCCTGTTACCCTTAACCCCCCTCCCAGATCCTATGACATGTCCTCTTAACCCCCATGATCATATGACGTGTCCTCTTACCCCCCATGATCATGACCTGTCCTCTTACCCCTATGATCATATGACCTGTCCTCTTACCTCCCTGGATCATTTGACCTGTTCTCTTACCCCCCATGATCCTATGACCTGTCCTCTGACCACCCCCCCCCCCTTGATCCTATGACCTGATTTCTTACACCCCACCCCCATGATCCTATGACATGTCCTCTTACCCCCCCCCCCCCCCCCCCCCCTTGGAACCTATGACCTTTCCTCTTTACTCCCCTGGATCCTATGACCTGTCCTCTTAAAATCCGCGAAGTAAAGAAAGTGTGGTACAGATAATTAAGTGGCGGCCGCCAGATAATTAAGTGGCGGCCGCCGGATAATAAGTGGCGGCCGCCAGATAATATGTGGCGGCCGCCAGATAAATGGTACACAAAAATATTCTCGCGCTCATGAAAACAATATTTCACTTCTTATCTCGTGGCACTATCCAGTATCCGGCTTCCGTACTATCCGGCTTCCGTAACTATTAATTACTTTGTAAATTTTCGATCAATATTAAATTTGTCAAAAGCGCATAGGCCTGCCATTTGTTTTCTTATAAATTATTTTAATGACAAAAGAAAGGTATTTTAGTATCAAATTTGCAAACTAACTTTTTCATATTGTTGGACCATGGAGGTCCGTCTCTTCCATGGTGGTTTGACCTTATTCCTCCATGGTTTGACTGACAAAAAAATAACGTGCTTGCACTTGTTAGCAATTTGCGCGCGCAATATATAAGTTTGCGCGCAATAATGCATAAAATAATGACGTCAATCGCATGTAGTAAATTTGTCGCCAGTCTTCTACATGGGGCGCTCGATCGCTCTGATCTGCGGCACTTTGGTGGCACAACTAACACGAAATCTACGAATAAGACATATCAATGTCAATACTTAGAAAGGCTAATGTAATCTCATTGTAGAAAATGTCAAACTTTTCAGAGAAAGTTGATCGAAAAACCGCAACCTACAGTAAGATTTTGCTGACACTCGTTCCCCACTTTTTGCAAATTCAATGCAATTCAACACTAACTACATGTAACGTTAGACCTACCACCACCACCACAACTGGACTGTTAGAGAAATGTTCAAAACGTGTAAGGAAACGACAAAGGAGTGGCCGAATCGGAAAGAAACAGCTCTTCTCGTCTTGCTGTATGTCACTTACAAACATCCCATTCGATACGAAGGGTAAGACAGGAAAATGAGATTGAAGTTAACCCAGCAGTCACAACAGCATGGAGGAATAACAACACCTGGGGCGCTGGGGCGCTGTACTCCCTTTTTCGAAATGTTATCTTCGGTTCGGTGGAAGCTAGTGTAGTAGTAGTACTATAGCTGTACTACACTAGGTAGAAGTACTAGTAGGCCTACTACTATTCTAGTAGTAGTAGTAGAAGTACGACCGAAGATTTCAAAATTGACAAAATATGTGGAGTACAGTGCCTCAGTCAGTAATTACTGCTCTTGCTTGGTCTAAGATTGGACTAGGATTGTTGGACACAGGCTCGGCCACTGGCCTAGCCCTTTGCTTTGATGTAATTTTTAACAATTAACAACATTATAATATTTAACAATAACACTAAACATTAACAGGAGACTAGACCCAGTATTAAACTAGGGTGCTCTGTACTCCTTTAGTTTAAACAAATATTTTGACATCTTCGGTAGAAGTACAACAACCAAAGATGTCAAAATTGTTTTAAACATGTTAAAAGGATGGATGTCAGACAACTCGACAGTTCGACAACTCGACAATCTGACAACTCGATGGGTCAGACAACTCGTCCGGTCGGACAACTCGACAGCTTTACAACTCACCAGTGACGACGGAGTGCCAAGACAAGTCGACGGGTGAAGTCGACAGGTGAATTGGGGTGCGTTTTCGCGGTCGTAACCAATAACTGTTTCGGTTCAACTTGACATTGGTTAATCACTGGCCATTGACAGAAACAGTTATTGGTTACGTCCGCCAAAACGGAACGCACCGCAGATCTCCATTACTGACAAAGTGACATACTGACAATGTTTACACAAAATATTTGCTATCAAATAATAAACTACAAGGGAAACTGACTGGGTAAATTTTAAATGATTTTTGGTTGAACAAGGAAACAGTCAATGGACTAGAGCGGGATTTGAACCAACGACCTCCGGATTGACGTGCCGGCGCTCTACCAACTGAGATATCTAGCCCTATGATGGCGGTCTCCCTATTTTGTCAATATCTGGCACCCACCGAACAAAGATATTGACAAAATAGGGAGACCGCCAACATAGGGCTAGATAGCTCAGTTGGTAGAGCGCCGGCACGTCAATCCGGAGGTCGTTGGTTCAAATCCCGCTCTAGTCAATAGTTTCCTTGTTCAACCAAACCAACTTTAAACAAGTATTCGATCCGTTCGTGGCCTTTCCTTTTATGAATGACAGGAATATCCCGAAGATTTATTTATATTTTCTTTATTCACTTCTTCACTGGCACAACACTACAAAAAGATAATTACTGGGCAATAAAGAGCTAAATATATTTAAATTTGAAATACACATTCTTTAAACAGACGTCCATATTAAATTCAATTAGTCTGCCGTCGATTGGAATTGCACAAAAAATATTATTCGAGTCATGCTTTGCCAAATCTCCGGGAAACATAATATCCTGCCTCTGACCCGCCGCCAGTGAAAGAAGTCCCCTTTCAACGTTCTCATGTTGTCATTATTTTCCCTTTTTTATATAGTCCTTTGCAATATTATAAGCTGCCGTAAAGGCAAAAACAGAGCCAGAACAAATACACCGTGTCCCACCCCCGCACCCGGGGGGCGCCTGTGCCCTGTCACAGTACGTTCGTCCACCATGCCATGCAGTCAGCTGCAGCACGCCCTTCGGTGTCACACAAATCCTGCTTCTGCCACAAGGATTTGAACTCTATCCGTCGAGTTGTCTGACAGTTTTATGAACCAGCTGTCGAGTTGTCCGACCGGACGAGTTGTCGAACTGTCGAGTTGTCTAAACACCAAAAGGATCAGTAGGCCTAGTAGACTCTACAGCGCCCCAGTTACTGGGTCTAAAGCATGACAGTTATGATGTACGTGTCCTAAACATTTTTTTTCATCATAAAGATAATAAAAAATGAGCATAACTTTCTGATTTGTTATTGATGAATTTCCCTTTCAAGTTTCAGCATGTTCAGTTCAGATGATTTGGAAACTCCAGGCCTTTCCTGTATACTGAGCTCAGTCTAACAAATAATCCTACATGACCAACTGTCTCTAGACTGTAATTAAATAATGTAAGCCATATCTCAACTTGTCCTAACTGGGTCATTCCTAGTTGCGATAATTGTAACCCTCCATCCTCCCAACGGTCGGAGACCGGAGGATTACGAGACGACAAGAACAAGATTCGACAATAAGTGAAATTTCGACCAATGTTGACAGAGTAGTCATCAGATTTGCCCAATTTTTACCACTTTAAAAAATCATGACACAAATTCTAAGAACATGGGTTTTGATCAAGTGGTTAATTTGACAACGAGGACATTACTGACAGATTTTCCCAGTCTTGTATCCAGTCTACTTGTGTGAGAAAAAAAATCAAAAATTTACTACCCTCTACTCCTTCATGTAAAATTACACGGCTTTGTTTAGATTTTATTAGGATGTTAATAAACAAATGTACCAAACTTGTTTGAGAATATTATTTCACATGGAGATGCTTCACAAAATCTTGTAATACAGAATAAATCTCAAGGGGGTTGTGTTCCTTCATACATTGTCATAAATCAAAATTATTGTGTACGTACACATACATGTACATGATAACTATTGTGTATGTACATAGTACATACATGATAATTATCATGTACGAACATCATAATTGTCGTGTACGTACATTAAAATCTGTAGTTATTTTGTACGTTGATGAGTAATTTTGTACTATACAAGATAATTATAATGTAATATTGACGTACATGATAGTTATTGTGTACGTACACAATAAGACATGTATTTATATATGTAAGAGCGGGATTTTTGTTCATGTGGCGGCACTTCACTTATGTAATGTACAAACTATGCCTGCAGGAAGTCCAGGCTCTGTCAGCTCTTTTGTAAACAAGTGATTTCACTAAACTGCATACACAACAATAACCTTAAATTAGTCATTATATTCAGTAGAGAGTCCATTTTTTTAATTTCTCACATAAGTCGACTGGATACAAACTATTATTGGGAAAAATAGTAAATCTGTCAGTAATGTCCCACGTTGTCTAAATAACCACTTGAAAAGGGCGTTTTGGGGCATTTTTACAGCCGGACCCACATTCAGACCCCTGCCAAATACCCATCAAAGGTGTGATTAGTCTATCCTTGTATCAGGTCACACATACACCTAGTTTATTACCAAATGTAATACAAAAGCAATCGGACATTTCACTCAAAAGGCACTAGGAGGTCTCAAAAATGACGAAAAATCATTCTGCGGGCTAAAATGTCAGTTTTTAAAGACCTATACCTTGATATAAAAATGTCCTATGCTACTTTTGACAGTAGATTTTAGTTGATGGGGTACCAGGTACCCTGTATATAACTTTGCAGTTACATATCTATCTCAATTTGTAGATTAGGCCACTAAAAATGCCCAAAACACAAAAAGTAAAAATGAAGGGGCGGGGCTTAAATTTTTAGGGGGTCATATCTGAGAAATGTTAAGGAGTAGGTTTCTAAAATTGGGTGTGTGTTCATGACACCCATAGGGGAATGTTTTTTTTTCAAATAACAAATCTGAGAGGGGGCCTGCCAACCCATCTGGTGAGTTGGCACGGAATTACCCAACTAGCAGTAGCAGTACATGTAGCCCAGGTTGGTCTCCTCCATTGCGTGCAACAGACACTGACGTCCTACCAGGGCTACAGTACATGTACATGTAGCGCTAGTGTACATGTAGTAGTAAACTACACTACATTACTACTAAAACTAGCAAACAATAGGCCTACTCACTAAAAAGTTAGGCCTACATGTACATGTATAAAACAAGTCAACTTGTCTAGTTCAGTAGTACGACTAATAGTACTTATTAAAGAAGTTTTTGAGCGAGAACAAAGAGGAAGTAATATTTGCACAAATTCATTTATAAGTGCTCAATGAATACATCCCATAAAAATGTTTTGTAAATAAAATAAAAAAATCATTTTGACTACAACTCAACGTTGCTTTTCGTTGAGTTTTGCAAAAAAAGCCCTGTGACGTCATAATCCTTCTCGGATAAACTTGCCTGCCGTCATGTGTGGGAGTGGTGTTTTATACCACTGCAAGGTACATGTATACACTTTGCAATGGAAAGAACACTGTTCTTAGGCAAAGTTGAAAAAAAAAAATCCTTGTAAATTCTAAAACAGGTACATTGTAAGTCTAAGAGTTGCCAGAAACACACTGATCGCTATCTTAGGCTTTACTGTCAACAGTATTGTCAAAAGGGACTTGCTTCAAATAGGTTTGGCTTCAAGTAAACTAAAAAAAAACTAGACATTAAGTGTTTGTCGACAAACACGAAGCTGTTCCGTGTTGTTTTGCTTTGATTAAGTGCTTCAAAGCTTTAAAGTTGGTCTGATTTCAAGATAGAAGACTCTTGACCTTTGACAGGCCCTTTTTCACTTAAGTGTGCCTAAAAACCTAAACCTGGTCTTCATTCTGATACTGATTCAAAAGGAGCTTTTAAACCTGAAATAAAGGTCAACATGGGGTCATGGTAACCCTTCTCTAACATTTAATGCTCAAAGGGTTTATAACTGAAAAGAAATTGAAAATCGGTTGTGTACATGTAGTTCTTGAGATATGGTTCCCGAAACAAAATCAACACAAAGCAACGTTACCTGCATTTGTGACGTCATGCGTGGGAGTTAGCTTGGCGTGAACAAATGGGACACTGTTGTTTGTGGATGGGGATTCAATAGTTTTCGAAAGAAATTTGTTAATTAAATTGTTTTTACAAAAAAAAATTTACCCAGAAGTACATGTGTGTAAACATCAACATGGGGTCACGGTTACCTAAGGCTAATCTCCAATGCCCAAGGAGTCTATAACTGAAATTTTTTTGAAAATCGGTTGTGTAGTTCTTGAGATATGGTCTCACTTACGGTTGACCCGGAAGTAAAGGTCAACGTGGGGTCACGGTAACCCAAGGCTAATCTGCAATGCCCAAGGCTAATCTGCAATGCCCAAGGAGTCTATAACTGAAAAAAGTTTGAAAATCGGTTGTGTACATGTAGCTCTTGAGATATGGTCCCACTTCCGGTTGACCTGGAAGTAAAGGTCAACATGGGCTCACGGTTACCCAAGGCTACATCTCCCATGCCCAAGGAGTCTATAACTGAAAAAAGTTTTTAAATCGGCTGTGTAATTCTTGAGATATAGTCCCACTTCCGGTTGACCCATACATGTAGATAAAGGTCAACATGGGGTCACGGTTACCCAAGGCTAATCTCCAATGCCCAAGGAGTCTACATGTATAACTAAAAAAAAAAAGAAAATCGGTTGTGTAATTCTGGCTAATTAAATATTCACCTCGCTGTTAATTGGCTAATTAATTAAGAATTTTAAAAAATTTTACATTTAGAGTTAAGTTTATCTCTAAGCTTCAATTTGATATATGATCTAACTCTATCGTATTTATGCTCTAGGATATTAGCTGTATACAACAAACGTGTACAAATGCTATGGGATTTAGGCGGAAACAAAGAATCAAAAATATTCACACCGCTGTCACGTGAATAACTAATTAAGATTGTTTGTCAATAACAGCTAAGGATTACTTCTGGGCGAACTGAGATAGGTCCCATTCTTGACAGGCTTTCATAATTCGCGAACCATATTCCAGGCTAACTGATCAATTGTAGGTGATTGAACCTAATCAAATAAGCACAGCGTTGTAGCCACGGTTTGTGTTTTGAACCACCTAAACGTTTCTAAAACGATTTTTTGTACACAAAAAGAAAATATGCCTACAAATGATGTCATGATGACGTGACGAAAAATGTTAGAACAGATTTCACATCTACAATACGAGACGATCCAATAACTGAAAAAAGTTTGAGGGTCGGGTGTATACTTTTTGAGATACATGTACATGTATGGTGCAAACAAGGTTGGCTATTAAATATTCATACAGCTCTCACGTGAATAATAAATTAAGAATTTTAATTTAATTACATCTAAAATTTAAGTCAGGGCAAGCTTTAATATGGTATATGATTTGTCTACTTTTGATTATTCTAAGAGGGACATATGGCTTCTAAAAGAGACACAGGTTACTGTAAGTCAATATGATTTTAGGGAAAGAAAGAATAATATAATAATAATAAAAAAAATAAAAAATCTCGACGAAAACAACAGCTGTTCCGACTGAAATAGTCGGAACAGCTAAAAAAAAAAGCTTTAGTGAATACAGTTCATTTTTACAGGATAGACAGCTCAGTTTTACATTCCTGAAACAGGTGGACAGGTGGCCAAATGACACACTGATCCCAAATTACAGCTAGCTGGGCTGGGACAAATCATTCCTACAGTCATCTGTGTGTGCTGCAAATGACTATTATTAAAAATATGATCGATCAAAACAACACCCCCCCCCCCCCCCCCCCCCACCACTCTCATCAAAAATCAGGGGAAATGTGCCTCTGCGGATTCTGATTTATTCCCCAAACGTCACAGAATAAATTAATGGCATATTATTCCAGCACCCAAGAAACTTTGTAAAAACAATTTAATTAACAAATTTCTTTCGAAAACTATTGAATCCCCATCCACAAACAACAGTGTCCCATTTGTTCACGCCAAGCTAACTCCCACGCATGACGTCACAAATGCAGGTAACGTTGCTTTGTGTTGATTTTGTTTCGGGAACCATAGATGCGTCCGCCAACGGCATAAGTGTTTAAACAAAAAATCTAAACCTTGAGGTTGGGGCCTTATTTTTTGATCAATAATTCCACAAAAAACGTGTAAAAGCATCAAAAATACATTTAAATGACAAACAAACACATCATAAACAAGTTTAAATAGCAATCCCGTAAAAAAAAAATCGTTCAAGTAACTGTTAAAGGTATTATACAGGATTGGTAGAGCTGACAAAATAATCACAGACAGTGTTCATGTTTTGTGTAATCAACCACATACATGAAATAACAAACCTGTGAAAATTTGAGCTCAATTGGTCATCGAGGTCACGAGAAAATAGTAAAAAGAGACCTTATGTGTTTTCTGTTTTTCAAACATCAAGTTTATTATCACGCGTGATAAAAACTATTGTTTTACTCATTTCTCAGAAACGATAGCATTTTAGGCAGAAATATTTTAAGGAACCCTTTCTACCATTACTTACTTTAAATCATGTAAGTTATGTGTGAATCTGTTAACATTTGTGTTTTTCGATCTTACCAATAGTGTACAGGGCCTTTAAAGTAGGTTGGTCCAGCTACAAACTTTGATGAGCGAATGAAAAGTTTGACTCTGTGAAAAGTATGAGGTTAGTTGCAAATCTCCCAATCGGGCCCAATTTCACAGCTCTGCTTTGATACTCTGCCTAATTCTGCGCTTGCAATCACCAAGTGTTATGTTGGCGTAACCTGACCGACCCTAAAAATACGGCCAACCCTGGATATTTTAATTTTTTTCAAGGGAAAAAATTTAATAATTAAAATTGATATAAATTAGTTATAAATACGTTTGAAACCATTTCTGACCGTTTCTCATTGTTGTATTGTCTGACGATAGCGCGCGTGGAACTTTGGAGTGCACAATGTTTTGCACAACGAACATGCAGAAAAATTGCGCAGGCCCGATATCAATGTACGTGTACATACGGAGCTGAGATAGGCCTACATGTAGATGCACCACGTCCACAATGTATTGTACTATATAGGCGCGTACCCGACTCCCAATATACTGTGCTGCGTTTCACAATGGTGAATACATGTGCTACTTTCTTGGAAGTCTGGTTCAGCGAACACGAGGCTGCTCTACAATGAAAAACATGGTAACCTTGCCTAGACTGTTGCACGGCGCAGACTGCTACATACAATATTCAAAATACTTGGCAATTTATTCCGTGTAAAAAAAATATTTTGTTACAATATTATTTTAATTAATGTTCCAGCATTTTATACCCCCAAAAATGATATACATTCTAAAAATGGTAAACTATTCTGTGACCCCGGCAGCCCGGCCCACGTGGTTACCCTCCCCTCGCATCAACATGGCGCCCGGTTTCGAAGCGTACAGTGTTTTCATCCAAGGGAAAGTGTGGATCTGCGGTCATTAAATGTAATCAAGAGTTTAAAAGTATACTATTTGTTGTGTGTAGCCTTGTTTAATTTTGTTATCGTGTATTACTACCGGCTTAAACATTTAGAAAACATGTCGTTTTCGTAGACGAAAAAAATAAAAATAAATCCCGACCTACCTACCCTATTTTTTCTTGCCCGTTCCGCCAACATAACATTTTTGTTTTTTTAGGCCTTACACAGGGCAAGCCCCTCCCCCCAAATGTAACTGAATGGTTCATTTCAATACATACATTTAGGCCCCCCAAAAATTGGTTCTGCCTCCACTTCAACCCCCTTCCAACCCCATGTCTGGTTATGCCACTGATCACAATAATGTAATAAAAACATTGAAGACCCCAGTGGATAATAATACTAAAGGGAGGGGAGTAGGAGGGTTAAATACCAGGGCCCATTTTTATAGAGCTGCTTAACGGCCGACTTTGTTCTTACTGTGCGAGTTTCCATTTCATGCTAACTGTAAGCACATGAAAAGGCATGCTAACCTTCCAGTGCTTACTGTATGAAATAAGTGATGTAACAATGCAAATTCATCGTGAACGTGCAAGCTGGCCACCTAATTTTCTTGCTAACCTGTAAAAATACACTCATGCTTTTAAATAAACTGTTAAACAGCGCTTTGAAAATTGGCCCCTGACATTGCCTGATGGCATTGCCTCCTACTCCCCTCCCTTTAGTATTATTATCCACTGGGGTATCTTTTGATTACATGTTGGTTTAATAAAACACAATTCAGATATGTAGTATGGTGCTAAGTTTTGAAAGTGTCTTTATAAGCTTTGCAACTTGCCCAAATATTTGCAAAAACTGACACAGATGGTGCTGTCATAGTCTATTGCTGGTATAAGTTATCATATTTTATATTTGCAAAGTCACCATTGGCATTTTGAAAACAAACATCATTATTCATGATTTATGTGAAGGGTGTGATTTATGTGAAGGGTAAGATTGTAAACAAATGTTCACAGATCTACACTAACTTTTTTTAGGAAGAGTTAAACAATTAGTAGTAATCTCGGTAGTCTGAAATCCATTGATTTAAATATAACAGTGAACAAAGATATTTTCTCTATTTTTCTTGCAAGGCTGATACTTCACGGGCACAATTAACTCCGTTGCCCCTGGTCATTGCATTGGTGCCCCTTGAAATGTTCCAATAGAAATTTTTAATTTTCTCATAGAGGTGCCCTTTATCAAAGAGAAAATGCCTTGGTGCCCTTGCCCTTTAAAATATGAAGCATCAGGCCTGTTCTTGCGGCTACATGTAAGATGGCCGATTGAGCTTAAACTTTTACAGGAACCATTTGTTATTTCATATTAATGTTGGGTCATGTGCAAAAACTGGTCTTTGATACCAATGTTGGCTGCGTTCTTATAAGTTATAGATCAAAGTTAGAACTAAAAAACTAGTATGGTTTCTTAAAGCATTCAATGTAATCATGTCGGCATAAATGACTCAAATGAGACTCATGAGCAAGCTACAATACACTGTAATATGTAGTTACAATAATCGTAACCCTCAATCCTTTTGATGGGAGGGTTACATGAGCTGGCTGCAATTTCAGCCCGTTGCCAGCCATTTCATTCAGCCTAGTGAAAAGATGTGTTATTATTCAAGCTTCCCCCCTGTATGCTTTTGGACATTTGACCTTTCTATTCAAATGAACAATCTCCTGAAATACGTTACACAAACCAATAATCTTAGTGTTGTTTTGTTGCTTCAAATTAAAATATCCAAATGACATTTTGTCAAACTGGTGTCACCCCCAACTGACCCTGCTTCTTGTCTAAACCATAATTTAAATTAAATCAATAACAAGTTCATACATTGTACAGTTAACACTGCATGTACATGTACAGTATCTCTTGAACCACATGTCAATAATCTCGATTGCCAATGTGACCCCCATTTGACCATCCATCTGGACTAAAAGAAGGTTCAAATACAAATCAATGATAGGCATTAATTAGTTTTTTGACCAAGTTAATGTTTATTATTTAAATGAGAAATTTGTTTTATGTGAAGATAAAATTACCAAATCAGCTGGGGGGTCATTTATGAATACAATAGACCTCTATTTTCAGTTGAACTTGTCTTCTTAAATGAAATTATAGAAACACATGTAGAACAGCCAAACTTGTTTGTTATTTAGAAAGGAAGTCTTCAATCGGTGTCTTTTGGGGAATCTATCATTAAATGCACAGGTGACCTGCTGGGGAATGTGAAGGACCAAACAGGGGGTGAAAGACGTCTTTGGAAGCGGGAGAGAAGTAGTATGTGGTGGGATGTTGTAGTCAAAGACCACTGGACAGATAACGACTGGATTGAACATTTCAGGTAAATATACTGTGCATTAATTGGTTGACCTACAGTATCATGTCTATAAGGGCATGAAATATGTGACTACAAAGTGAAATATTTGATGTCTTTCTGTCAATCGACAGTAGAGATTACTTATAAATTTATAATACAATGTATTTAATACTTGGAACATGCCTCATGTTGGAAAGAGTTTGTAAGACACAGCCTCAAGGAGGAACTAAGATTCATTGAAAAAGTTTATCTTTTGCCATGAATAATGTATTCTGTATTGTACAATAATGTGTCCAGACAGAACTAGTTTGCAATTGCATTGGTTTTTGAATTCGCTTATTTCCTTAAGTTTTTCAGTCCAAGACCTTGCTTTTTTTTTACCAGCCAGGGAAACATCTTTTGTCATAATAAACAATCATTATCTTTAAATACCGCACTGAACAAGGACAATTATTAACCAGAAATTCAGTTTTTGTGACATCACAAAAACAAGGTATTCATGATGCTGATCCATGAATTGAGTTTTATTCTGCATGACCTCATGGTTTATGTCTCATGATTCAAGATTAAAGAATTGAGACCATAATCAATTGTTGATGTCACGAGATGGCACTGTAAGCTTTTGTTACATATGTACCTTTCCTCCGATATAAATAATGGTTCTGTTTTGTTCTGTTTTGTTTATATTTTCAATTTTGTTCTGTTTATGTTTTCAAAACATAAGTTTTGAAATATTACCAACAGATGACGTCATCCCTTTCCTGTTAGGTACAGATCTGAATTTAAGGATTTTGACTATTCACTTCAACTTCCGGTTTTGACCTGAAGACAAGGACAAATTGTGGTAACATGTCTGTTTGACTTAGCGAAGTGTTTGATGAAATTTCCGAAGATGTAGGCCTATACATGTACACATACATGTAGATTGTCAAAATCCATTGTATGGTTCAGGACAGGAGTTAGTATTAAAGTTTTAATGAATGTAATTTGACACTTGATGACATCATCATGATGTCATTGTTCAGGTTCGTCTTGATGTTGGGGTTCAATTGTCTGATGCGTTTCAAGGTTCAAAATCAGTTTCAGTTTTGAGTTGTACATGTATGCTAAAGAGAAAAGTTTGAAGGAATAATAGTAATAATAACATTTATAAAGCGCTTAATACTGGCGTTTCTAAGCACATTAAGCTTTGATTACGAAGAGGTGAGTCTTTAATAGAGACTTGAATGAGTCAGTAGAGGTAGCTTGACAAATATTGAGAGGGATATTGTTCCATAGTGATGGTGCAGCTGATTAGAAAGCCCTTTGATCAACGTGGGAAATTTGCAAGTTGATATTGTGAGTTGTATGATGACCATAAATTGAAGGAATGCAGGGAACTTTTAGAGAAATTAGACTTTGGAGATATGTAGGAGCATGGCCATTAACTGTCAGGTAAGTGAGCAGAAGAATCTTGTATTTGATGCATTGAGTAATCGGGAGCCAGTGTAGTGAACGGAGAAACAGAGTGATGTGTTCTCAATGTTTGACTCGACATACCAAACGAGCTGCCGAGTTCTGAAATCTTTGAAGTGGCGTAATTTGAGAAAAGGGCAGTCCATACAGCAAGCTGTTGCAGTAGTCAAGTTGAGATGGTTCCCCAAGAAGCCTATTATTTTTAGACCCTCTACATTAAAAGGTCATTATGGCTAAAACAAAAGAAATGCCGAGCAATAACTCAAGAAGGACATGTGGATTGGTCTTGGGATCTCCCAGAAGCCTATTGTTTTTAGACCCCCTAAATTAAATGTCGATGTCATTATGGCTAAAACAAAATAAATGTTGTCCGAGCAATAACCCTACATGTAGAAGGACTTTGCATATCAACTTAAAACTTGACGTGTGGATTAATGGTCTTGGGATCCCTAAGAATCCTATTGTCTTTGGACCCCCTACGACAAATGTCAAGGTCATTATGGCTAAAATAAAAGAATGTTGTCCAAGCAATAACTCAATAATGAGATTAATCTCAGCAGGCCATTTGTGTTTGTTAAAACACCATTCTTTTTAAATTTTGTATGCATATTTAATACACCTTGTCTTTGGGCATTGTTTGCAAAATTGTTTTACATAATAATTTGCAGCCTATTGGTGGTCAAAGTTTATTATTATGCAGAAAATGTTAAGAGCAATACATGTATGTGGTTTATACAATGCCAAACAAGGGACAGGACATAATTATATCAATTTAAAATCAACTTAACATCTAGTTTTTTGTTTTGATTTTGTTTACCACAGAATGTCAAAAGCCACATTTATGTTCATCTGTGAGAAGATGCGAGATAAGATAACATACCATAACACGAACATGCGCAGAGCACTACCGGTAGAGCAAAGGATGGCCATAACTATATGGAGGCTTGCCACTAACTGTGGGTACCGTATCATAGGCGACCTTTTTGGTGTTGGACGATCCACAGTGTGTATGATCATTCAGCAGACATGCAAGGCTTTTGCCTCATCCATGCAGAAGGAATTTATGGAAGTCTTTACTCCAGACAAAGTTCAGGTACAATTACCATGTTCAGCAGTATCTTTCATTGATTTTAATCACCACTTGCCTTGGGAATAAACTTTTAACAATTACTTATTCTTTCTGAATGCAGGTGACCATTGACAGTTTTATGAACAAATATGGATTCCCACAAGTAGGTGGTTGCATTGGTACTTGTCAAATCCCAATCAAGCTCCCAGAATCAAATCACTTGTCGGAGTACATCAGTGCCAAAGGAAACCCATCAATATTTCTTCAGGTAAAACAACAATTAAAACAAATTGCATTTTTACATCCCTGTATTATTCCACTTGACGTCGGATGACAACCTTTTTCAGCAAAACTTTCCAAACCAAACAATGGTGGACATTTATGAACAGGTTTATGAACGTTTTGGAATGACTAGTCCGGCAGCAGAGTTTCACAGAGTTTTGATTACATTGGAGCTTTGCAATTTTTAATGTAGGCATGCAATGGAGAAGGCTGTTTCAGGAGTCCAGACGGCATGAGATAAAAGCATGTCAGTCTTTTTGTTGTCTGGATGTTTCCTCAATTTTATGAGGGAACTAGTGATGAAGAATGACAAGTATTGTTCATTTGAGTTTGATTTAGTAACAAACAGATTGAAAATTTGGATATGTGCTATGCATTGAGAACAAGTACATGTAAGTGAACCATGTGTGTATGTACATGTAGCTGACAATGACATAGACAACATATTAAAATTGCTTTTCACAATTTCCATTAGAATTTACTACATGTACATCTGTGAAGTTGGGGTGTTTATTGTTGTTGTTTGTCTTGTTTGTTTGCTTGTTTTGTTACAATAAGCACTTTCCAACTTTACTACATTATCAAAGTTGGCTTGACAATGTGAGTATGCATAAAAAGAAAACAGTTAACTGGTTAAAATAAACAAAACCTGTTCCTTGTGCGTGGGTGATAACCATTGCAGCATGGCAAGTGTGATTGAGAAATTTTAATGATGTATTAACCAATTTACTTGGAGATTAAAAATCCTTTTCCTGGCACGATTAATTTTTTTTCCTAAACATTAATAGTTTGTTTTGACAATGAAACTCTGCACTCATAGGAACGTGCTATTACCATTTGAGTTGGTACAGTTTGTAATGATTGTTGATTGGATTGTATTGTTTTGACACATACAGGGAATAGTTGATGAAAAGGGGCAAAGACTTGTTGAAAGCATTTTTATAACTGGCAATGGTTCTATCCAGAATACTGCACTCATAGGAACGTGCTATTACCATTTGAGTTGGTACAGTTTGTAATGATTGTTGATTGGATTGTATTGTTTTGACACAGGGAATAGTTGATGAAAAGGGGCAGTTCATGGACATGACTGCTGGGCGGTATGGATCCACCTCAGAAGTACAAGTGTTCTCCCAATCTCACTTATATGAAGCAGCAACCAAAGGAACCTTATTCCCAAATTCTGCAATAGACATTGAAGGTGTGAGTGTGCCTGCACAACTACTTGCAGGTCCAGGCTACCCATTATTGCCTAATGTCACAACAGCTTATTACACACAGGAGGGTCACCTTACCACCCAACAACACCTTTTTAATCAACAGGTAATTAAAGTTAGCCTACTGAATCGGGTAAAGTAGGGTGGGAGATAATCGGAAGTAGGCTTTTTTACAGATCATACATGTATACAGTATACCCTATGTAGTGTAAACATGAGGCCTCTCGGCAAAACATATCAAGCCTTAAATAGTCTAACATAGAGCTTTCCCTTTTAAAAACATATACTTTCAGACACTTGTCAATTTTGTCTGTAGTAGAGCTACCAAACAACAGTGGATCTAGGGCAGAAGTTTAGCCATAAGGACGAAGCCAAAGTGAAAGAATTGTGAGCTCTTTTTGGGGGTGTTGCCTCAGGGGACTGGAAAGGGCCCAAGAAATTGTTAAGCTTCTGGACGACTTATAAGTGTGATGCAAGCATTCTCAGTTGAAGAAGCAAATAGTCATAAAAGCTGCCAACATCTTTCAACAAAATTTTTAATTTATTTATTAGACTTGCAACATTCTAACATCATCGTAGAATGACTCGGGCATTCTTTAGTGTCCACTTTAAGCTCTTTGACATGTGAGGTATTAAGTTCAAGAAAAGCCTTGTTATTTTTATGCAATGTGGTGTGCAATTTGTTTTGTTTCAATTTTTTGTAAAGGTAAATATGTTGATCAATTGTTAATCTTTGAAGGTGGCTGATGTTAGGAGAGTAGTGGACCAGGCATTTTCACGTCTGAAAGGTCGATGGCAAATCCTGATGAGAAGAAATGAACACAAAATAGCACTGATACCTTCCATAGCTACCACATGCTGCATCCTGCACAACATTTGTGAACAACGTGATGAGCTATTCAGTATAGATCTTGTGGATGGACAAGAGGACATTGAAACTCCAGCTGTACCAACCATCAAACAAGAAGATTCCATTGCTCAAAATATTCGACATGCTCTTACCTTGAACATTTGCGAAAAACTTGGTTCTTTGTAATAAAAGTCCTCTTCTCCTACATTAGTTAACACAGTATTCTTAAAATTGTTTGCAAAGAGAACTAAATACTGACTTTATGTTGCGTGTAATTTTTCTGCCACAGAAGTTATGTTTTTGCCCCGTTCCGGTTTGTCTGTCAGTCTCTCTGGAAGTATGGATTTCTACAAAATGTGTTAACTTTTTTTTGTGAGTCAAGGATCTATCAATCAGGTTTTAGTGAACATCCAGATCTTTGTGTGGCTCCAAGATAATTTTGAGAAGTGACATATAAATGATTTTAGCTTTGGGGTGCTAAACTGAATTAGATACTGTTTTATCAATCCATACCTATATGGGATGGTTTATTCGTCAACATGAATCACCGTGAAACTAATGTCATAATACTGACAAATTAGCTTTGGATCATTATTACCTGTAAGTAAAAAAGAGAATACTAGCCGCTTCCAGAAATTATCTTTGCATTATTTTTGCATTATTTTTGTTGTTTACACCAGGCTTTATGAAAATCCAAACAGACAAAAAGATAGACAAACCGGTACATTATGTATCCTCTGTGGCAGAGGTAAACCGTAATAATGTATCCCAAATGTTGACGCTCATGGTGTATGAACAATAATATTTTGGTCATTGGGCCAGTTGCATGTATTTTATTCCTTAGTGTTCAATTTACCCTGAGGTGAAGAGAATTATTGTTGTTAAGTAAAAACATTAATGAACCCATACACATACCTCTGATGACAATGCAATCATAACTCCCATCTGGCACACTACACTGATCACTCACGGCATGCCACAATAATATATTTTAATATGAAAAGAAATGCTTAAAGACTTCTCTGTGCTTTTTTTTAGCAATGCCCCATTTGGTTCGTACACAGCTCTCTTTCAATTCAATTTGAATTGAATTAAGTCCTCTATGTGGAAGGTAGACTAGAAAAACACACAAATATTTGTTGACCGGCTAAATCAAGAATTTCTCATTGTTGTTCTCATTATTTGAAATGTTTAATTCATCAAATCATTTGATCCTTTTCCACACATTTTCAACAGGTAGACACTAAACCTCATACTGTACATGTATGTCCCCTGCTGCAATTTCATTGTTATCAGGTACTTTTGAAAATATTTTCTTAAAACAACTCCCATTTCCATTACAAATAAGTTGGAAAGCTTTTGGGCTCGGGCAGTCTTGAGGATAACTCCACTGGGTTCTTTTACGTGCATTACACAACAAACGGGACCAATGGCTTTACACCCCATTCGAAGGACGAAGCAATAATGGTTAAGTGTCTTGCTTAAGGACACAAGTTTCATGACCATGACTCAAACCCACACTCTGCTGAACAGAAACACTAAAGCTCGAGTCCGGTGCTCTTATCCGCTCGGCCACGACACGCCACTACTCTGTCTTCACCATTAAGCATGTTAAGCTTTCATCACAGGGAATTATTTTGGTTTTGGTATGGGGGCTGTAGATGACTTAATTTATAAACAATTTTTACTGAACTTACCATTGGTAGGAGCAGCTGCCTCGGCTTCTAGTTGCCTAAAAGCAGCATCATCACTTAAGCTGTCAGCTGAAGCAATCTTATCAGCTGTCAATGGCTCCATCAATGGTGTTTGCTTGCCCTCCTGGTTCTCCTGTGCAGCAAACATTTAGGTAGAATAATTTGAATTTTCTGTCCAAAACTTATTGAATATACAGTATTAGGGATTTTAAACAGGTAGTCATTTTCACGCTATCTTAATTTATTATTTTTTTTAAACAGAAAGGTATTTGGATAAATACACACCATCAAGCTGAAAAGTGGGTTGCAGTTTTGAAGGTCTCGAGACCACGTGTTTCTGGTTTAGTCTTGGTCTCAGAGTTGTTTAGAAACAGTTATTATGTTCGTTGTTTATGCATGAGAATGAAGTACATGTAACAGTCCTGATGTGCACATATACGTATTTACGTATACCCTTTGTTATTTCTCAACAGTCATCAAAACAAAGTCAAAAGGACATTTTAAGTTGTTTTCCATTTCAAAAAAATTAATGAGGAAATCAATTTGTTTTTTTGGTCATATTACTGGTGTTAGGAAGAACATATTCATTCCAGTCTTCTAAATAGTATTAAATATTCAAGCACATCTGGCAATGAGGTCACTAGTGCACGTCATGCAACCTCAGGGACTATTTCCTGAGACCGAGTTCATTTGAATTGCGCATGGACACAAATTATATAATAAAGTTAATAAATAAGGGTTTTTTAACTGAAAATTTATACTTCAACAACTCATGTTTTACTTGCTGTAACCAGTCAAAAAGTATGAGCATAGTGCCTGGTTCCGGATTTATTTCCCGCAAGTTATGTGTGCGCAATGACTCGATGTGACTGTTTCAGCCAACCAGAATACAGAACCAGCAACATGTGTATCTTTATACAACCTAATCAGTGAAAATGTCATGAAATCTGTAAGTCATTGTTTTTGAGAATGGTCTGTGTTTTGTAAAAGGTTTTGTGCACATTCATATTGTTATTATTTTTTGTTATATTAATTTGAAACAAGTGTTGGGATATTGTTTACAAAAGACAAATATATCTCGGAACAATTGGCTTTGGTTCGATTTTTTCATTTTATTACTACCAATCAAGTGAAACACCTAGGGAGCAATAGTACTCTTGATCTTGTTGATTTGAGACATTTAGAGAAAGTGCTCGCTGAATTTGAGGAGCCACATTTTATGTCAATTTGGCAAGGATTTTTATGCATTTTTTGTGGGCATTTCAGGGTAAATCATGAATAACAAACCGAGTTATCTAGCCATATGTTGGCGGTCTCCCTATTTTGTCAATATCTTAGTTCGGGGGGTGCCAGTCAGAAGCCATACAACTGTAAACTGCCGTGTAGCCAGGGATCCCACCCAAGTATACGATACAACCTGGGAAGCGGCAGCCAGGGGATGGGACTTTTTATATGAAAAAAACCAAGTGAACAACATTAAAACGGTGACTGACATGGTGGGTGAATGGAACTACAAAATTATGTGTTCCCCTTTGGTACATTATGGAGTAGAAAAGATGTAGGATTCTGGAAAAGGGCGCCCAATCAGACTATTTCCGGGGTGTTGGTAGTCTTGGCTCTTATGCTCTTACATTTTTTAGTTGTGTATACTCAGTACTTTCCCGAGTTTTGTGAAAAAATCCACGTCCTTTGCATTGCTAGAGCAGATGTCTTACCACTAGACCACCGAGCTAGCCTGATGGCTAGAGGCAGTTCGAATCCTTAGCAGCGGGTACCGCAACAATTTAATAGATATTAATTTTGCATCAGGGATAATGAATATAATTTGGTTTTTACCCTACACCGATGTATGTTACGCACTGAGTGATTTGCCTGTGGATTTTTTTCACAGAACTCGGGGGGAAAAAAACAAGTATACAGTGCTTAACACACATCGCTGTATGGTAAAAACAAGTTTTATTTTGTCCATTTTGTCCTGTAATGATAGGCCTTTTGTACACCTTCTGCCAAGTCTTGTCGTTTTTATCTTTTATATTACTGTATGTGAGGGCCTCAAATGATCAGCTGTGCTTGATGGGTCACCCTCGTTAAATATGGTTTAAATAAAATAAAAATAAATAAAGGCCCTACTAAAATGATTGGTAATTAGGGAAAGCGGTTGAGCGGGACTTTTGAAAACTGAACCGGCAGTCAGTTACAAGGTCATTGTTCTTCAGGTATCCAAGGAGCTGTTAACAAAACATGCAAAGGTCTTACTTATTATTGGAAGCAGAGTAATATGACAATAATTAATAGATTCAGGATGTCATCAGCACCCTTAAAGACAAGGACAGCAGGTGCTACTTTCCAAGATGCTGGAAACACAGAGACTGCCAACCAAATATTAAATAGCTTGGCAAGAATAGGAGAAAGTTCTGGCGAACACTTTTTCAAAACAATTGCAGGGATTGCTTTGGTGGCATCCAATTGAGTGATCTAAGTTACCCATTAGAGGCAAGACCTTAGCAACGCAGTCATCTGGGTTAGAACCAAGAAGAGGTCCAGCAGGTATACCTACTATTGGAAACACGAAGGGGATAAAACGATCAGAGTAAGATCCTGGGAGATGGAAAATTATAAGTTGCAATACCATGAATGTCAATATTTTAAGAATGGGTAAGCCACTTTGCTCCTTGTGGTGAACATTGAAGTCACCTTACCACTGACTTGAGCAGAGCAGAATCAATGCTATTAGAAATGGCATCTCACTAGTCCAGGCATGTCCCACCACAACATTTTTCACTTGTTGATAGATCAGCCTCTCACAGAGCTTCACCACTAAGTTTGGTGTGCAAATAGTCAAATGTACTCCAATTTGCCTTAAAGGGTGTGTACAACAATGGTAAGATTGAAAGTACAAATGTTCACAGATTTGCACATTTTAACTTACTTGGTATAAAGATGGTCATGGTGAAAAACTTCCATTGAAATATTTTTGCTTGAAATGCCATAGTTTTTAGGAAATGAGTAAAACAGTAGTCTTTATCCTGCAGGATAAAGTTAGATGTTTGAAAAAATGTAAAACATATAATAGGGTTTTTCACTGTTTTCTGATGACTCTGAAGACCGATTGAGCTTAAGCTCTCACAGGTTTGTTATTTCATGTATATGTTGGGTCACATCAAGTGTGGATACTGGTCTTTTGCAATTATAATTAGCAATGTTGTACACACCCTTTGAGAACAGATCCTAAAAACAGCCAGCAGAAACAACATCCTACAATTCAGCAGATTTCCTTTTTTTTAGCCAAAAGTCCTTCATAATTAGCCTTTCCTATGGATAAAATATGCTAATTACATTTACGCATGCGTATCAGACACTATTGGTTGGCAATTAAACACCACAGAGTTGAGCACTATAGGCAGATTAATAAATGCGCATGTATCACACCACCATCAGCCCCATAAAACAAGGCAAGATGTTCCCTCAATTTGCCAACCAGTAGTGTCAGTGTACACAACAAATTTTATCATTCAGTGATCAAATGATTTATTCTTAGCTTCTGCGGTTGTTCAAATTGACCCCCCCCCCCCCTTTTTATTAAAGTAATTTCCCTGGGTTGCGCTCATGGTCATTCATTATTGCCCTCACTGGAAGGCCAAAGGGGTGGCCAGAAGGACACTTAATATGCTGTAGTTACAATTTTCAGAACTTTGCTTCGCAAGTTTTTTTTGTATATCAAATAATAAACCACAAGGGAAACTGACTGGGTAAATGTTTAAATGATTTTGGGTTGAAGAAAGAAAAATTGACTAGAGCGGGATTTGAACCAACGACCTCCGGTTTAACGTGCCGGCGCTCTACCAACTAAGCTATCTAGCCCTATGTTGGCGGTCTCAGCTCACGGCTATTCATGGAGGTCACGTCTATGTGAGCTCCATCATTTTTAATCATCTACCATATTGAATGGTGTACAGTCAACAGCTAAGTTTCATTTGTACCAACTTATGCTGTACTAAGCTTACTCAGCTAGTTTCTACACTATAGCATTGCCAGAACTAATTGAATGTTGCTATACTGCTGGAACATCAGTTGTGCCGTGATACATGAGCTGAGGAATTTTATACTTGAAGGTTAAGGGACTGAATCCTGTAAAATTGCCTTACATTTCGAACTGTGTCATCACTCTTCAAGTTCTTTGTGTTACTCTAGCGACAATTTAACTTTTAGGACTTTCGCTGATACTTGATTGTATCTCAGAATTGAAAAGCCTCATCCTAAAAGGCAGGCAGAGCAGCCTGCTCGTCTGTTGGATACTGCAGAGACGCCGGAGCCTACAGCTAAGAGGATGCATCCAAATCACGGGATGGCAGCTAGTAGTATATAGGCTGTCTATCGCTAAGCGATAACGACTATGTAGAGCAAACAGTAGAAAACAACTGATGCAGGCACAACTCGGTGGGTCAAAAGAAGGTAGCTAGCTCATCAAACAGAGTGAGTTCTGGCACAGGCTCGCTCATGAGAGATGAGACCAATTCTGGCAGTGATTTTTCGCCCACAGAAATGACATGAGAGTGTATGTGGCCCTGTCGTGGTGTTAGAGACGGCACGTCGTCCTTGTCGGCGTTCCCGAGCAACATCACGGCGCGTCTTCTCTGCAGTCTTTGTGCCAATGGTCACTGCGTGCCGCCATTTGGCGCGATCTCTTGCGAGTATCTCCCAGTTGTCAGTGTTGATGTTTGCAGCCTTAAGGTGCTGTTTCGTTACAGTCGAAGTAGCGCAGCTTAGGTCGCCCGACATTTCTGTGTCCACAGGCTATCTGGCCATACAGTATGGACTTGGGTAGTCGATCATCCCCCATTCTTGCCACATGACCAGTCCATTTCAGCTGTCTGTTCAGCAGGATGCTCGCAATGCTGAGGCTGTTGTTGGCTCGTGTCAGCACTTCGTTGTTGGTCATGTGGTCCAAATATTTGATGCCAAGGAGAGATCGTAGCTGTCTTATGTGGACTCGGGAGAGTCGTTTGATGTGGCGCCTGTAAAGTGTATACGCTTCGGCTGAGTAGAGTAGGCAAGGTAGAATGACAGCTTGGTAGACCCTGAGTTTTGTTGAGAGTCTGATGCCACGTCTGTTCCAGAGTTTTAGTCGCAGACGACCAAAGGCAGCCCATGCAGATTGAGTACGAGCAGCAAGCTCGGCATCCAGGGTGAGGTCACGAGAGATGGTGGATCCAAGGTACTTGAAGTGGTCAACAGAATTAAGAGGATTTCCATTGATCATGATGGTGGGCGGAGAATAGGCAACACCGGGTGCTGGCTGGTACATAACCTCAGTTTTCTTGATGTTAACCTGAAGACCAAAGGCAGTGGAAGCAGCTACAAATCGGTCTAACATCAGCTGCAATTCTATTTCCGAGTGTGCGACTAATCCTGTGTCATCCGCGTACATCAAGTCACCCACTAGAATCCTGTGCACTTTCGTCTTCGCCTTCAATCTCCCAACATTGAAGAGCTTGCCGTCAGTCCGAGATGTTACCATAATGTCGTTTTCAGTCCCCCGGTTGGCAATGAACATCACACCGGATAGAAATAGAGTGAACAGGGTTGGAGCGAGAACGCAACCTTGTCTCACCCCGTGCATCACATTGAATTCTTCACTAGTTGTTCCGCAAACTGAGACATTGGCCATCATGCCATCATGAAAGCTCTGCAGGAGACTGATGATTTTGTCCGGACAGCCATATTTGGAGAGCAAGGACCACAGAAGCGGACGGCTGACTGTGTCGAATGCTTTTGAGAAGTCAACAAATGCGATGTATACATGTAGGGGCTCGTTTTGTTCTGCACATTTCTCCTGGAGCTGTCGCAAGGTGAAAATCATGTCAGTGGTACCTCGGGCAGCTCTAAAGCCACACTGCGACTCTGGTAGGATCTCTTCAGCAATTGATTGTAGTCGTTTCAGGAGAATTTTTCCAAGGATTTTCCCAGCAATTGACAGAAGCGAGATACCACGATAGTTCCCGCACTCTTGCCTACTACCTTTGCGTTTAAAGATGGTGACAATTAGTGCATCCTTGAGGCAGGCTTGAGGCAGCTTACCTTGTTCCCAGAATTCTCTCAGCATCGCCCATACGGCCATGTGAAGAGACTCGCCGCCATGCTTGTAGACTTCGGCTGGGATGCCATCCAAACCTGCAGCTTTGTTGTTAGGCAAGTCATTGATGGCTTTTTCTACTTCGTTTAGCGATGGTAGATCGGCAAGCTCATGTCGGATGGTATGCTGGGGTATGAAATCCAGAATAGAGTGATCTTGTGTTGTTGTTTGGTTTAGCAGCTGCGAAAAGTGCTCCTTCCAGCGGCCCACAATTTCAGGTTTAGATGAAAGTAGAGTGTTCCCGTCTGTTGCAAGGACAGGGCTAACTGAAGATCGTTGGGGGCCATATACCATCTTCAGGGCTTGGAACAGGCCCCGTGAGTTGCCGTCATCATCAAGGGTCTGGATTTCAGTGGTTAATCATCTACCATATTGAATGGTGTTACAGTCAACAGCTAAGTTTCATTTGTACCAACTTATGCTGTACTAAGCTTACTCAGCTAGTTTCTACACTATAGCATTGCCAGATAACTAATTGTCTGTTAACATTGCTATACTGCTGTAACATCAGTTGTGCCGTGATACATGAGCTGAGGAATTTTATACTTGAAGGTTAAGGGACTGAATCCTGTAAAATTGCCTAACATTTCGAACTGTGTCATCACTCTTCAAGTTCTTTGTGTTACTCTAGCGACAATTTAACTTTTAGGACTTTCGCTGATACTTGATTGTATCTCAGAATTGAAATGCCTCGTCTTAAAAGGCAGGCAGAGCAGCCTGCTCGTCTGTTGGATACTGCAGAGACGCCGGAGCCTGCAGCTAAGAGGATGCATCCAAATCACGGGATGGCAGCTAGTAGTAGTACCAATAGTATAGGCCTACTGCTAGTACTGACACAAGCATTTCGGGTAATTTGGAAAGTAGACCTTCATTTAGTACAGGTGGTAGTAGTACTATTATCGTAGTGGGGTTTACAAACAAGTAATTGTTTCTGGCTGAATCAAAATAAATTCAAGCAGTGGCATGAGGTCACAAACAAAATATTTTGTCTCCTGTGTCGTTTGTCTAAGAAAAAGTGATGTGCAATTTAAATACTAAGGGAGGTCTATATTCAGCAATATGTTCAACAAATGGTTACATTGAAGTGTGGTGATGCGATGCTACCGAGTTAAGCACAGAACACAGGGCTATAAAACCCAGCACAAGACCGACCAAGAAGTTGCCTTGAGAAAGATGGAGATGCGACTTGAGTCCAGTGAATTGCAACTTCTTGGTTTGTAAGCACACTGTGTTTTTCTAGGCCTGTTATATTAAAGAACAAAACACTACTCAAAGTCCCAATGAAGATGAGATAATATTTTAACGAGGCAGGGATCATGCCGTATAAGGTCTTTAGGCAAATCAATAGGACTGGACTTAAATTATCAGACAAACTGTTACATTCACTCGTGCATACATACATGAATAGTGCCCTCCAGAGTTAGACCCCTCTCTCATGTACCTTTCTATGCAACATGTCTGCCAAGTGTTCATGTGAATAAATCTCTCAAAGTTCATGCAGAAGCTGAGTCTCTCTCTTTCTACAAATGCCAGCAAGAGGCATTACACAAACCGACAGGCGACAGACAATGGAAGAGCAAATTACACCCGGTTCAGACAGGCGCTCTGGAGTCGCGCCGAACCAAATAGATTAGGAGCGACTCTGGGTCGACCCAATTAAATTTTGGTTTCAGACAGACGAACTTAACAAAACATTTACATTATGTTCGGCTCATGACAAGATCGACGTCTGAAACCAAGGCGCTCCAGAGTCGTTCTGAACGACTGCAACAGTCGATCTTTCGACTTCTAGCTCGTCCAGTCGCTCCTAACTGTTTCAGACGTTGAACTTTTCAAGTACTTTTGGTTCGGCGCGACTCTAGCACCTCTCACTTACATGTCTCCGATACTATAGTTAGATGTACACAAGCGTCCTTCTTGTCTAAAAACTACGCACAGACTGACTTTTTTGCACCAAATTCGAGCAAGCAAGCACCACAAGCAAGTAGCAATCACAGGGCTTATATTGTGAGAATGTTACATGCAATTATACTCGGCTGGCATGTGTATAATTATGAGAAAATTGGTGACTGCAGCATCTA